>CM031244.1:782984229-783584229 GCA_018340775.1 Taxus wallichiana var. yunnanensis | reverse complement strand
TATGAGCCTATAGAAAGGAGTGTCTTACATCTTGATGGAACTGCAACTAACACGGTTGGTATAATAAAAAATTTGGAGGTAATGTTACATGCTTGCTCAAATGTTTCTATTCTACAAGATGTTACTAGTTGTGGACTTGCCTCCATACTTTGCTTTATGCTTATCTAGAGATTTCACAGAAAAAATAGGAGGTTATCTCTCTTCAGATTGGTCCTTATTATTTTTCACCACACGTTATGGAACTAAGGTTACTATCAATTTAGATCCATTAGCCATATTTCACATTGAGCCTCACTCTTCAAATGTAGTGGCTAATTATTCACCCTTGATCAATCTGATTTTGATGAGGTAGCTCATGTTTCAGCATTGGATGGTGTCTCTAACCTATTTATGGATGAAAAGATAGTTGAATAACATGCTCATGATCCTTTTAAGGAGGTTGAAGAACATCTTTTTGGTGTGTATTGTATGCATGAAGAAAATACACCACTTCCATTGCTATCCAAAATAGATGATTCAACAGAAGGGATTTGGAAACTTCATTTTGATGGAGCTAAGAACAAAAAGGATAGGGAGTAGGTTTGATGCTCACTTCCCGACAAATGATAGGTATTTCTCAGCTTTGAGTCTCCAATTTACATGCACTTGTAATGTAGTTGAATACGAAGCATTAATTCATGGCTTACTTTGGGCCAGAAAAAGAGGTATCAACACATTACAAATCTTTGGTGATTCTGAGTTAGTTATCAATCAAGTAAAAAACTTCAATGTTTGTAAGAATCCACTAATGAAGTCTTACAGACATAGAGTTTCAGACTTAATGGAAGATTTCAATGCCATTAATATTCATTTATTCCTAGAGCTAAAAAAACGAGCATGTAGATTGACATGCGAGTTGGTGCTAGTTTCGAAGTGCTTTGGAATAGATGGAAAACAACAAAATTCAGCCTCATATTAAGTAAATTGTCAAGCCTTCTATACCGATAATGATTTAAATTGCAGGTGTTTTGAAAACGATGAATAAATTTATAGGTTCTTCGCAACAAGAAGTGAGTTCTCTCTGATTAATCGGGATAAATTACAACATTTATATGTTATATGGTGATTAGATTGTTCAGGTTAAAGAAAAATAAATTACCTCGAGGTTTGGTTACATTGGAAGACATCTTCGATCGATGATCGAGCTTAAGAAAAACAAAACTAAGATGTCGACACATGCTTTGATAACTATGAAGAGATTTCAATTGATGAAGGGAAAAAGTTATTTCTTGGCAAGGTATGTTCCTCAATTGAAAAACAGTCATTTATTAATCTTTGCAAAGAGTTTAAGGATTTATTTTCTTGGAAATACCAAGACCTTAAAGGATTTGATCCCATACTAAAGCATAGCACACAATCGAGTTACATCCAAATGCTAAGCTGTAAGATAGAAACAAAGGTCTATAAATAAAAAACTAGAAGTTCGATGAGGAAAGAGTTATCCAAGTTGACCGAATCGGGTATTATTTTTCTAGTTAAGCATTCAAGTTGGGTAGCTAATATTTTCCCGTTAGGAAGAAGAACGATGAAATCGACTCATGTGTAGATTTCGGGATCTTAATAAAGTTTCATTAAAAGATCATTATGCACTTTTGAATATGGATCAGATTTTGAGAACAGTCTCATGTTTAAATAGACTATCTCTTCGAGATGGTTACAGGTGCTATAATTGCTATAATCTGATTTTAGTCCGAGAAGAGGATATATACAAAATAACTTTTACTACTAAGTGGGGTACCTATGCTTACAAAAAGAATGCCTTTCGGTCTTTCAAATCTGGTGCAACATTTCAACGTGCAATGGACATGGCTTTTTGAAGCTTGTTAAATAAATGCATCCTTGTCATTTAGATGATGTGACTATATTTTCAAAATACCCACAAGAACATCTCGATGCATTTGAAGTAGACCTTTTAGTTATCCATGGAGTTTGGAATATCTCTAAATCCTCCGAAGTCTATCTTTTCAAGACATCAAGGTAAATTACTTGGTCATATTGTTTTGAAGCGGGGTTTAGCAATTGATCTTTTCGAATCAAAGCTATATCATAGCTATCACTACCTCATCATAAGAAGGCACCGTAATTTTTTTCTAGGAAAAATAAACTTTGTTAGAAGATTTGTTCCAGATTTCGCAACATTAGTTAAACCATTAACAACTATGTTAAAGAAAGAGAAAACTTTCTCTTGGACCAGCAAAGGAAGGGAAGGTTTTGAAGCAATAAAATCATCTATCTCGTTAGGATCCTACTCTTGCAAACCCAAATTTTGATAAATATTTTACAATGTATGCACTTGTAAATAAATTGAAACATTCTCGGCTATCTTGACCCAGTGTTAATGATGAAAATATTGAGTAGTGAATTGCTTTATTTGGACAAAGTTTGCATGATTATGAAACAAGGTACACATTTCTTGAAAAGCAATTACTTTCGGTAGTCGAGAGGACTAAAGAATTTTAAGTACATGCTTTAAAACACTAAAATTCACATTCTTGTTTCTCATCCAAGTGTGAAAGATTTCCTTTTAAATAAAGAATTGAATGAGAAGGGAGCAGGCTGGATAATGAAGGTTATGGAATATGATGTTGATATCCAAGTTGCTAAGATGGTTCGAGGTAAAGGTTTATGTGAACATCTAATTGTTGATATGGAAAAACAACAAGTTACAGAACCCAAAGATTCAGAATAGCATGCTGAAGTTACATATCAACAATCAAATATCATGGTCCAACCAGAAATCAGCAACCTAAACTTGCCCAAGAGATCCAAGAATCAAGGTGGATGACTGATTTGGTTAACTACTTATAGCATGGCACTTATCTGGAAGGTATGGATAAGAATAAATGAAGATATTTCAGATTACAAGCTATTCCTTATCTTTTCATTGATGGTGTATTGTTCAAAAGGGATATAAATGGGATCTTGTTACGATGTGTTGATTATGATAAAATTCAAAAATATTATCAGAATTTCATGAAGGACCTGCAGGAGGTCACTTCTCAACACGTACTACAACTTTAAAAATTATGAAAGTAGGTTACTATTGGCCTAGCATATTCAAAGACTTTTTGAATGGATTAGAAAGCATAAGAAATGTGCTTTCTTTATTGAAAATAACATCTTGCTTCATTGCCTTTTCATCCTATTTCATCCGATCAGCCTTTTATGTAATGGGATCCTTATTTTATTGGAATGATAAACCCGCCTTCATCACAAGGACATAAGTGATCTTAATCACTCTGATTATTTTACATGATGGATCAAGCAATAGCCTTGAAGGATGCTAACGAAGCTTCGATACTATCCTTTTATGAAGGCATGGTTTACAGATTTGGTGTTCCAGCAATGATCATATCAGATAATGCTTTGGCATTCCTCGGTGCAAAGGTAATAGATTGGGCTGTCAAGCATGGAATATATCTCGAGTTATTCATCTAATTATTACCCACAAGGTAAGGACTTAGTTGAAAGTACTAACAATAATCTATTAAGAATCATCATAAGAAAACTCAAGGATAATCAAAGAGCTTGGCATCTGATGTTGAATTCCACACTTTGGGTGACAGAGTGACTCCTAAAAGATCAGTTGACAATTCACCATACAAGCTTGTGTATGGAAAAGAAGCAAGAATGCCTATTTCAGTTGAGTTACCAACACTAGATTTGTTGCATCAAATGGAGCTACTTGAGGACTAATCATTGCAAGTTCATTATGCAGAGTTAATGGAATTGCAAGAGCTAGAAATCAAGCTCATTTAAATATGGAAAAGAATCGAACCAAATCAAAAAAACTTTTGATGAGAAATCCAAATTCAGAGTCTTCAATGAAGGGGATATTGTGTTAAAGTGGGATGTTGATCATACAAAGCCAGGAAGACACTCAAAGTTTGATACACTCTGCAGTAGCCCTTACATGATTTCAGATTGTAAGGAACACAATGCTTTTCAGCTTTTTGAAGCGACTAGAGAGGAACTTCCCATTCCCGTGAATGGTATGTTTTCTCAAACACTTTATTGAAAATCTTACAAAGTGATTGTTAGAGTAGGATTTCCCTTCAATAAGTGTAGTTTCTGCACATTGCATTACTTTTCATTTCAATAAGTGCATTCGTACACACGATCTGGTTTATCAGATCCTTTCCCAACTTTAGTTTGTTTTGGAAGGGTTGGACCTTTTAGAAAGGAATATTTTGGTTATACGCTTCAAAAATCCATCCCCAATGGACAAAAGCAAGGCACTAGTATATAAGCTAGTAGATATCTTTCCTCGTAGGATCACTGTGAATGTTGACAATTTTTGCACTTGTGCAAAAATGGGCAACTCAAAACTTTGTTACGATGGATAGAATAGGTGAAGTATACCTAAGCTAGGGGAGATCACATCATATTATGTCATTGTTGTTGTTTTATTTAAAAGATTACATGAAATCTACAACTATGTGTGTTATTACAAAACATAACATATCACATAGTCTGTAATTTCATGACTATCCTCAGCAAAAGAACACAAGCCCCGAAGGACAAGTTATGTTGTCTTGATGAGAATGTCCAATTATAGAGTAGGTGAAGTGTAAAGTTTTGGAACAACATACATAAGTGCAGATCCCAGAAAATCAGAGTTCATTACTGAATGTTACAAGTTCTACTCAATGTTCTTTCCTTTATGATTAAGACATTTAATTATGTTATTGAGTTGTTTAGTTCATTATACAATCCATACAGAAAGTAGAAATGCAGAAAGAGATATACAACTCATTTACAAAATTCAATGTTTTATTCACAAGGAGAGTCAAATGTTTCCCATACAAGCCATGGGATGTAACTGAAAAGTAAAGTACAACTATTGAAAAGAAAGATACACATGCATGAAGGAGAAAGCAAAGGAGTATGAGGGTGAACCCATCATTTCCTTGTATATTCTTCTTTGTGCAGAGCATCTCCATGCTAGCTCCTTCATCCTCAAGTCATGGTACTGAAAAAAAAAAAAATCAATCATCAGTTATGAGCTCAGGGATCAAACCATATTCCTACACTATCCTACTTTGTGCATATGAATCTTTCCCTAAACAGAGATGTATTCTACTTGAAGGAAAAACTGCATGCATGCTTTAATCACTCAGAAAGAAGAAAGTGAAAAGAGAAGAAGAAAACATGGACATAAGAGAGGCCAAAAGCCTAAATATTTCCTAACTATTTTCCTAAGTGTGTAGGTACAGGTTGCAGCCAAAGAGAGAAATAAATAAGTCATAAGTACATGCTAAGAAGAAGGAAGAGTGCAACTCAAATTTCGAAAACATTCTACAAATGGAAGAGGTTAGAGCTCAGAAGAGAGAATGGAAGATAGAAGTACACTTTTCAGTTTGCAAAGAAGAAGCAGAATCAGATTTCAACAAGCTGAGGCTAAAAGCAAAAGGATTACAGTTGAAATAGGATGAGAGAGAAGATTCTGGAAAAATATTGACAGGGTTTGCCATGTAAAATCAACATTTCAGATTTTTCAGCATACATATCAAAGTTGTAATGAAAGGAAAAGTAGTATATAATTGTAGAAAAGAATTCTTTATAACTTAAACAGCTGAAGTGAATTGAAATTCCAAGATAATCTCACAAATTTCAGCTTTTCTAAAGTTGCAGTTTTCAGAATAAAGCAGATATGAGAGCACATAAATTACTACAATATCAATGAAATACATCCATTCAAGAAAGGTTGTACTCATCTACAACATAAGCAGAAGCCATTACAGGTGAACAAAATATATCTCATGATGACAGTTTAAAGTAAGCTACAGAAGACACAATGTGCATGAAAGATCATCATATAGTAGCTATACAAGAAAAGACCAGATTAAGCTATAGGTCTTCATGAGCTCAACTTCTCGAATAGAGGGGATACTTGCAAGCAAGGAACATGTCTAGTTTGAAAATATTTTGAAAGAGAGATGATTCTAGAAAAATTTGGTAGGGCTTCGCCCTATAAAATCAACATTTACAACTTTTCCAGCATCTATATCAAACTGAAAAATCAAAGAAATGCAATGAAAGTAACAGGTAAAGTATCTGAATCAAGGCTTGTGCCAAATAGTGATATCAAAATAGATCAAGAATTGCTTAAAATTACTGCAGATATCAAAGAGTACAAGTGTAATTACAGTTACAAAATATATTCACCAGGAACATGAACAAATGTTTGCAACTCACAAAGAAAAATCTACGGGAGTGTCAGAAGTTTCGTTCTCACACAGGTCTATATCTATCCAGGAGAGAAGTTTTTCAGAAATAATGAAATGGAGGATGATTCAGATTTCTTGAAGAATACAACTCAGCTCAAAGGATCAGTTCTAATAAGCACATCAAATACTTGTTCAAGCATGATACACTAATTGCAAAGTAGAGTTCCTGTAGAGTTCATAGTTTAATGATAGATTTCAAAAGTGCTAGTGATGGAGTTTAAAGGCAGAAGAAGCTAATCATATAAAGTACAATTATATAGTAAGGCTCAAAGAAACATTCATGGCAGCCTAGTTTTGCAGTCAAAACCCCATGATATCTTCATAGAAAAGCAAACAAATGCCACAGAGTGAATAAATGCACAAATTATCCCATGATATTAAAATATGGAAACCCTTCTCAGGAACGTGCCAACAAAATAATGTAGAACCTAGATTTGGGGAGGAACAAAAGTTACAGATCTATGAATAACCCAAAACTCCAAAAAGTAGAAATTCATTGTAGAGTACATTATTTCAAGTTGAAGAGTAGAGTAAAGTTACAGATCCACATTTAAGAGACAGCATGCAAGGGATAATTCCATAATGACTATGTTTCAAACTCACAAATCAAGACCACATTTGTAGTTAAACATCTGATAAAAACACAGATCTACGAGTACCCACATTATAAAATGTACAGATCTAAAGAAATGATGATGAATATACGGAGTAAATCCATCAAACAGGGTGGAAAGTAAAGACATACCCCTCAAATGACAAGATATTAGTGGTTCAAGAGCTAAAATGACCATGTTCAGGGTTTCATAAATCTATTTGCAGAAGGAATCGAGCTTCCAGATCGGTCATCAATGGCAACTCTCTTTTCTTTCAAGACAGAGCAAAAGGGTTTACCTCAAATATAGTGGCCAGTGAAACTCGAGACTCATCCACAAGTTTGAGATCAAATCCTTCTTCAATGGTGACACACCGTGGCTAGAACCAAGTCCTCCAGAGTTGTGTGAAGGTTTTAGAAGAACAAAGATCAAACTTTGAATCAGAGACATATGCATGCCCAGATCAAATGGCACCATAGTGTGTGGAAAATCAAAATACCCATTGAAGATAAATATGGCTCAAACCAGGATTCAAAATCCACTTACCTTGTTATAATGGCTACAACGAGTTCAGGCTCAAAAAATCATGACCATGGCTGAACCGTTCAAAAACGTTCCAGTACGAATAGGAAAAACCCACCTTCAAGCCAAGCAGTTTTGAACTGGAAATGGCATGAAAATGACCTCCCAGAACGCAAGATACCCAACGTAATAAATGGCCAAATTTATACATAGTCCCTTCATCATTTCTATGGCGAGCTCAAATAGAAATAGAGAATTCAAAAGCTCACTGTACAGACCGTTCAAAGAAACTGCATCGAACTCTAGGCAAGAAAATATGGCGGCCATGACTGTACTAAGAAAACAAATACACCCGAGCCCATAAAGCTAAATGACCATGGCAGCTAATAAAAATATAGAGACCTCCTCTACATGAAAAGCCGAGCTTCAAGCCTCATCAATGGCGGAAGTACAAACAATAGAGAATAAAACACAAAATGCAGAGGCAAGAAATATTCATAATACCAGTCTGAGAGTAAAATAGAGCTCAAGTGATCAAACAATGGTGGTCTACAAAAAATTTGCCAGGGCTTCACCCTCAAAACCAGATGCGAAATGACCAAATGAGGGACTTCGAGTTGTTTTAACTCACCCACTTGAGCTCAACCTAACCTAACCCTAACCGAGGGTCAAGAATCGACGGCTCAAAATATCAAGTACATAGATCAAAGGTCGAGATCAAGCTCCGCATCCAAAGAAAACCACTTGGGTAATACGCCACCGACCACAATTAATGCCAGTTAAAAACCCTAACCATGAGTTCGGGATCAACAACATTGAACACAAAGGTATAGAGATCAAGGGCTCGAGATGATTCACCAAAATCAAAGCTAACTCAACACAGGTCAGATTACCACTCGACCGAGTTCACTAAGGGGTGAGTCATCATGGGAAGGGGCTAGCTCACGTGTCCACAAACAATATCATTGCATTTGACTTTCAAAATTCCAAAACCATAGTCATTTCCAAATAATACAAAGCCGAATATACATGCCACAATGATCACCAAAAAGGTGATTCCTTTTCAAACTATATCATGCAACAATAATCAAGCCGACCAACTATGCAAATGACACACACACACACACACAGATGTGTGTGTGTGTGTGTGTGTGTGTGTGTGTGTGTGTGTGTGTGTGTGTGTGTGTGTTTGTGTGTGTGTGTATGATTATCAAAAGGTGGTGAATATAGTGGCATGTGCCATATCAAATGGTCGACCCCTTGAGTACTATGCTAAGTCCACACAGTGGCCAAACCATGATGGAGTGCAGAAGTGGTCCCCACTTCAAGGAGGTTGGGTTGAATTTCAAATTTTATCCATGTGATCACTAGCAAATAGAATAAGTGTCAGCATCAGAGACAAAGGTGGTCCCAATCAGATTGTTTTGGATAAATTATTTTGCAAAGTATTGCAAATATTTGGAATATTTTTCTCACATACAGGGAGTTTATTTTTTCATGCCTTCACAATAGGACAAAATAGAGAAGAAGATGAATTTGCATGCTCAAAGGAAGAAGACTTGCCTAGAAAGCAACCTTATTTTTAGCAAATTATTCACCCTTCTCTTTCTTAAAAATAGATCAGTCAAATTCAGTTGACTGAGATGTAATCAAGGGCTATTAATGCCTCTTGTACTAGTTTGTATTATTTTATCCTTTTATTTATTATTAAATAAAGGATAAAATTAGGATGCATGGGCGAGTACAACCTTAGGCTATTTTTAGGAAGGGGGTGGATTTTATTTTTTTGCTATATATTGTGTGCCTTGGCAAAGCACAAAAGGGGGAATTACTGGAGGACTTTTGGATATATGAGTACTGAAGAAAATTTTTCCAGTTTTTCCCTCTGAGTGTGAAGTGTTTTCTACCTTTCTAAGTTACTTTGCGGTCTTGTGTATGTTATATTAATCTAGTGAGTGCAAATTCCCGATCAACCACCTTACCTTGCTACAAGTTTTAGTCCTTTCGCTTCAATTTAATGTGCATGTTAACTTATTAAGATTGTTGTGATTCTCCTCGGTACAATTGAGTGTTTTTCCCTTAGATACTCTGCAGAAAAACTATTGATTCGTGCATCAAGAATCCTTCACAAATCAGATTATGCATACACTCAGTCAAAGCCCTCATAGAAATTTGGTGTATCACCTCATTTTTAATCATTTTTACAAATCATCTTTTACACTGCGAAACTCTAAGAAAGTAGTTTAGTATACACCAACAAGGAACCGGCCTTGATACCGGAGACTCGCCTCAAAATAGGTATACCCACAAACCTGAGGTGTTTCCATTGTATCTACAAAAGAGAGAGATCATTTTTCCACACTTAGAAAACTTGCATCCATCTCTCTACAGGTGCACTTTCAAGAGATAACAGAACCTTACTTGAAATGTTTGAAACTCGTAAAAATATATCCCACCAATTTTCTTTGGTTCGCAATATATGGCGGAAACAAAAATTAGAGTTTTTTGCCTAATTTTGGTCCAGATCGCAGCTCTAGTACCACTTGTAATGAAATTACTTGTATAATTCAGATTATGAGCAGCAATACAACACCAAATAACAAAATATTTCAGAATAATGATCTCAATATGAAATTAGAATAGTTTCGCCACTTTGAGGGGGCAACCTCTAAACCATATAATAGACTCAAATGCTCCAATGATGATTAATCTACTACCTACAATCCCTCTATCAATTCTATGCTATGGCCATCACCAAGACCGACCTAGTAAGCATGAGAAAGTATAAATGATATAATAAAATGATATGCTAAGCCACAAGTTGGCTACACATATCCTAATACAAGAAATAGGTTAAGGGCGTAACACTCACATATGTCAATTCTATACCAAATTTTGATCAGTCAAAGGGATGCCTATCTATAAATATTCTCGCATTTATTTTCAGTTTTCCAAGGACACCATCACCCAATATAGACACTTATACAAGGAGATCCTTTCCACCCCAGGAAGTTATATCCTCTTTGTTCTTGTTTAAATTTTTGACATTTCTAGTAGGCATTTTCAGTTTCTTACTTCTTTCCCAAGGTCCTAGTATGAATTTCATGTTACTATTGTCGAAATTCAAATAAGAGATCCATGTATATATGCAATATACATACCATTATAAGGGTGGGAAATTCTAAAGGGAAAGCATATCTATATAATATCAAAGGGACCACATTTTTGGCTTGATTACTTTGCATAGGAATGTGAAGTTATGAATTTCATCTCAAAAATTTACATTCTTTCTAGATACAACTCATTATCTATGCATTATTGGCGTGAGTGCAACCTAAGGACACTATTTCACACACAAACACATAGAAATACATGGATTGTAGAATGTAGTGCAATGCTCGATCATAAGTTCATCCTTCAGATGACCGCCAAGTTAGTTCAAATTCATGTATTACATTTTTTTACAAATTAATTTTTTTGTGAGCTTGTGTAGGTAATTAGGGATTATGTTAGACATTAGAAGTACCTCATCAATCCAAGTTCAAATATCAAGCAATCATTTTTAAGTAATAGTGAATCCCTAGCAAAATAGGAAAAATCGATTCCAATATTTTTCTCAATCACTAATGCCTACAAAAGGTCTCTCGACACCAAGGCATCCTAGCACCAGGTGCCCATGTAAAACTCCTTCTACATGTTCTACAATTGATATCAAGCATTTCCGAATCTCGACCTATCCTATTCATCAGTTGCTCCAATTCATATTTTGTTTGGGATAAGATTAAATTATACAAGATCTCCACCTCTCCTATTTGCTTATAGAGTTGTATCTTTAGAGTTCTTAGGATTTTTATTCTATTATATTTTACTATAATAGTGAATCTAAAATAAGATTTAAAAGTCATATTTTATTTTAAAAAAATTAACCCCATCCTTATTTGAACTCATTACCTTAGGATCCACAAAACCCTATCCTAACCCCATCTTACCTTATTTGAACTCATTAACCCCATCTTGTCGGGATAGGATATTAAATAAGGATAGGATAGGGGTTAAGGTAATGAGTTCAAATAAGGATGGGGTTTATGAGTTCAAATAACCCCATCTTGTCATGTGAATCCTATCCTTGATGATGTTGTTGAGGCTGCACTTAATTCCCTTTATCGCAATGATCAATTTTATAACATATTTAAATGACTTCTTATTAGTTTTGAACAAACTTTTCTACTAGGTTTTGAACTCTAGGATGATCATCATGTCATGCCCTTAACCTATTACTTCTATTAGGATATGTCTAGTTGACTTGTGGCTTACCATTTCCTTTTAGTATGTCATTTATACATTCTCATGCTTAGTAGTTCGGCCTTGGTGATGGCCATAATATATGAATAGTATATATAGGTGTTAGTAGGTAGTAGTTGATCATCATATTGAGAATTTGGGTCTTATTATATTTTTGGAGGTTGTCCCCTCGAAGTGGCCAAGTTATTTCACTTGCATATAGAGATCATTTATATGAAATATTGTGTCATTTTTTGTTCTATTTCGATAATAATCAGATTTATACAAGTAATTGCATTACAAGTTGTACCAAAGCTAGGATTTGGGACAAAATTAGGGCAAAAACCCTTTTTTCTTTCTATATCTTGCAAAATAGAGCAAATTGGTAGGATAACTTTTTACCGTGTTGCAAAATATACCACGTGAGGTTACCTTAACATTTTAGTATTTTTTGATTTAGTTTCCAATATTTATTACAAATTTATGTTTTTACATAAAATCACTCCCTTTGCTACAAATTGTGTACATTTTCCAAGTGTAGTCATATTTACTCCTATATCAAAAGGAAGAACCCCATGCGTGCCGACCTATCACCTAGTATAAGTTGAGTGCTCACCCAAGGCACGCGAGGGTACTAAGTCTTTCTCTTATGTGAGTTTAGTGGGAAGAATTATCTATGATTAGTGTAAGAGTATTTAGGAAATAAGTTGAGACATACAAGAACCCTAGGGCTCATAATAGCCTCCAAAGCCTTGTAGTCGCTTCGACTGAGTGCTTTAGAAAATTCTAGAACACATACTCTAATAGAAAGAAAGATACAACCATTCATTCATATCATGGTAGGAAAGAGAATTCATATGAATGAAATATACATTAAACCCATTTTTCTATTCATATCTATTTATAGTAGGTAACCTCAATATATTAATTGATTCATAACAAAGTGTCACAGTTCGGACTACAGTCATGCATCACTAGAACGTATGTAGCTAAGCTAACAAAAAAAAAAAATAAAAACCCCATGCTTAGTACATTCTTTCCTAAACCAAAATATCTACTCTCAAAGCATTCCTTCAAAGTTTTTTTCTCTCTCTAACCCATTATTCCCTATGTATATCCAGATGATATATCCTTCTTTCATGTGTATATCTCTATATCTTTTCCATGCAAAGAGCACTTGTATTTATCACTTTCCCGGGCTGCCAACTCACCTTGACGTGCCCTCAAATCCATCACCAAGTGTCGAATGTGGTCCTCCATGTGAGCATGTTCCTTCAAGCCTCGAGCTCTCCATTCCATCTCATGATGATCTTCTAGACGATTACATCTCGGGGCATGCTCTTTCTGACCCAACCTGTTGCCAGGATGGCATCTTATCCGCATGCAACCGATCATGCTTTTCACGTGTTCTGCCTTGGGCACTCAATTTGGCTAAGTCTTGAACCTCATTTCACGTGTCGCACATGATTTTTGTTCCTTAAGCCTTTCTCTTACGTGCTTGTGCCTTGCGCGCCATTCTATAACTAGGTTCCCGCGCACCTAAGCGCCTTCATACTTGGTCAATATTCTAGGGGCCTAACATCACCCCACACTACACATGTTTTCTGTCCTTGGAAACATTGTACTTGACCAAGAGGCAAGCTATTTTATGGAACCAAGATGTAGACTTATACTTTACAAAATGAATAAGGAATAAAAGAATAGGGGAAAGAATGAAGAATGGGGAAACATTAGTTCAAAAGGCTGGGAAAGTACTTTCAAAGATCTACCTCCAGCTTGTTCCACACTTCGACCTCACCCTTCGCCTTTCGGTATAGGTCGCCCACTAGGGTGGTCACTTCATCAAAGCTTAGGTCAATTTCATAAGTGCCCAAAGTGTGCACAATCTGCTCCATTTCCTTACCCGGTCTACAATTTTATCCATTCTTTTGGTAATTTGAGGGTATAGTTCCTTCATTCGGGCCTTAATTGAGCACCATAAAGCCTTAATTACCTTTGATTTCTTCTCTACTTCAGCTAGAACCTTGTCCATCTCTTCCTTGTTCCCTTTGTTATTTTCTTGGAACTCTTTCAGTTCTTCTTCAAGAGTGGAAACCAAGGAGCTCGCCACATTATCTCTATCCGCGCATGTGTCATATGCGGCTTCTGCAGACTGGGCAGTGACCTTAATCTCTATGAGTACTTGGCTATACTCGAAACAATTGCTACTACCTTCAACCGGTCTTCCTCTTTCAAGCGTGCGGCCACTTCTTCTGCAGATTCTAGTGCCAAGGGTCACCTCTCCATAGTGAGGATATGCGTTAGGTCTTATAAGCATTCCAAAGTTGATGCGTACCTCTAAGGGATTGGTGTTAGGTCTGGGTGCTTTAATATGATGGCACTCTTGATTGACTCCACCTTCTTATAGACCTCCTACACCTTTAATTTTTCTTCCTTTAACTCACACCTTAACTACGTGCTGATTAATTCCTCTTATTTTAAACTCTTGGCCTTCTCCACCAGTTCTTCCTCCTTCCCCAAATTCACCTCCAATGTTCTAATTCTATCATTTCATGCGAACAACCTAGCCTTGGTCTCAACCGTGACTTTTTCGTAGCATTGCATACTTTCTTTGCTCAAAATCCTAAGCATTTACTAAGGGTTGTCTCCCTTAGATTCTAGCAATGAGATGAGCACTTTCTGGTAGACTTCAAAGTTTGGCTCATCAATGTGTGACTCAAATGCCCAAGAGAGAATCTTCTTGGTCCTGGGGTATGCACCATCCTTTTCAAAAGACCCCATGGCTAGGATCCTTTTCATGGGTATGGTGCTTTAGAACCGTGCACGTAACACCTTCTTTGTGTCATCCACATAGCCCATTATCTGTCTCTGTTTTGTATCCAGAGTTCTCCTACCCGAGCACGTGCCTTTGGGGAAGCTAACTATCGAACGGGGCCTCTGAGCCATCATGTTCCTTTTTAATGCTCTCCTCCTTCCCTTCCTTAAGCACTATGTCTCATGCTGCCCTCTAACTTTTGGTCTACAAGGAATCGAGCATCTTTTTCACTTCTCACTTTGATATCTCAGTAATCTACTATTTTGTAAGGCTTATGGCTCCCTACTCCTTGGCATCCTTCTCATCTACTTTGTGTCTTTGGTGCCTTCCTCATCTTGTGCGCCCTTGCACGTGCAAATACAAACTCTTGCTTCTCCTCTCCACTTTCTTCCTCCGAGTCATAGACACTAAACACATGTGGCTCTTTTTCCTTCTCAGGCTCTTCTTCCTCATCGCCACCTCCTTCACTCTCATCATCTCCTTCTCCTAAGTACTTCTCCAAGATGTCGGTTGCCTCTGAGTCATCTTCTTCATCCACCCTTTGCTTCTTCCTGAGAGGTGGCTTCGATCAGGAGATTCAACCTTCTCTTCTTCCTTTGGCGATTCTTCCATGGTGGTGGGTTGCTCGGAACCTCTACTTCGGTGTCTTCTCCTTCACTAGAGACCTCTTTCTTCGTATGTAGGTGCTTGGCTTGGCTCTTGTAGATGGTATGCTCACCGTCTGATCATTCGGCACACTTGGTGCTCCTTCCTCTCCTCTGCCTCTCTTCTTAGATGTTGGATTCTTCTTTCCCAAGGGGTCTTCAGGTATGGAGATTTCATCCTTCAAATACACGCCCTTTTCAAACTTTGGCCTTATCCACATATACATGGGCACCGAGGATCCTTCAGCGATGGGAAGTGTCATCGGCCTACTCATTTGGATCTCATGTGACACATACTTCTCTATGTACATGCACTTACCACTAGGGTAATTTAACTTCTTCCTCATCTCCCTCTATTCCCAATCTAACCTTCCTAGTTCCAGCCTTAGCTTATTTGATTCTTTAAATGTGTTTACTCCTGCTTGGAAGTAATGGTCAATGAACATGAAAGGAAGCTTGCACCAAGAGCTCCATGACTCATTAATAAGATTAAATCTTCCCAAGCGGTAGTGTTGTACACAACAAACTAAGCTTCTCCCTTAGTGTCTCTATGGGGAGTTATTTAGGATCCTCCACTCTGCCTTGAATGAAATCTTCAAGCGCGTATACCACTTTTCAGCTGTGCTTTGTGGGGAGCTATCATTGTATCAAAAGAATACTTCTCGAACATCTTCATAGGTGAAGGGTCTTCAACTTACACACTTGTCCGAGGCATCCGGCTCTCCAATTTCTGTAAACACTATGGTGAGAAAGACATTGCCAAAGAGGATCTTGTCCCCTTCCTTCATGCACTTAACAATCTCCTCTGCAATGTATGTGAACAAGTTGTATATTGTTCCCTCTGCAATCTTCCTGTAGACATGTAGCCAAGGTTTGTTGACCTGCGTCCATCTTTCTTGGCCATTCAGCTTAGTCACCAGATGCACGGCCATCTTCATAATGGGGTCCTTGATGTCTGAAATATCATAGTACTATGACCCTTTCTTGCATGCATACTCAGTGATGGTCTCTTGAATAGCCTCCTTGTCACCAAGGTCATCTTCTAGGCTATCTCCCTCACATATGAGGCCTATAAATTGTGAAATCATCTGGGGAGTCACGTGCATCTTGTGCCTAGCAAAGTGAAAATAGTCCTTGTGCACCCAAGACATCAACCACTGGTACAAGTGATCTAGATTCCCAAAATAAGGCAACTTATAGAGTTGAATAGCCCTTTCTTCGCAAATGTAATCTTAACATCATCATCATGTATGGGCAAACCTTTAGGTGTTCACTTGTTGGTGGGGTGTACCAATTCCAATGCCATTTCTTTCTCTATGGTGTTTGTGTGGTGATTATAGTCACTAACAGGTATGCTTCTCAAGTGGGATTCCCATTCCTTTCCCAACATCACCCCATCTGGGTATTACATCTCTACATACCATTCTTCATTTGTGTCTACTTTCCATTCGATTTTTAGCCTTAGCTTTTCCTTTCCTTTCTTGGGTGCCAAGGTCAAGGTATTTTTATCACTCCTACCCTCTCTTTGTTACTCTGTCTTTCTTCTCCCAACCTTCGATCTCAGATCCACGATATAACTCTTCTAAACCCGTGCCCTAGTTTGTCAAACCCTAACTTGGATAAAACCTTCACAAGACAACGCCTTTTCAACTCCTTCCACGCTTGTGTAATTCCTTCTAGTTTGTAATCTCAAACTGGCTCTTTGTGTTTTAATCACATAGATCTTCCACTCGATCAAATATGAAAACCCTAGTTTATAACACTTGCTTATATCTCCAACTCTTCATTTTCACAAAGTAAAAATGAGAGTGCCCCGACCCTTTATTTATAGTTTTTCCTTTTTCTAATCATTAAATGCTACTTTACCTACCCTCGTAATTTTTTCATTTAATGTGGATTTTTCATACAAAATCCATCTTCAACGCTTTCTCTCCATGCCCTTCGTGTGTAAAAACTTCTCCAACCTTCTGGTGCTCAACCAAACCAACCTGACAGGAGACTCTTGCACGCACTTAACCTATGTCGAAGGAACTTCTTCTGTCCAGATTCTTGATTTTTCCTACCTCATGTTTCTTTAACTGTGCTTTCTTTTCCTTTACACGTGGGATCTACAAGTAGCTTTATCTTGGCACCAACCATTCTATCTTTTCTCTTCATCTACCTCTTTCAACTGGGCTACACAACAAGGCTCTTCAACACAACTTCCTTGGTACTTTAGTCACGCACTTCTTCACTTTTCTCCACCCCACACTTAAACAATGTGCGGTCCTCTGCGCACTCACCAATTCTCCAAAATTAGCAATAAGGCTACTAGCCTACAAGGCACAAAGAAAAACAACAACATGAAAGGGAAATACAAGAAAGTAAAATGCATAAAGGAAACTTATAAACTAACTGGAAAAACTACCTTATTTACAAACACTAAGAAGACTTATTTATAGTAGGGCTTCACCTATTGCCATTGAAGTGTCTATGAAACTTTGTTCCATCCAAAGTTGTTGTAATCGACATGCGCCGAACCAATGATGTACGAGATTGTGTAGGGACCCAACCAATGGAATTTCAATTTCCTAGATGGTGCGAAACTTGGAATCATACAAGTAACACCATTTTCCCAACCTCAAACTTCTTGTTTCTAATATGGTTAGCATTCCAAGCCTTTTTCTTTGCCTTTTCTATTGTTTGTCTCTAACAGAAAGTGATCATCTCTCATCTAGTTTCATTAGTTCATCAATTATTTCTTCCAACACTTTCTCATTGGCTAATCCTCCTTCGCATGCTATTCACAGAGAAGGTAACATAAATATAACCGACAAAATGGCTTCCATGCCAAACACCAATTGAAAAGGTGTGGCTTTATTTAGTCTTTTATACGTAGTCCTATAAGCCCATAACACTGCCGATACTTTTCATCCCAATCTTGTCTTCCAACATCACAGATTTTGGTCAAGGTATGGGTTTTGAATGTAGGGGGTGAGTCTTGTGATGAGCCACCATGAAATCTAATAATAGGATCCTCATGGTCTCATTCAAAAAATGTGTACCCCTATCACTGGTCAAACTCAATGGACATCCATACCTCATGATAATGTTCTCCCATAAGAACCTTGTCGCTGTTGTTGTGTAATCTTTAGTTAGGGCTGCCTCTTCCCACATTGTGAGATAATCCATGGCAAGTGATGACATAATGTGACCTTGTCCTACGTGTTACTAGTGCAATAGGTCCCACAAAATCTATCACCCATTTTTCAAAAGGCTCTGTGCTAGGGATAGGGTAAAGGCATTTCATCTCTCCTTCTGTTTTTGCTAATGCAATCGATAGTGGTCACATGATTTACAATAATCTCTACAATCCCTATACAAGGTTTCCCACCATAATCCTACCATTCATATCTTGCACGTGGTGGCATCATCTATGTAATGCCCACCCGCACTTCCTCCATGTGCTTCTTCCATGATGGCCAAGCGCTCATGCTCTAACATACACTGCTGCATAAAACTTCATCACGTCCCAATTTGTATAAGTCTCCACTAATAAACATGTAGGGCATAACACATATGGCTAACTGCTTCTTTTCCAATTCCTTCATTCCATCCAGCACCACACCTTCTTTTAAAAATACTACAATCTCCTCCAAATCCGAGGGTGCGCGCCGTAACCTAAATAATTGGGTTTCTGACATTGCTTCCTTAATACTTTACGCGTCCTCTCCTGAATCAATTCTTGACAGATGATCAAGTCCACAATTTATTTTTCCGGCTTCACTACAATGGTGAATTCAAACTCTTGAAACAACAACACCCATTAACATATGCGCCCTTGAAGAATGGGCTTGTTTACTAAATAATTTAATGCCATGTGGTTGGTGTAGAATACAAAGGGTGTTGCTAGTAGATATTGTCTAAACTTGAAGAGCACGTAGATCATTGACAATGCCTCACACTCGGTAGTGGTATAATTTTGCTCTCTGCTGGTGTCAACTTCTTGCTTGCAAAATAGAGAGGATGATCAACAATCCCCTCACCTGGTTGTCAAACACTTTGCTCCAATGGCGCGGTTATTGAGGCATCTACATGGACATGGAAGGGCTTGTCCCAAGAGGGAAAACATAAAATAGGTGTGGTAATAAGCCTATATTTTAATGTATCAAATGCCCTTTGTGCTCCTCTCACCTAATGGAAGGCACTTTTGTGTCTAAGCAGCTCCTCTAAAGGCATGGCGATCTTGGCATATCCCTTAATGAATTTCCTATAATAGCCCATATGCCCAAGGAATCCGCACACTGTGCTCTGGCTAGTAGGTTCCCTTAACCCCACAATAACTACAACCTTAGCGGGATCTACCAGAATCCTCCTTACATATGATATGCCCCAATAGAGTCCCAAAGGGAGTAACAAACACACATTTCTTAATGTTGAGGGATATCCTCAACTACCTACACCTTTCAAACATTAATCTCAAGTTGTCACAATGGTCCTTAACCAAACCATATATTGTCCAATCATCCAAATAGACCTGAAGAAATTTATGGATGAAGTCCTGAATGTTTGCACCACTATGCCCAAAAAATAGGCAGCGTATTCTTCAACCCAAAGGGCATAACCATATATGCAAAAATTCCCCACTTGGTGGTGAAATTTGTGTTCTTCTTGTCCTCCTTTGCAATCCGGACTTGGTGGTATCCTGAAAATCCATACGTAAAGTAATAGATTTCGCGCCCAATGACTCCTTCCAAAATTTATTTAGTGAAGGGGGTCATAAATGGATCAATGACACAAACTACATTCAATTCCCTATAGTCCACACAAATCTTAATCCATCCATCCTTCTTGATGTTGATCACCATCGGAATTATCAATTCGATTCTTCCACTACCTTAATGATCCCAGAAGCTATCATCTTGTCTATCTCCTCCTTAACATTCACGCGTAAATTAGGATTCATCTGGTAGGGCCTTTTTCTAATCAAGCACACCTTCCCTTCCATCAGTTTTTCTTCATCTCCCCCAAGGAATGATGAATTCCTTTGAGCTCATGGTACCCACGTGGGAATAAATCCTCAAATTCACATAGTAGATCAATGATCTTTGATACTTCCTTCTTTGTCCAATAATCCCCAATAATAGCTTCCTTAGGTTCTTCTTCTGAACCAATGTTAACTTTCTTCATCTTTAAAGGCTCATGGTAGGCACGTGCAAGCATCTACACTATCCACTACCTCATGCGTTCCTACAAAATGGCTAACATCTAAGCTTTCTGATTCCTCTCCATCAATCACATATACTAACTTTCCCTTCTCTTTTTCCAAACACACGCGCTCAAGTTATAACTCTTATGCTTCCTCAATTTCTTCAAAGCGCACCTCCAATCCTAGTTCACCTAATAATTCTAATAGCCTATCTTCCATTCTAGCACTATCCCCATTGTAAGGTACTTGATACCTTTTAGGCCATATCAATCAATGGCTTGGTACTCTAATACTCAAATTTTGAATAAGGTCAGCCGCAAGCTCTTGCCAATTCCTTATCTGCGCCGTGTCTCTCGAATGAATGTACCATGCATGCGAGACAACCCCATAGTGTAGAATACAACTTGTGCACCTAGAGGGATGGTGGCAAAGCTTCGTGCCTTCTCTCCAACCCATTAACAATCCTAGATATGGAAAGAGGTAGGACTCCTTCCCATGGTACTCCTTGATGATGGTGGGTACATTACTCCTAGAAAATCTGATAGAGAGAGCAATTCTTACCTCACGCCACTCTAAAAGGATCTCTGATGTGTGGCCCACCAACAAGCTGTTGTGCCAAGCAAGACATAACTTAACATCTCCCTTCATTCCTTCTCATTCTTCCACTAAGCTTCTACCTCCTGCAGAAAGATCTCAGGGAAGGCTCCTCCTGAATACTTGGGCAGTTCTTTTCCTCCAAGGTGCCTAACAGTGTGTGCCTTTATTACCTTGGTCACCAACCCTCTCAACTATCGTCCCATTAATTTATAAGTTCCATGCACCTAATTGTCACAAGCCAAACTAGTGGTATCACTTACTGACTGAGCATCTTCAAACTAGATAACTCCATTAGTAGGGTGTACCATCTCAGGGTCTCTAATTGAGCACACATAAATTTTGTCCAGAACTTCTTCTCCCAATGGTTCAATATAGGGTGTCAACTTCCCATCAACCAGGGGTATAATGACCCATTCCTCTTTGTTCTCGAAGTTGATGTACCCTTTTTGAACTAAAGGTCCGCATTATTTTTATAACACCAAGGGTGCCCAAGTAGTGCTGGGAAATTGTCCGCCTCGGTGAGCACCAAGACTTCAAGTCCCCAATAAACTTGGCTCCCTAAATAGTAATAGCTACATCCTTCAAGACACCGATGGGCATTGCCTTAGTCTTGTTTTCCATATACAACACATTCAAGATGGTTGTAATGTAGGTCTTCCCATCTGATGCCATGCATCCAAAGTCATAACATTAACCTCTGTGCATGTGTCAATGAGTATATTGTTGAGGAGCCATCCATCTACAACTACATTCAATGTAATCTCCTTGTCATAGTTGAGGCTATGAGGGGGAAGGTTTACGTGCAAGACCTATCTCTCACTCTTCTCCGGCACGTGGTACCTTCTTTCTCAACCAGGATCCTAGCAAAGGAATGATGTTCTCCTAACTTAGCATTTTACACACCTCCTTGACCTCATCCAAGGTCATCCTTTTGTACCTCGATTCTCCTTCCTTGTTCCTCCTTTCTGTAGATTTCTCCTTTAGACACTGGATCTCCCCTTGCAAGCTTTGAATAACATCCATGGTGTCCTGATATATCTCCTTCGATGTGTGTGGGGTCTAGATACTTTCCATGAATGACGTCTTCTCTTGAAACAAGGTTCTTCTTCTTGGTACCTCCTTGCACGCATGGCTTCTATCGTTGTTGTTACCAAGATAGGCTCCAAACCTTCATCCCATGTTACCCGAGGCATCCACTATATGTATGCCTTCTTGATGCTGACCATCGCAGTGCCTTTGTCCTTCCTGGTGTTGCTGATTCATATGCTCAAATAATTTGGGCACTCCTCATACTTATGCTTCTTTCTTCACCACAATGATCAGTAACAATGTCCGGGACTCATGCTTATAATGTTCTATAGATCCATAATTAAAACATGTTCCATGCGGGAACTCACTTCTTCCTCCACGGTTACCTCATCCACGGAATCCTCCTCAAAAACCTCTTCCACACGTGCCCCCATCTGTGTGCTCATCATAATGGTGATCATCATTTTTAGAACCACTGACAATGCTAGTTTGGTGTACCCCATGATCAATGGCCTCATGGATCTGATCAATGAGCCTATAGTCCTTCATATCATGGGTTGTGGAGGTGCAAATTTTGCAATAACAAGATACATTCTTCCTGATCACGCATTGTAGTAAGGGACATCTACTTGCATCATGGTCCCCATGAAAATCTCACAATCTACCATCACAACATGTACCATCCTCCAGGGGAAATTATCCTTAACGTGCCCCTCTATTTCACAATTTGTGCACCACAAACCACTACGAGTCTCATGGATTGAGTTCGCAGACAATTTTTCCAACTGTTTGGCCATAGCAGCAATCTGAGCCTCTAAGAATGGGCTAATGCTAGTATCAAACTACAAACAACCTTAGACCTCATAAGGAAACTTCCATGCTTCACATGAATATGTAAAATTTTATGAGACAAGGCCCTTCTAAAAGGGGTGATCAATCCTCCAACAAACCACTATGCATGTTGTGAAGGGTGAATATCATATGATAATTTAGACAAGAGAGTTTTAAAATGTGTATCATATTCCCGCACACTCTCTACCATTTATTTTTAAATCTCCTTCAAAGCAATTGATGCTCTTCTGCTTGAACTTAGGAATGTGGAACTCTTCCAAGAATGAATTCTTTAAAGCAGTGTATTCCACCACCATTTGATGAGGGTCATACTTTCTATACCAGCTATGCGCACGCCCTTACAACGTGGTTACAAATTGACTAGCCTTTCATTATGGGGTTGTGATACCCTTTGCACACCATAGCAGTTCACACTTGTGAACATGTTCCATAGCATCTTCAATGCCCATGTAATCTAGAAAATGTAGAGACATTTCAAAGAATACTTGAGGTGGTGGTTGGGGTCCTTGTCCTGAACCAGAGCCTTGGTTCCCTCTCGGTGTTTCTTCCACCACCTGATCCACTAGGTCCATCGGGTCCTGTACCTCCACCACCAAATCCAGAACCACAAGATCCACCTTGTAGGACCACTTTGGTCCCACCGAATCAGGCGCCAATGGTGGATAGCTCTACCACTACTTTTTCCTCGTGCCACTCCCCGATGAGAAAGCTTGTACTTGCCCTTGTCCAAAAAAAATCTCAATACTAGAATATGTGTAGCCATAGAATAAGGGAATGAAAATTGTATCTCCTAGGCATGGATTATCTTGCCACTAGTTTCAACTGATCAATACTTCTTCCTGGTTTGGGAAAACCAAGCCGGGGCTCGATCACTTTGGGTGGGTTCATATATGTGCCAATAAATCTCCGTTCTCCATGTGACGAGATCTCACCAGAAGCCAAAGGGGTCTCCCTTATGTGCTTGCCAAGATGGGGTAGCACAGAATGCTCAAGTTCCACGTCCTCCGTGTGAACCTCGACTCCTTCTGCAACGTCTCTGTCTCCATAAATCCATCACACTAGCAGCTCTCATCATCTAGGGATCTCCCTTTCACGTGCTTCACTATACTTGAGCCATATTTCTTCCCCTCTCCTTCTCTGTCGTATCATCTACCATCTTCCTCCACCCCAAGCCTCCTTACCCAACGGTAAAATGGTTTAGCCGGCCATTGGGAGCGGCTCTAAACTCATGGTAACCATCAATATCTTCATAGCTAGAGTAATAACACATAGAAACGTTCCTCTAGGTTATCATAAATATTCAAACTCAGCAACTTCTAGGCAAGAATACATAGAAATGGCATATTCCAGAGTGTAGCTAGCTAGTACTCCTCTCCACCAATGATCTACATGGGTCCATGTTAGATCTGCATCCTACAACCTCTAGTAGTCTTCTTCGGTCCATATCCATGATCCATAATGCCAACTTGATCTAGATGCATAGGCTGAAAGCCATCCATATAACTCTACTGGGAAGCAGTAGAAAAAAGTCTCATATAGATCATGGTAGAGGTTCTCTTCTACCCATCTACATGTATTAAACTTAGGTCTAGTGTTGAATCTCTGAGAAAATTCATCCTCCATGCTCTTGAACCATGATTCAACATTTTCCAATGTTAACTGATCCATCATTACTCTTTACATAGATCATGATGCATGTTATATCCCACTACAACTTCAAAAAGAGGTCCCGGCAATGGAACCAAGATGTAGTCATTTTTACTCCTATCACAAAAGGAAGAACCCCATGCGCACCGGCCTATCACCCAGCAGAAGCTGAGTGCTCACCCGAGGCATGCACGGTACCGAGTCTCTCTTTTATGTGAGTTTAGTGGGAAGCATTATCTATGATTAGTGTAAGAGTATTTAGGAAAGAAGTTGAGACATACAAGAATCCTAGGGATCAGAATGGCCTCCAAATCCATGCGATCACTTGAATGGGTGTTTTAACAGATTCCAGAACATATACTCTAATAGAAAGAAAGATACAACCATTCATTCGTATCATGGTAGGAAAGAGAACTCATATGAATGAAATATACATTAAACCCATTAATATTCATATCTATTTATAACAGTAACCTCAATATATTCATTGATTCATTACAAAGTGTCACAGAGTGCAGACCGCAGTCATGCGCATCACTAGACGTATGTAGCTAAGCTAATAGAAAAGAAAAATAACAACCCCATGCTTAGTACATCCTTTCCTAAACCAGAATATCCACTCACAGACATTCTCATGCAGAGATTTTTTCTCTCTCTAACCCATTATTCCCTATGTATATCCAAATGATATATCCTTCTTTCATGTGTATATCTCTATATCTTTTCCCATAGTAGGCACTTGTATTTATCACTTTCCTTAGGTTTCCAACTCACCTTTCCACCCTCAAATCCATCGCCAAGTGTCAAATGTGGTCCTCCATGCGAGCATGTTCCTTCAGGCTTGAGCTCTCCATTCCATCTCATGATGATCTTCTAGAAGATTCCATCTAGGGCATGCTCTTTCCTAGGCCAACCTGTTGCCAGGATGGCATCTTATCCACACGTGCAACCGATCACACTTTTCACGTGTTCTACCTTGGGCACTCAAATTGGCTAAGTCTCGAACCTCCTTTCACGCATCGCATGCACTATTTACTTCCTTAAGCCTTTCTCTTGCGTGCCATTCTATAACTAGTATCCCACGCACATAAGTGCCTTCATACTTGGTCAATATTCCAGGGGGCCCAACACCCAGTTCTTTACCTTTTCGAAAGAGAATAAAACATTAGTTGTAGTTTTTATTTTAAGTTTTTTATTTTTTCGAACTCTTATCGAAATAAAAAAACCATAAAATTTTACCTTGATCCCTAATTTTGGGGAATCATGGTGGGGCATTCCACAAGAGGAAAAATATTCCCAT
Source organism: Taxus wallichiana var. yunnanensis (assembly GCA_018340775.1). Taxonomy (NCBI): domain Eukaryota; kingdom Viridiplantae; phylum Streptophyta; class Pinopsida; order Cupressales; family Taxaceae; genus Taxus; species Taxus wallichiana. The sequence continues at coordinate 783,558,492 of CM031244.1, read as the reverse complement.
CACTCAAGATGGAACTCTAGAATAAGATGAGATAATAGTTTAGGAGTTGGAGTCAGAAGAGATAACTAGAAATTCCTCGGGTAAGGGTTTACTTCAATTAATCATAAGGTAACCCAACTTGAGTTTAACCTACATGAACTTGAGTCTAGGGTGGCCAATGAAGACAATGTGGAAAGGATTGAATAAATATGGGAGGAGTTCATTCAGAAATTTCTTATGAATATGATGGGTAGTCATACTTCTATCAACTAAGGTGAATCTTCGGTTAAAATAATAGACACATGAGTTAGGGTGGATCTTCAAGCATGCCTAATCCAAATACGAATAGTCTATAGGACCATAACATGTTTCCAAAAAGTTGGTATGCATAAATTTGATGGAAAGGATCCACTTAATTAGATTAACCAGATGGAGATTTTATTTGATCTACATAGATTCCCTTAGGAAAAATGTGACCATGGCATCTTTGTATCTCAAACCTTAACAATTTTTCTAGTATCGATGGTTATGTGCTCAAAGGAAAAAGAGTGGTCTCAATATTACATGGAAAGATTCATTTGAATATTTTCAACTACACTATAGTTTTAGTGTGTCGAGAATTACTTCAATGAATTAGAAAAGTTTAGATAGATATGATTTGTTAAGCATTACATTCATCATTCCAAAACCTTTCTCTATGGGTGGAAAATATTAATGAAGACAATCTAAATGACCTATTTCTTGGGGGTCTTAAGGATCACATTCAACATGAGGTATGCATATCTAGTCCTCATAAGGTTTTTAGATTCTATGATTATGGCATGAAGGGAAGAGGAAAATTTGTTTCAAATAGAGACAAAATTTCACTAATATCGAGATCGCAACACCTTACCTCCAACACTCCCTTGACTAGTCAAATTGACACGTCAACAAATTAAAGAAAAGAGAGCAAAAAGGGTTATGTTTTAACTATGATAGTAAATATTGACCAGAACATAAATGTAATGAAAGGAAGTTTTTCTACATTTATAGGCCTAGTGAAGATGAACATAAGGATTAAGATGAATATTCAAAGGTCATGGTCAGATAGAGGAAGAATAGGGAGATCCCCAACCAACAATCTCATGCCATGTAATTTCAAGCATAAGCACCCCAAAACCCTCAAGATGGTTAGATTCCTAAAAAGGATAGGATCACAATATTGATTGAATCAGGAGGTACTCACAACTTAATCAAACATAAGTTAGCATTGCATGCCTAAACTATTTTATTTATCTAGATGCTAAATGTCAAGTAATGATTGTCGATGGTGGTATTGTTATTTGTTTTTAAAAATTCAATAAAATTAAGTTTTCCATGGGATATTACATACAAAATATCCCCATATATGCCATCTATATGGGAGGAATTAAACATTGTGCTAGGATTTCAATAGTGGTACCTACTTGGGAACCATTGAGATGAACTTCCAACAATTTTTCATGTGCTTTCAGTCCTGACGAAAGGATTTTTGAGCTAAGAGGCTTAAGAGAAAAGTCTCCATAGTTAGTTAGCTCTCATCAAATGCAAAAATTCTAAAAAAGGGTATAGAGGGATTTATAGCACAATTATTTTCATTGAGGAGCATCAGTATAAGGATATTATGCCATCGACATGCAAGAAGTGTTGGATAAACACTCTGTTGCATTTGAGAATATGCCAAGGGTTTAATCTAAAAAGAGAGATCATGATCACACTCTTCATTAGATCGAATATTGTACAAGAGATGTTCAAATTGGAATCATCCATCATATTCAAAGTGCTTATTTTTCTCCACCGGTGATGGCATGTAAGAAATATGACATGTGGCACATGTGTCCCGATTAAAGGAACTTAATAAGTACGTAGTTAAAGATAAGTTTCCTATTTTTATAATTAATTATTTTCTCGATGAGTTGCATGGTGTTGTTAACTTTACAAAGATTGATCTTCATTTGGGTTACCACCAAATAAGAATCAAGGGAGGATGTTCATAAAACATTCCTTTCGGACATGTATGAAGGCCATTATGAATTCCTAGTAATGCCTATTGGAATCACAAATGCACCTTCTAAATTTCAAAGTTTGATGAATTTTATTTTTAATCCATTCATGCGGAAGTTTGTTTAGTTTTCTTTATGATATATTAATTTATAAAAAATATAGGAGGAACACTTGCATCATTTAAATAAGGTTTTGGGAACTCTTAAGCACCATAAATTTGATGCAAAGCCCTCTAAGTGTTTCTTTTGAAATTCAAAGAGGTTGAATATTTGGGTCATTTTGTCTCTCATGAAAGGTGTTAAAGTGGATCCTAATAAGATCAAGGCTATGATGGAGTGGAAGGTTCCAAAACCCTAAATAATCTACGAGGATTTTGAGCTTACAAATTACTATCATAGATTTGTAAGGCATTATGGAATTATAGCAACACCTCTCACAAATTTTTAAATAAGGACTCCTTCCATTGGAAAGAGAATGCTACCAAATGATTTGAGTAGTTCTCATGCAAGAAGGCCATCCTATTGTCCTTTTGAGTAATCAATTCAAACATAAGAATTCGTCAAAGCTAACTTATGAGATGGAAATGCTAGCCATACTTCACGCAGAAAGCAATGGAGACCATATCTCATAGAAAGACACTTTAAAGTGAAGAAAAATCATTATAGCTTGAAATACTTCTTGGAAAAATGTTTATCATCTCGAAGAACAACAAAAATGGGTCTCCAAGATGTTGGGATATGATTTTGAGATTATGTATAAGAAACGGATGGAGAATGTAGTCATGGTTTCTCTCTCTACAAAAGGTGAAGTATTTGTAGTATTGATATGCACCATATCCATCTAAAGGAAGATTGGGTAGAGGAGGCAAGGTCGAAATGGAGAAATGACTGACTGACACAAAACCTCATTCATAATCTAGAGAATGATCTAAGCATGTATAAAAAACTTTTTTTTAAGAAAAGGGATGCTTTATGGTATAAAGATAGATTATACCTAGGTAAGAACTCCACCCTTCAAAATATGGTTCTATCTAAGCTTCACGCTTCTCAAGTAGGGGAAATATGGATTCTTGAAGACTTATCATCAAATAAAACAATCTTTCTTCTAGGAAGGGCTAAAAGAGGATGTAAAAAAAAATGTGTCGAATGCATGGTTTTTTAGCAAAATAAGGGTGAAACAGTTTAGTCCCCTGGTCTTCTATAACCTCTATCTATTCCTAGCCAATAGTGGGAAGAGGTTTCCATGAAATTCATCATAGGATTTCCTAAATCTTAAGGAAAAATATCATCATAGTTGTAATGGATAGAGTCACAAAATATGCTCATTTTTGTGCCTTAGCACACCCATTTTCTGAAGCATAGTAAAAACATTCTTCATGGAGATGATATAGAATATACATGGGACACCGAAGATTATAGTAAGTGATCGGGACCCTATATTTACAAGTAATTTTTATACTAATTTATTCTCTGTTTGGGTACTTAGTTAGCTCGTAGCTCCTCTTATTACCCTCAGTCTAATGGGAAAATAAAAGTTGGAATTAAGTTTTTGGAGGGATATCTTTGTTGTTTCACCTCAGATAAACAAGTGAAGTGGGTCCAATGGTTTCCACTTCTAGAATGGTGGTATAACACGTCCTTCCATACTTCATCCAAAATGTCTCCTTGTTTGGAACTCTATGGTACCATCCACCATCCATCAAATCATCATTGAGAGGACAACAAAGGGTTAGAGCAGTGGAAGAAAACATTCAGCATTAACAAGAGGTCCTCTTTAGTCTCAAGGATAAATGGCCATGATGAAAAACCACATGAAGCAATAAGTTGATCAACATTGCACATAAAGGAATTTTGAAGTTGGTGACTACTATTTTGTAAGTTTACAATCATATAAGAAAATGTCTTTGAAACAAAACCAAAAGGATAAAAACTTTCACCTAAGTATTATGGTCCCTATCAATTATTGGAGAATATGGATACTATATCATACAAATTAGAGCTTCTTCTAGACAACCAGAATACATCTAGTATTTCATGTTTCTATCCTAAAGTAAGTAATCTAAAATAGGATATCAGCCCAAATAGTGTTACCTGAGCTCGATTTGGATGGGAGAGTCATCTTGGAACTCAAATGCATCCTTTAAACACACACTAAAATATCGAGGACATAGGTTATTACTCAGTACCTAATCAAGTGAAATAATATGGACAATGAAGATGAAACATGGGAGGATATGACGTTCCTGTAGTATCACTTGGAGCTTCTCAAAATTGAGGACAATGTTTCTTTGAAGGGGAAGGGCATACTATGCCCTTAACCTATTACTTGTATTAGGATATGAGTAGTCAACTTGTGGCTTTCCATATAATTTTATTATGTCATTTATACTTTTTCATGCTTAGTAGGTCAACTTTGGTTATGACCAGAACATATGAATAGTATATATATATATATATATATATATTTAGTAGGTAGTAGTTGATCCATCGGATTGAGTATTTGAATCTTATTGTATGGTTTGGAGGTTTCCCCCTCGAAGTGGATAAGCTATTATACTTGCATATTGAGATCATTTATCTATAATATTTTGTCATTTGTGTTCTATTGCTGCTAATAATGATATTTATACATTTAATTTCATTACACATTGTTTAACCCGACAAAAACTTTACCGCATGCTCTCATTTCTTCTATAGTCACCTAGGTTTCTCCACCTCTTCTATTAATCTTATAGCACATGTTTATCATTTATATATTATATGCTTTTTTTTATTTTCCCACTTTATATTCAAATAATATTACTTCCAATGTTGAAAATGTACATGTGCATGATGATGTTTCTAATACTATTCAAGATGAATGTAAATATCTTATGTCTCTTCTATTTCTTAAATTGTTTCCAATCATTGTAAAGATAATTCTCATGATATTTCTCCTAATAATTCTCTATATCTTGATGACTCTCTTGATGAATTAATTGCATACAAAATCTATGTGACAATGAAACTGTTATACTTCGATCATGAACATGTTAGTGATGATGTTACTTCTCTTAAGATTTTTGCATGTGAATTTTCCACAGCACTTTATACCAATTTTTTGGTTTTTTTGAAGGGCATCCATGATGATTCTTACACTCCTACTAGTTCACCTCTTCTCATTTCTTTTGAATCTAATCCTAGGATTTTTGTCAATATTCTATGTTCCACTCATCCTCTTCCACCTTTTTTTTTATTCTATAGATGTTATTCATGTTGCTTTTATTGTTATTACTAATACACATCCTCTTATTTCTTTTGACATCTATATCTAGTATCCTCATAGAGAATTCATCTCCCGTTCCTTCTTATCACATTCCCATGATGGATCACAATGGAAAAACATTTTCATGTATGCATCACTTCTTCTATGATTCGTTCGTATGATATTTTATCACTCATGCATGTTTTTACCATTGGTAATCTCATGTTTAATATATTACTCTAAAAATAAAATCCTACTAAGCTTCCATTGACAATAACTCTCTTCATTGAAAGCCAAAATACCATTCCAAGGAATATTCACAATTTGACTTTTCTTAAGGATTTTGCATGCCTACCTTTTCATTTTTTAATGGCATTGGTAATCCATATTTGCATTTTTAGCATTATCATTTAGCTATGTCTTCTTATTCAAATAATAGATTGTTACTAAAATATTTTCGTCATATTATTTTTGATGATCCTCTTTAATGGAATAATCATTTTCCCTATGGATCTATTAGTACATGTTGTGAAATAGAAGATGCTTTCCTTAATGATGGTTCATACTAAACAATGGTCATAGAGTAACACATGATTACTTACCTAGCTTGCATCAAGGAAATAAATAGCCCATTATAGACTTCATTTTATGCTTGAATTATTCCATGCATCACTTATTTCTTCAACCTATTGATCTTAGAAAGAAAATTATCTTTTTGTTGTTTGATTCATGCATTGAAAGAAAGATTTCAATATGATACATGGGAATCATTTACCCTTTTAAGCTATAAGGTAATTGATATAGAACAATATTTAATTTCTACATATTTTATAGAAACCCCTTCGATTCCTTCTACTTCTTCATTATCGTATACTTCTTCTTCTCTTCCATCTATTAAGCATACTCCATGGTCTTCATATGCTCTAAATCCATCTCCACGATCGCATAAGCATCCTCCATCTCCTCCACCATGTCTCTCTCCACCTAAGACTTCTTTTTCTCTACTCAAGATCCATTAAATTTCTTGCATGATATAACCATCATGACGTTTTGCGTGTTATGGTTGATAATTGATTAATTCAATTACCCTCTAATCTGCATCATCCTCATCATCACTTGCATCACCAATGTTATTTCTCTTATAGAAATTTCCATTTCATCATTGGCCACTATGAATTTGATTTTTGTGACCTTCATGATAAGGTACAATAATTAGAAGACAAGGGTATCATAACCTTTGGATCTCACTCTCATGAGCGACCATATTTTTCCATTTATGCATAAGCATGCTTCCACTTTGTTAACTAATCTTCTTTGCCCACTTCTAAGGTCCTCATTCATTCATCTCCTAAGATTAATATCCATTCTCATCTTCCACCTAGCCCATCCATCATGACATCATCTCACGCACCTCTCAATGCTACTTGTTCACATTGGATTTCAAAGTTGTCAACATCTATGATTCTTACCACTACATCTCCCATTATTCACACCATTTAATATGACATTCGGTTTGTCTCCTACACTCATGCTACCACAACTTCACATGCTTCCACCATCCCTCACAGCCTCTTCATTTTTGCTAGATAATTTCTATATGGTCACCTCATTACCTAATGAGGAACTCATGTTCTTAAGGTTTTTATATGACTGTTAAGAGGGTCATTACAGAAAATACCTCACTCATTCTTCACGCTTTTCACCTCACACTTTATCTCTCTAGCTATACTCTTTTAAAGTGTTTCCCAATGATGCACTCTTCTTCTATGGTTCATTATTTATTGGCATAGGGTCTTATATAAATTAACCTCATTTTTTAAACACATAATGGGGCATCACTACTCTTCCCCCTCCTCGTCATACTTACACTCAATTACACACATTATTTTCCATATCTTATTGCACTAATTTTTATCATCACATTGTTATTTCATATAATTCATTTCATTACATCACATAAATCTATTGTTATTTATCACATGTATTATTTGCTTCATTACCATAAAACTACATCACACATTAATTACATATTCATTCCAAATAAAATTAACCATCTAAGCATTACATATAAAATAATACAAAATCACAATACAATCATCAAACCATACATCAATGTGTATCAACACAACATAATAATGCCAATAATCCATCTATATCTATATATAGGAAAAAATCATAGTTTCTAAATAAATCCTTTGGGAAGCCTCCATCCATCACTACATCCATATACATCATACACCATCATCACTATCAATACATAAAATAAGGGAGATCTAGAGCTAAATGCTTCACCACTCAATCTACGTCACTTATCTCAGCCTCTATATATCTTTACCCATCTCCATAATAAAGCTACAACTACCTATACCTATCTTCATAATAAATCTACCTATATCTCTACAAATTGTACTTTATGACTACACATATTTGGTAAATATATCTTAAGCTAAGGGATCCTCCTCCTATAATATATCTCATTTGCTCTATCTCTTTGGGAGAATCATCATGCTTACTAAATAGTAAGGTACATGTGGTTGCCACTATAGCCCCCAACTCAAACAAATAAGCATTCTCACTCGTAATAGGATACACTTGATCTAACATCCTAGCTCCCATGAGAACATATAGAGGAACATTCCATGTGAGCATGTCAATTGATGAATCCATGAACAATTACCAATAGACATCACTTGTGACCATCCATTACCAATTTCATTAAACATCAATAAACATCAATGAAAAAATACTTACTCTCTGATAGTGTTGTTGTTAGTCCATCTCCTTTGGGGGGTTGATGCCTTGCCCTCTACTCCTCCAAACGAAAGTCCACCAACTGCATATATGATAATTAGATATAATATCACCCATCGATGTATTGTCCACCACTCGTTATATATTTGGGTTCACCCCGCATCATCCACATGTATTGGCTCAATGGCCACATCTACCTCATTTGGACTAGGGTGCACTAGTCGTGCCCCCTGTCATGCCTAGCCTCGCTCCTGGATGCCTTGGTGTTATCGTAGCTTGCACCCATACATATGGATCTTGAGAAACATCCTGAGCCATAAAAATGTTAAAATACCCTATCCTCCTAGATAACTCAACAAGCCCTTGAAATCAGTCCTACAACCACATGGTGTGTCAAATGTACCATAGCTCTAGTCCAACCTCTAACCACCCACTTTATTCACTATTTGGTCTCCATATGATGGCCCTTGGTCCCATCTAATCCAACATCTACCTATAAGTCATTGTTTCTAGTCTCTTGCTTTAGGATTGTACTCACCTCATTCTGCAAAGATATCGGTCTTGTGTAATCAACATGTGGCCCACTGAGTGGCCTCAATATTAAAATATGCTCATATGCCCATACATGTAGCAATGTGGTGGCTCCTAGTCTACCCTAATATTCCTCCTACATAAACATGTATAGATATTTGTATAAGTGATCCAAACACATTGAACCCATTTAAATCTAGACCCATGCTCTCTATGCATTTATATATCTCATGCATTTTATACAAGATCCCCACTTTGCCACCCTCAACTACCACCGATGGAGCTATAATCACTGTGATAAACTTCCATAATTGTAGAACACTTGATCTCAATATGACATCTAGACTAATATGGGTCTCTCTATGTACTCGTGTGCTAATAAAATATCATCTAAATGCTCTTATCTACTTCCGATCATCCACTACATCCTTCACCTATACTCTCTCTCCCAAGATTAGTATTTTAATATATGATATACATGCTCAAGGGTCACTATCATCTCCCCAGTATGTAACCAAAAATTACATGTATCAACACACACACATCTCGCATTATGTAGTCACCATAGGCATATTATGGGTAACCTCCCTAATATCACTATGTGTGTCACAGCCGGTATGGTCTAGTATATCCCACTCAACATCAGATAACCCCAAAGTCAATAATGTACTCAAACCCCAACCCGTTCGAGAACTCCCTCAAGCGTATATCACTTTGTACACATAAAAAAACTAACAAAATCTATAAATTAGTACCTCGTACATATTCAAAATTGACTAATTATTGTGAAGGATTCATCAAAATGTCAAAATTTCAATTTGGACTATCAAAAATCTCTCCTAGGTCTAGTCTTACTCTCTCCAACACTATGTAGAGGATGGAGAGTAAGACTAGACCTCTCTCCCAACACTCTTCCTCTGGCGTAGGATACCCAAATCCTCCCTTAATTGAAATTTTACAAAATGGGTTGGGAATTTATCACTCCTTACCCCTTAAAATCTTCATTAACAATAATTTAAAATCTCCAATCTCTCCAAATCAAGGCATCAATTTCTCCAAGTGATTCTTACAAAGATTTGTTGTTTATATTTATGCCACATGAATTGACACGTTGAACATAACTTTCATCATGGTATATGCTCTTATATTTACGCATACTTCTAAAACAAGGATTCTTTGTACATCTCATAGTTATATTCCTTACTTCCTTTACACTACTTGAATTTCATTCAAATAACATAAAGGGCGGGGGAGAAATTTAGACAAAAATCACACGCATATTACTATTTTACTATATCACCGAATATGTGGTTATATAAATGGATCTTGAGTAAGAAAATTATTCATTGGTGACTCACTCCCTAGTCCAACTACTTTCTTTGGTTGTTTTTATTTTCTTTTTCTCTCACATATGTCACTTCTAGACACATTTCTAGTCGGAGTCATGGGATTCCTTCCTATCGGTATTCTCACATGTTTCTTTAATTATCCTAGGACACTAGCGCCTAGTCTACACACAACAACCAATCTAGACACTAGCACCCATGATCATGTCCACCCTCGACTCTTTCATCATATTTTTTCTTGTTTACATTTATTGCATTTATGGTCAACCTTTTCGATTTTCTTACTCCTATCCTAATGTCCTAGTTAATATTTTTGTGTCACTAAAGTCAAAATTTTAATAAGAGATCCCTATATATACACAACATACATACCAATTTAAGGGCAAGAAATTTTAAAGGATAAGCATATCTACATAATGTTAAAGGGACTAAATTTTTTTGGCTAATTACTCTATATAAACTTTATATGAAGGGGAAGTTTTGAATACCATCTCACACATTTACATTTTATCTAGTTAAAGCCTGCTATATTGGCATGATTGGAATGAGTGCAACCTAAGGAAATAATTTCACACATAAGAAAATAGAACTACATGTGTCCGAATGTAGTGTTGTGCTTGGTTATAAGTTCTTCCTCCGAGATCACTCTCGAGATTAGTCCGACTTCACATATTGCATTTTTTATTCCATTTTGATGTGTTTGTAAGCTTGTGTAGGTAACTAGGGTTTGCATTGCAAGTTATAGGAACCTAGGTGATCCAAGTGAAAATATAAGGAGATCAACAAGAAGTGATAACAAAACCCTAGAGACAGGAAAATCAGATTTAGAACCTTTACTTGGTCACATGACAAGATGTCTTTAGTGCTCAAGAACTCATGTCCAACTTTGTTTGCATGTTACAAAATTTATATTGAGCATTTGACACTCTTCCCATCTTGTTCATTAGTTTCTTTGGTTTGAATTTTCTTCGGGATAAGTGTAAATCAAATAAGTTCCCTATCTCTCCTATTTTCTTACACAGTTACATATTTAATGTGCTTATAATTTTTATTTTGTTATATTTACTATATTAGTGACTCTAAAATCAGATTTAATATTCATATTTTATGAAATCATACTACCACAAAACTAGAAGTGGCATGAATATATATTTGGGCTAAACACCTTTGGTTGTTTCTTGAATTATCACGAACCCCTATGGTTTTTTGTTTTCTAGTTGACGATGAACCTAGAGGTGACACGAGCTTTCGAATATACACTTTGGTGGTTTATCATACTTCCACAAAGAATTTTCTAAGAAACAAGCGTTACTTTCGTGATTTTACTCCTCACAATTTTTTCATCAAGAGGTATAATTTGGAAAATATTTCTAAGAATTTTTATAAAGGAAAAACACATTGCACACAATAAAACCACACCACACATAACACAAAGAAAATTAAAAAAAAATCAACATAGCAATAATGTGACACTGCCTTAGGTGACTCATGAGAGGATGCCAATTGTCTACCAACCTCCATGTATCCTTGAGCATCGAGTAAATCTTGACCTCATTGCAAAAAGTTTGTCATAGTAATCAAACCAATATAACTTATTCTCAAGAAATTTCTATTTGATTTGTATAATATGGCTTGCGTTGATGTCTAGAATCACTTGTTGGTGCTCAATTTGATCTCGCCCTATTTGTTCTAAAAATTTCCTAGTTTGTGGGCTCTATCATATTTTCTATTTCCCCGAATGGATGTGTGACAACTCTTTTCTTCATTTGGTTTCCATGATCAGTCCTTTCCTTTGGTCAAGGATCACATTAAGTCCAAATATTGTTTTCCGTTCCTCTTTCCATGAGAAAGAATTTGTAATTTGGGTGTAAATTCAGGTTTTTCCCTTCCTTCCATTTTTCCACAGTCATGTTTTGTTTTCCCTGTCAATTTTTATCCCAACATATGTGGAAACATGGTCCTTTCTGATTGGATGTGGCTCGACAGGGCATTTTGAAACTCTAAGGCCCACTTCAACTCAAGTCTTGTCCATGTGGAGGGCCTCTGCTCATCTGAAAATTTGCCTCTTGGTTTGACCTTTGGAGTTGTGCCAAGGAGACACATGGAGTCTTCCAATGGCCCCTCTCTATACTTAAAATTTTCAAGAAAATTTCTAAGGCCTGGGACACGTGGAGGGCTGGGCCTGTTTAGGGACCAACCCTGAATTTTATTTTTGAAAGAGTGCCAGGGAGATACGTGGAAGTTTTTGCTCACTCTTCCTTTGCTTAGACTTTTCAACGGCAAGGAAACTTTCTCGGACCCTAGGCACGTGGCACCTTCCGACTGGTCCCTAAATTCTTTCAACAACTTTGTTGGGCTAAGACATGTGGTGAGCCCGTGTTTGTTTAGGGTCTCCATTTTGGGCACCATATCAAAAGTGAGCAAGTGAGACATGTGGATCCTTTCGCTAGCTCCTCTTATCTTTGAGACTTTTTGAAGGCCAAAAGGAACTTTTCTTAGGTCTAAGGAATGTAGAAGGTCCACACTTGTTTGCAAACTTTCCTCTGTACATCACCTTTACAGTTGAACCAAGGAAACATGTGGACGACTCTAATATAAAGTTGAGAAAGGGAGAATCAACGGTTTATGCATTGCATAATATGTTTCCACCATTTTTGGCTCTAAGACTCCGGGAGATGTGAATACGCATTGTTTTTGTTATTTTTGGTGAAATTCCTTGTCGTTTTTGTTTGCAAAGTGCAAGTGAATGGATTTAGAGCTTAATTTTTTAGTCCAAGGATTGTAAAGGTTGATATTTTGAAGTTGGAATTTCTCGGGCACTTGCAAAAATGTGAAATACCGAGAAGCGAGATGATGCAGAGTAGAGTTGCAAAGGAATTAATGGGAAAAGGATGAAATGATGGAGTTTGTAGGTGAAAAGGATGAAAAAGTGTTCTTTAGAGTAGATGAATGGGTGCCCATTAAAGCAATGATGGAAATATTTGCAATGGTTCACCTTTTTGGCTCTAAGACTCTAGAGATGTGAATACACATTGTTTTTCATCAGTTTTTGATGAAATTCCTTGTCATTTTTATTTGCAAAGTGTAAGTGAATGGATTTAGAGCTTAATTTGTGAGTCCAAGGATTGTAAAGGTTGATATTTTGAAGTTGGAATTTCTCGGGCACTTGCAAAAATATGAATTACCAGAGAAGCTGGATGCGGAGTAGAGTTGCGAAAGGAAAGAATGGGAAAAGGATGAAAAAGTGTTGCTAGAGTAGATGAATGGGTGCCCCAATTAAAACAATGATGGAAATATTTGCAATGATTCACCTTTTTGAACAACTAGCAAATTTTTGTTGTAAATTTGTTAAACATCATTTTTTAGAAATCATGATCAAACATGTAACAAACAAAGGTTCCAAGAATATTCTTTGCTTAGGGGGAAATCTTTAATGTAAATGAATGTTATAAAAAGCTTGCTTTAGTCGTGCAAATGGTTGAGGGTTTAATTCTTACGATAAAATTTGAGAAATCCCATCTTCTGAGAGACTATTTGAGAAACTGTTAATCTCTTGTGTTTTAGATTTGATCTTGTCAAGATGGTTGTGATTGTCATGTACTATTGACAAGCTCTGAGATTGTTTAAGAAACCTTCCCTGTTGATGAATCTAATCAACTTTGAATTAATATGTGTTAATCTTGGGCAAATTTGTTAATGTTTTATTTCAAAATGTATGCAAATAGTATTTCTTATTCTATTGAAATCTTATATTATAATCTCTCTGAATCACACAAAATTTTGTCCCTATGATAGATTAGTGGAATTTTTAATCTCATTACGAGAAGAGCCTTCATCCCTGTAATGAGATAAAAAATTCAAAATCCCTTTACTATAATTTTGTTGATAAATATTATTTTTAAGTCTTTGAGGTATCTTAGACGTGATGAACTAAAGATTGATAACATTTAATTGAGCCTTTAACTCGAGCCTTTATGTTAAATTTTTGGAGATTGTGTGAAAACGTGTAAATTTGGGCCTCCATTTAATAAATTTGGATCATTTCTGAGATGAATAATGTACAATATTAAGCAGAGAATAATAATATACTTTCAATTCATTCCGGATTGATTACACTAGAGGATTACATACATATATAGGTAAATGACATCCTTAAAGTAAAGAGTCAACTTCTATCCCTCATATCTCTCTCATGATCACTCAAGATCATCACTTATCTCTCCAACATGATTCTCTCCACCTTTATTTCAACTATCCCTTTATTCCCTCATGACGAGTTGTCTATTACAACTCATCATTCACTCACATAATGTAATATCTAAATATTACATTTTACAAATAGTAACTCACACACACTATTAATAATGTTACAAACAATATATTCGTAACATTCACTCCCCTATTGTTTACATTATTAATCCCTATTAAACACTCCCCTAATGTGAACAAGGTAGAGAAAAACATTCACACGTCTTCTACAGCCTTCCTGCCTCTGCATGCTCATGATCTTGGTACTGTTTGAACCTCTGTTCACCAAATACGAACCCCTGTTTGACAAAAAAGCAGACCTCTGTCCTCTAATACGAGCCCCCGCTCATGAAAATCTGTTCATCCTCTTGAAAAACATGATGCTTTTTCTTGTGCTTTTATCTTTCTACTATAACATATTTACATCGGGAGGTTATAAAAGGAAATACATTACGAGCAGAAATGTGACATCTGCATTCTTATTACAAACAATGAAACACGAAACTGAAATACTTGGCCACCAAATGAATACCACGGCCTCGTCGATGGTGCCTGACGAGAGAGTTCTTTGGTTGTCCTCCTTCCTTCGTTGCCTCCTGCCTCCATCTAAATGTCCCTGCTAACTCAGCAGAAAGTATAGCCCGAGATGATACGCGTTCCTGTCACGATACGGGGTAGGGTCGAGGTGGAGCCCCCAAGCCAGAATAGTTTTCATTTGCATTTTTCCTTAAAAATTGAGTGTCGAATGACACCGAAAATGCACTCATTTGTCCTTTTTCTTTTTTTTTTAACAACTTTTCGACTCAATTTTGATGACAATAGAATGACAACAAATAGATACCCTAAAATCACCTATTTTGACAATGACATACAACTCACAATGACTATTAACATTAATGACATAACAATGATACTTTCTACGACATTAAAAATTTGACTAACAAATAATATAGACTTTAAAATCCACGTGATAAGATTTGACAATATTGGCTTTACTTTTAAACACAATGGACATTACTCTTTTAATTAGAGAAATGTGGACCAATTAAATATCTATCTAGACCTAAAACCACCTAAATGACACTTTATGACTTTGACTAGCCCGATAAAATGACCATTCTAGACTGATTTAGACTCAACAAAATAACTTTATAGTGACACATATAGAATGGAAGTCTACTAACTAAAACAATAGACATATATATTTAAAAAACTAAATACCAATCCTCACGCAATATATTGAATCACCGTGGAAGCTTGTAGTGGAAGCGGTCACATAGTGAAACTTGCCAATATTTGAATGTTATATTGACGTGGACAGAATTATGCGCTCAGGTCTAGCTGGCATGTGCGCACAACTACCAGAATTCTCCTCTTTGATCAAACACGCATGGCATGTGGCACATGGAGACCAGGTTTGAGAGCTTGGAGATCGATCTCACCAAACTATAGAAGATAGGAACAATTGCATGGACGTAGGAGAATGAACTATTGAAAATTGGCGAATCCGAGATCATACCCCGATCCGTTTAATCCCATGCCTAATAGCTTATATGTTAAAATATTTTCTGTCACCGAAGGAAAGAAATCCGAACAACCCAAGGTTAAATTCATATGCAGATCTGACCACACTCCTCAGAAAACTCACCAGTTGTTTGGCCAAATCACCTCTACCGCAAATGATTCTAGATGACTAGAAATACATGAATACGCAGATCTATCACAAATAATACTCAGACATATTGCCCACTTCCAGCGGCTGATTGTTATGCCAAAATCATTGAAGTCGATCTAGAAACATATAAATGTTGACAGTATGAATCAGATCGAGTCATAAATTGATGAGCCACGTGGAACCAAAATCAGGCCTGCTGAAACTTTCACGGAGATCCACAAATCTACTACGCAGTGCCAAAAAAAAACAGTGATACAGTGGCACATTGATAGAAGGATCTGTCAGATAAAAAACTGCATGTGTTGAATATCATAGCTCAGGGCACGAGCAATTTTCCCCTTAATATTCTAATCCTCCATGGTGTCGCTCTGATACCAAATAATAAATTTGGATCAGTTTTACAGATGAATAATGTACAATATTAAACACGGAATAATAATATACTTTCATTCATTTTAGATCGATTACACTAGAGAGATTACATACATATATAGGTAAATAACATCCTTAAAGTAAAGAGTCAACTTCTATCCCTCATATCTCTTTCATGATCACTCGGCATCCCACTTATCTCTCCAACATGATTCTCTCCACCTTTATTTCAACTATCCCTTTATTCCCTCATGACAAGTTGTCTATTACAACTCATCATTCACTCACATAATGTAATACCTAAATATTACATTTTACAAATAGAACTCACACACACTATTAATAATGTTACAAACAATATATTAAATAACACCATTGATGCCTTCCGGTTGAAGGAATATTTTAGCTATTCTAAAGCATTCTATCATTTAGTTTTCAAATTTTTGTGAAGGTTCTCAAAGATCTTGAAAAATTAAGTTTATCTGCTTAATCTCCCACCAAAAATTATTCAAAAACAATGAATGCTACATGAACTACCCCTATTTTCCATGTATGTCCATAAATGAATAAATTCTCTTTGCCAAAATATGCGAAGAAAATCAGGATTCCATAATGTCTTTAGTAACCTTAAAAATTGTTTAAAAAATATCACCATTCTTTAGAAGTGACAACTCTTGAGAGTTAAATTGTGGTGCATTGATAATATTTTCTCAAGGTTTCCTTTCAAGTTTGTGTAAAGAAGGATATATTCATTTTCCTTCACCAAAAAGCTTACAAAATGGATCCTCTCACCCTATTTGTGAGAACAACCTAAAGTAGTGAGGGTAGATCAATTCCTTAATGAAGGTGCTATCCATCTCTTTGATGCCCAAGTGACAAAGAGTCATACGAATCTCCTCCTGGCTACAAAACAACTCACAATATGATCTTTCTATCTCTAAGTGTCTTGCTAAGTTTTTGATGTTTCTCGACTTCCAGGTAGAATCAATTTGGATACCAACACCAAATTGGCGCCGTTAGGGGACTCTGCAAAGGCATTCTTAGATTGTTCCCTGTAATGTTTCTTACATGATCTAAGTGAAAATATGTTGTTTAAACATCATCCTCGTGTTGAGATTTGTAAAATTGTATGAACTTACAAGTTCTACGTACAATATTTCCAATTTCTATTGTTTTTACACTATATTTATATCATCAATGAGAAATACTAGTAAAGGAAGGTTACATATGCTAAGCTTTGTAGGAATTAAGTGTTGATAGATATTTGACAAGTCATTTATAGTGCATTTGGACAACTAAGGTTAAAATCCTTAGTGGTGACTCCATGTTGATTTAAATTTTGATAAATACCAGTGCCTTAACCTGTATTAAGTGAAATCTATCACTAATATTTACAAAGATGGAAGGAAGAAGATCTTTCTTCACTAAAGACCCTACCAAGAAAGTTTTTTCCAGAATTGGGAAAGAAAAATTCAGAAGGAAAAAGAGTTTGGAAAATAGTTGGAGATTAGGAATCAAGAAAAGAGTTATCCATTGTGAAAAGTGATCAACCTATGGTTGAGGATTACCATTCTTCTTCAAGTGAATCTGAATCAGGTAATTTTCATATAGATCTAAATTCTCCAACTAGAGAGGGGCCTTCATTTGTGTCTGATAAGTGTGCTTCTCAGTTTGTCCCTGTATTTTCCAAAGTTGATAGGGTTTTCCACAAAATAGAGTCTTTAGAGGACATTTATTTTGAAAATTTTACTCATATGTTCTAAAGACCCTTGTCCCTCATCATTCTGTTTCTCGTGTAGGATCACTCCCTCAAGGAAATATGGCTCAATGTCCATACAAACCTCTTTTTGTTGTGAATACCTTTGGTCCTATAGATTTTAGAGGTATGGATGGATATCCAAATGTAGTGCCACAAGATGTTACAAATAGACTGCATAAATTTCAAGGTAATAATGCTATCATTGGTGATCAACATTGAAATTTTTTTATCAACATGATGGAATACTTTGAGATTAAATTTGAGGATGTATATATATAATTGTTTATTCATAATTTAGAGGAGGATGCACGTGATTGGTATAATTCTTTGCAGACAACTCAATAGACTCATGGACATAAATGAAAAATGCTTTTAGATTGCAATATGGGCATAAGACAAATAAAAGTTTCTTTTCTGCTGAATTTGAAAATATTAAGAAGAATCCTAATGAATCTATTCATGATTTTAATACTAGGTGTTGGTATCTAAATTGATTCTCCTTTGGAAATCAAGCAACATCACAGACTTAGCAAGACACTGAGAGATAGAAAGATCATATTATGAGTCATTTTGTAGTTGGGGAGGGGATTCATCTAACTCTTTGTCACTCAGGCATTGGAGAAATGGATAACACCTTCATTAAGGACTTAATATATCCTCACTACTTTAGGTTGTGCTTGTCAACCAGGGGTGAGAGGAATTGTTTTGTAACCTCTTTTAGTGAAGGAGAAATAAGATATCCTTCTTTGAACAAATTTGAAAGGAGACCCTGAGCAAATATGATCAATGCACCACAATTTAACTCTCACGAGTTGTCACTTCTAAATAATGGTGATATTTTATAAACAAGGATAAAGGTTACTGGAGACATTATGGAATCCTGATTGCTTCTACATATTTTGGTAGTAGAATTTATACATTTGTGGACATATAGGGAAAATAAAGGTAGTTTAGGTAGGATTCATTGTTTTGAATAATTTTTTGTGGGAGATTAAGCAGAATAAAATTGATTATGCTAGATCTTTGAGAACCTTAGCAACAATTGGAATACTAAATGAGAGAAAGCTTCAAAATAGCTAAAATATTCCTTAAACTAGAAGGTGTGCATCAATGGAGGCCTAGATTTTCATGATTTCACAAAATCGCCAAGAATTTAACACGAAGGCTCGAGCTAAAGACTCAATAAAACATCAAATACACTTGGTTCCTCACACCTAAGGTACACTCAAAGGCTTATAAACAATCTTTATCAACAAATGATAGTAAAGTGATTTTAAATTGTTTGTCTCCTTGCAAGATGAAGGCTCTTTTGAAATGAAATTTCAAATGCCACTAAACTCTCATAGGGGCAAGATCAATAGGAATAAGAAAAAAATACTTGCATACATTTTGAAATAAAGGAGACACAAATTTGTCCAAGATTGACAAAGATTAAAAATTGAAATTTATTAGATTCATCACCATGGGAAAGTTTCTTTAAAAAGTCTCAAAGCTTGTAATTAGTTGTAGACTCACAACCAACTTGACTTGATTGAAATCTAAAACACAAGAAATTAATAGGTTTCTCAAATTGGTCTCTTAGGAAGATGGGCTCTCTCAAATTTCCTCTTAAAAATTCAACCCCTGACATTTTGCAAGAGTATTCTCATTGCATTTATACATTTTCCTTGCTCACTCATCCCAAATTTCCCCCAAAAATGAAGAATATTCAAGAACCTTTTCTTGTTACCAATTTTCCTCAAAAAGTGACATTTAACAATTTCATACCCGAAAGCTGCCACGGGGACAAATTAAGAACTGATCAAGTTTCTCATACCCTTGACTAATGATTGGGAGGCCATGCCACAATGTTTTGACAATAATTCTAATCATTCTTATTATTTCATGTGAGAAATCCATGTTTCAATAATTTTTCGATGGCTCTCTATATTTGGATCGACAGAAATCCTTTTCTCCTCGAGTAAACACCTTGAGAAATGAATTCCCCCACATGGACACCTGCATTTGTGCCTCTAAAAATGAGTTTCCATACATGGATTATTCTTCATACCTATGTTGTGAGTCGGATTTGCAAGAAAAATAATGTGTATTCGCACCTTCTTGAGTCTTGGAACAAAAAAGGTGGCAAAATTAGAAGCAATGGACAACAACCGTCGATTTTTCCCCTTCTCAAATTTATATTAGAGCCATCCACATGATTCCTTGGAGAAAATACAAAGGATAAGTATAGGGGAAATTTTCCAAACAAGCGCGGGCCTTCCACGTGCCCTAGGCTGAAGAAAATTGACTTTTGGATTTTGAAAAGTCTCAGTATAAATTGGAGCCAATGGAAGCCTCCACGTGTCTCACTGGTGCACTTTTGATATGGTGCCCAAAAGTGGAGACCCCAAACAAGTGCGGGCTCACCACGTGTCTTAGTCTGGTAGAGTTTGAAAATTTTTAAGGATTAGCGGAGGGCACCATGTGTCTAGGGTTTGAGACAGTTTCTTTGGCCGATGACAATTCCAAGCAAGGGAAAAGTGAGAGGAAGCTTCCACGTGTCCCCATGGCACTCTATCAAAAACAAAATTTAGGGGTAGGTCCCGAAACATGTGTGGGCTCTCTACATTTCTTAGGCCTTAAGAAATTTGCTTGAAAAGTTTAAGTATAGAGAGGAGAAAACGGAAGCCTCCACGTGTCCTCATGGCACAAATGCTAAGGTAGGACCAAGGTGGATCCTCAAATGAGCTCTAGCCCTCCATGTGTCCATGGTCTAACAAAGCTGCACCGACCACGTGAAAAAATGTCTAATTCTTGGCAAGGCCAGCAGAAACCTCCATGTGTCTCCCTGGCACAACTCCAAAGTTCAAACCAAGAGGTGAACTTTCAAATGAGTGCCATCTTCCATGTGGACAAGCTTTGAATTGGATTGGACATTAGAGTTTTAAAATTCTCTATCAAGCCGCATCCAATAAAAAGAGCCATGTTTCCCAGATGCTAAAATATAAATTTGATGAGGAAAACACACCACAAACCGTAGAATGCAGAAATCACCATTTGCATCCGGAAATGAATTTTTCTTTAAGGATAGAGAATTTGGAAATGATATAAGGCCCAAATGTGATCCACTGAGCTACATCCAATCAGAAAGGACCATGTTTCCATAGATATTGGGACAAAAATTGATAGGAAAACAAAACGTGACTATGGAAAAATGGAAGGAAGGGAAAAAACCCAATTTTATGCCCAAGTTACAAATTCTTTCACATGGATAGAGGAATAGAAAACAAATTTTGGAATTTAAGTGATCCTTAACCAAAGGAAAAGACTGATCATGGCAACCAAATGAAGGATAGAGCTTTCACACATCAACACGGGAGATAGAAAATATGACAGAGCCCGCAAACTAAAGAATTTCAAGGACAAACAGGGAAGATCAAATTGAGCACCAACATCGGCTCCAACTCGGGGATGGGCACTCCTTGTGAGTGCCATAAGAACAAATAGCAGACCAAGTGCCAAAAATAAACCATTGGGAAATAGAGTCAAATAACAAGCTTTCAAAGAAGAACAATAATAACTAACTCCCCCAAGGACGAACCGAGAAACCAACAAAATGGCCGCTAAGGACCAGGATGAAACAAAACAAAAAAACATGAAAGCAGAAAGAAACCAAAAGACTATACACTATACAATGGTGTATACCTTGATTCTGAGAAATCAATCAAGGAAATGTTTCAAATGCCTGCCATTAACAGGCAACTCAAGCAATTCCCCATCTAAGTCTTTTAAGAAGAAGGTATGTTCACCAATTTGAATGTCAATTGAATAAGGGTCCATCAATAATGCATCAAAATTTCCATGTTTTCCCTTATCCTTGTGCCTATTATCCCACAATAGCACAAGATCTCCCACACTGAAAGCTCTTGGAGTCACTTTCTTATCAAACAACTTCTTCAATTTCTCTCTGAATTTTACATGCCTCTGATGGGATTCCCTTCTTTCTTCATCTAACTCAACAATCTGATTTATACAAGCATCATAGAGACTAACCTCTTGATCTTCTAGTTGTTGAAGAAATTGAAATGAAGACAATTGCATATGCAGGGGAAGAAGAGATTGAGTTCCATACATCAACTCAAATGGACTTTTTCCACTAGCTCATTTAACAATGATTTGATCAGCCCAAACAACAAAGTTCAACTACTCACCCCACTTCCTTTTGTTTAAATCCAAAGTTATTCTAAGTATTTTCAATGATTTTTATTTCTAGACTCTTCTTGTTCATTTCCTTAGGGATTATGACTAGAAGCATATGTCAAATTTATCCCATATTCATAGCACATGGCCACCAAATGTCTAGCTCGAAGCTCATGGCATTATCAACAACTATTTTGGAAAATACCCCAAATCAGTAAATGATATAATTCGGATAAAATCCATGACAATTTGGTGAGTTGCCTTCTTGGTAGAGTTTGTCTCCACCCACTTGGTGAAGTAATTTTTGGCCACTAGTACCCACTTATGGCTGCACTTGAGGGATTAGAAATATCCCCAATGAAATCCATTCCCCATTTCCTAAATGGGGCTTCAACTATATATAGCTGAAAGGAAGGGATCTTGAAGCTTTTATTCTTCCAGAAAAGCATTGTCAACTTTCACATTTTCTTACCAACGAGTTGTATCTTTGAAAAGAGTTGGCCACCAATAACCAGCCCTTAAGATTTTATGAGCTGTGACTCTCCCAACAAAATTTCCCCCACAATATCCTCCATGGAGATCAACAATTATTTTAGGGGCTTCATCTTTAGTAATGCATCTTAAAAGAACTCCCTCAGGGTTCTTCCAAGCTAACCTAAAATCGATGTAATGACATATTTACTCGGAAGGTAACTTAAGTTCCCTTTTCTTATTCTTGCTCAAATGTTCGAGGCAACTCAAATGTTTGAGATAAAAAATGATGTCCTTATACAACTCAAAATTTATCAAATTTTCAAGGATATTCAACCTTTCTTCTTCAACTTCATTTACCTTGATTTTCTGTAGATTGATCTTTATCATAAGTTTTTCCAAGCCTAAACCTCGACTAATTTTTTTGTTTGGATATCCATATCATACTCTTGCAATTTGTTTACCCATTGGTATCTTTTACTTGAAACCTCCATTTCGATAGGATATCTTTCACCATGATGTGGGGAACATAAGGAGTGACTTTGGAACTCGGAATATATGGCGTGAAGACCTTTATTACTTTTACCAAAGTAAATGTCTACTTCTCTATGATAGTATACTTTAGCTCAGCTCCTTGCAATTCCTTCTTGAAAAGCCAATTGGTTTATCAGCTCCCTCACCATCCTTACTATGCAACAACAAAGATACAATAGTAATTTCTAAAGTAAAAGAAAACATTTGGAAAGACTTCTTATAATCTGTAGCTGCTAAAATAGGGGCATTATTTAACACTTCTTTGATCCCAATAAAAGCTTGAATAGTTGCTTCTTCCCATTTAATACTTTGGTCTTTCTTTAGCATGCTATTTATATGGATAGTTAGTTCACAAAGTTGGAGATAAATATCCTAATAAAATTAATCTGTCTAAAACATGATTGAATTCCCTTCTTGGTTCTTGGAATAGGGACTTTGCTAATGGCTTCTACCCTTTCAGGATCAATCATGACACCTTTCTTTGATACTGATGTGTCCAAGCGGCTTTGCTTTACGAACTCCAAAATGACACTTTTTGGGATTTAGTGAATTACCATACTCCTGCATCTTAACGGTAGTTTTCTAAGTGTTGCAGTGGGCACTCCTTTTTCTAGATAAAATAGTCATATCATCTTGATATACAACAATGAAATCATTAATATACCCAAAGAAAGATACATTCATTGCTCTTTGGAAAGTGGCTCTAGCATTAATTAGACTGAAAGGCATCCCGACATATACATATCTTCCCCAAGGAGTAGTAAAAGCAATCTTGATTTTCTCGATTCCTTCACAACTACCTTGTTATATCCATAAAAACCATCCAAGGTAGACAACAATTCCTGAACCATAACCAATTGTAACATATAGTCCATATTTGGCAAAGGGTAGTTATCCTTCATTGATGCTCCATTCAAGTTTCTAAAGTCCACACACAACCTTATATCTCCATTCTTCTTTCGACCAGTACCAAGTTTACGAACCATGATGAATGCCTTGTGGGTATTATGATTCCTCCATCCCTCAACTTTTCAATTGTCCTTGCATCTTTAGGGAAAGGATTGGATTGATCGACCTTTGTTTCGTGATGGAAGCGATCATCTCTGTATGCTTTCATTCTTACGAGAAAATTTTAGAAAGCCCATCTTCTGAGAGACCATCTAGAAACTGTTAATCTCTTGTGTTTTAAATTTGATCATTTCAAGATGGTTACGAGTGTACATCAATTGATAAGATCTCGAGATTGTTCAAGAAACCTTCCCTATTGATGAATCTAATCAACTTGGAATTAAACTGTGTTAATCTTGGGAAAATTTGTGTTTGCTTTATTTGAATGTCTCGCAAATAGTATATCTTGTTCCTATTGCAATATTAATTTATAATCTCTCTGAATCACACAAAATATCGTCCCTTGATAATTTAGTGGAATTTGCAATCTCATTATGAGAAGAGCCTTCATCCTGTAATGAGATAAAAAATTTAAAATCACTTTACTTGTCATTTTGTTGATAAAGATTGTTTGTAAGTCTTTGAGTCTATCTTAGCGCGATGAACCAAAGATTGATAATGTTTAATTGAGACTTTTAACTCGAGCCTTCATGTTAAATTCTTGGAGATTGTGTGAAAACGTGCAAATCTGGGCCTCCATTGATGCACACCTTCTAGTTGAAGAAATATTTTAGCTATTACAAGCGTTAACATCATTTAGTTTTCCAATTGTTGTGAAGGTTCTCAAAGATCTACCAAAATCAAGTTTATCCCAGCTTAATCTCCCACCAAAAATGATTCAAAAACAATGAATCCTACCCGAACTACCCCCGTTTTCCCGATACGTCCACAAATGAATAAATTCTCTTTGCCCAAAATATGCGAAGCAAATCGGATTCCATAATGTCTTTAGTAACCTTAAACCTTGTTTAGAAAATATCACCATTCTTTAGAAGTGACAACTCATGAGAGTTAAATTGTGGTGCATTGATCATATTTTCTCAAGGTTTCCTTTCAAGTTTTTGCAAAGAAGGATATCTTCATTTTCCTTCACCAACAAAGGTTACAAAATGGGTCCTCTCACCCTAGTTGACAGGCACAACCTAAAGTAGTGAGGATAGATCAAATCCTTAATGAAGGTGCTATCCATTTCTCTGATGCCCGAGTGACAAAGAGTCAGATGAATCCCCTCCCGGCTACAAAATGACTCATAATATGATTTTTCTATCTCTCATTGTCTTTCTAAATCTATGATGCTTGCTCGGCTTGAAGGGAGAATAAATTTGGATACCATTATCACCCTCTCCACTTTTACAGATTGGATTGCCTCTTTATCGAGGATCAAGGGTCTACATTATATGCCTTGCGGTTTTGTCGGGCTTTTAGATTTGATATGAGGAGCTACT
Source organism: Taxus wallichiana var. yunnanensis (assembly GCA_018340775.1). NCBI lineage: Eukaryota > Viridiplantae > Streptophyta > Pinopsida > Cupressales > Taxaceae > Taxus > Taxus wallichiana. The sequence goes on along the minus strand of CM031244.1, from coordinate 783,532,989 downwards.
TCTATAGTGTTGGCATACCATTGTTCGAGACAATAGACTTTGAAATATCCTCTGCTAAAAATATTAGTAACCATATAGGCTTTTTTTTTTAATGCAACAAGAATAATTTCCGATTCATTACAATAAATTGAAGGGAAATGAAACGAGGATCTATGGAAACTGCAGATTCTACGGAATCTACAGAATCTTCATGCAGCAAAAGAAAATAAATTGCAGCAGATTTAAATGATGCAAAATAGGGGAAAATGTAAGGAAAGCTACAAAAATTTATATCAGCAAAATAGATAAAACTCTTGGCTGCAAATAACACAGATCTGGGATTGAAATTGCTTGAGCAATACAAATATATTTGTCAATAATGAACAACAGCTACAGCTGCACACAAAACATTCATTCATACATTAACAACATGAAAATGAAGGAATTCTATCAACAAAAACCAGTCCAGACTTGAGCTGGAACAGAGCACTTTTCTCCTTCTCCCAAATCTGATTTTTCTCCTTCTTCTGTCTTCTTTCTTCTTTCTCTTCTTGCTCTTCTTTCTTTTCTTTTCATACTTCTCCCAATAAAACATAATGCATTAATAATAAAATCCTACACAACAAACTTGCCTTGCAAGTCAACACAAAATCTCTGACAAGAGATAATCAGGGAGAATAATCAACCAAAAATAAATGTGCAGCAGTCATGATTAAATGCAAATCTGATAGCTAAATCTGGGAAAGTCAAATAGTAGTTGCACAATAAATTCTGATTTGAATTTCCAACATAAATGATGATGGTGGAATAACATTGGATAGCAAGCTTAATTCGGAAGGATTTTCGCGAACAAAGTGTGGTATAAAATTTCGAGATATAGACGGTCCTCTACTCAAATATGACGTCTTGCTCTATTTTGGTGCCCAAGATCTGGACAGGTTCCAGGTCCCTTTCTCCCACATAGGATACAGTTATGGTTGATTCAAAAATACGTTAAGGGCAATTCTTGCTCCAAGTCTAGGAGGTGGTCTGCGATGTGCATGGGATCAATCCCAGAAGAATCAAAAGTGAAATATTTCCTTAATTTTTACATGTGATCCTGCGCAGCATATTCCACACAGTAAGAACTCTGCACATCTGCTTCCACATTTTTGCTCGCACTGATACTACTTTTGGGAGAGATACGAATGTAAAAATATCTCTTGATAAATTATACACTGGGGAGGATCAGAATTTATAAATAAGACAGATGGTTACAGCCATTCGGTTTCTATGCCACATCAATAGGTCGGTGATTACAGCAAGTCGTTGGATTATTATAACCGAAACTAGTAAATTAATGTATTTATTTTCAAACATTTTTTCAAATAGTTCACCTGTTAAGTCAGTGCTTCAACATTTTACGTATAAATCTGCCTACCTCTTATATGAACCATTTCTAGAGCGCTATCCATTTGAGCTCAGGCTGGGATTTTTTTGGCAAAAATCAAATTTCATTATGCTTTGATGGATGACTGTGCCTTCTTCTAAATCATCAATCTTCTGGGAACTAATTAGTTGGACACCTGTTTTTTGCATTAGTTGAAACAACGGTAATGCTACATTAGGAAACCCACGTCTTCTGAACGGTGCAATAAAACATATACCCAAGCAACACAGATGCTTGAGGATTTTTGTAAGCAGTTGTCCTACCCAGTGCAGTAAATACCAAGTTTATGTTTCCATAATTGTATAAACAATACCAGGGCACTAACATCAAAAATGTGGTATAGATTCTTCCAAAAGCTTTGATGGATGTCATACCCAGATGCAAGCTCTTATTTGTCATGGCAAGACATTTATTTGAGGCATTTTGTCTAATAGAGTGTGTATCTTGTCTATACGTCCACATTTGCAGCATATCTACCAGGTGCTTGCAACTAACGCATATACCAAAATAATAATAATAAAACTCCCCTTTGACAGTCACGTCTGGCTGGTTTTCATGTCACGAATAATGGCTCCCGTTTTGCATAGTTTGAGATATTGTTGGCCGAGGCCTGTGCTGGAGAAAGACAAGATAATACAGAAAATAGAAATTCAGAAATTACTTTTACTCTTACATAACAGAGGTGTCCAACAAAATACAAAGCATGAGAAACAGATTTGTATTATATTTCACAAATCTGATACAGTGAGACAAGAAATGATTGTATTTGCCAAAGAACAGAGCTGCCTGTGCTCTCTGTTTACACGCCTTCCTTCTCCTTTTTAAAAACAGAGTATTCCTTCTGTACAATGCAAAAATAAACAGAGTTTTTATTATTTACAACACAGAAGCTTCCGGATTAAAAAAGAAGTGTCTAGATGCATAAGAAGGAAGTTAGGTGAAGGAATTTAAATGCGGTGGGTGGAGTGTTTTGACAGCAAAGGGCAGGGGAGATTAGGTAAGCCTACGTGGATGTCCACGTCTACCAACACTCCCCTTTAATCTTCACTGCCATATATGTCTGCTATTCCAATTCCTTCCCGGAGATGCTCAAAAACATGCTTTGCAAGTGGTTTTGTGAAGATGTCTGCTAGTTGCTCTTTGGACCTGCAAAACTCAAGATGAATGTCACCATTGTTCACCAATTCTCGAATAAAATGATATCTTGTGTCAATATGCTTGCTGCGTTTATGGAAGACATGATTTTTAGATAAAGCAATTGCAGAATTATTATCACAATAAATTTCTGTAGGTTCTTCTTGTGGATGCTTCAAATCTGAAAGTACTCTTCTCATCCATATTGCTTGGCAAGCTGCTGATGTGGCTGCAACATATTCGCTTCAGCTGATGAGAGTGTCACAATTGGTTGTTTTTTTGATGCCCAAGAGATAGCACCTGATCCAAGATGGAAAATGTTACCGGAAGTACTCTTCCTATCATCCAAGCTACCTCCCCAATCACTATCCATATATCCAATCAGTTTGTAATCATCTAAAGATGCGTATACAAAATCCCAAAGCTCTTTGTTCTAGCTATATACCTTAAAAATCTTTTTCCATCTTTCCAATGTGATTCCTTTGGTTTGTGCATGAATCTAGAAATGAGACTAACCCCATACATGATATTCGGTCTTGTGGCGGTTAGATACATAAGGCTGCCAACTAATCTTTTGAATAAAGTTGCATCAACACTAGGACTTTTGTCGTCCTTACTAAGTTTTAAACCCAGTGCAACTGGTGTAGGGGCTGCATTGACATTTGTCATCTTGAATCTTTTCAACAAGTCACTAGCATATTTACTTTGACATATAAAAATGCCTTGATCACTTTGACTTACCTCTATTCCAAGAAAGTATCTCATGATCCCCAAATCAGTCATATCAAATTCACTTTCCATGGCTGCCTTGAATGATTTAATTGACATGTTACCTGTGAATATCAAATCATCTACATACAAGCAAACTATCAAGATTTCTCCTTCATCATTCACTTTGACATATAAAGTTGGTTCATTGCCACTCTTGCTAAACCCATTGTTTACAAAGTAAGAGTCTATCCTGCAGTACCAAGCTCTAGGAGCTTGCTTCAAACCATATAGTGCCTTTTCAGTTTGTATACCTTATGTTCTTCTCCCAAAATTTGATAACCAGTGGCTGTTTTATATACACTTCTTCTTCTAAAATGCCATTCAAGAATGCTGATTTGCGTCCATTTGGTAAACCTTCCAATTATTTTGAGCTCTTATGGATAAAACCATCCTAATGGTATCCAATCTTGCCACTTTAGTGCAAATGTTTCATTGTAGTCTATACCGGTAGTTGTGTGAAGCCTTTAGCTACTAGTCTTGCCTTGTGTTTCTCTACTTTTCCATCAGCATTATACTTTGTCTTGTAAACCCACTTAACTCCAATCACATCCTTGCCTTTAGGAAGCTCTACTAGATCCCAAGTTTGATTTTTCTCAATTGATTGAATTTCTTCATTCATGGCTGCAATCCAATTGTCATCTTTAATGGCATCCTCAAAATAAATTGGATCAGCTTGTGTTAAGAATGCAAAATTAGAGCATAAATCATCATTTTCAGCCTCTTGTAATTCATCATAAATCTCTCTTAGACTGCGTGACTTCTTTGAAGTGTTTATAGACCTTGATCTTAGTGATGCAAGTGTTGGATTAGAAGATTCGCTGCTGTTATTACTTGCTGGAGTAGTTGGATTTGGAGTGGTGGGTGCCTTAGAAGGTGTTGAAGGAACATTTGCTTGAGTAGTAGAAGTCACAACTTGAGTTTCATTCTCCTCATTCTCTTGTGGAACACTAGCTGCAATTGTAGTTGTTTTGTCTATACTGCCATCCCACGCTTCTTCTTCAACAAAATTAACATCACGGCTTATTATGACCTTCTTTGTGATAGGATTATATAACTTATATGCCTTTGATTGTTCACTATATCCCACAAATATGCACTTCTCTCCTCTATCATCTAGTTTCTTTCTCAACTCTTGAGGTATCAAGGAGTATGCCACACATCCAAAGACTCTCAAATGTGCTATATTATGCTTCCTTTTTGCTCCAAGCTTCTTCTGGTGTTTTATTTATCACTTCTTTTGTTGGACATCTATTTAATATGTATACCAAACATGCAACTGCTTCAGCCCAATACTCATTTGGTAGGTGTTTTTCTTTTATCATACTTCGTGCCATTTCCATAATTGTTCTATTTTTTCTCTCAGCTACTCCATTTTGTTGAGGAGTATATCTTGTTGTAAGTTGTTTCTTTATGCCATTTTCTTTACAAAAATCTGAAAATCATTTGATATATATTCACCACCTCTATCGGTTCTCAATACTTTGATATAATGTCCACTTTCCTTTTCAACTTTTGCCTTGAACTCTTTAAAAACAGAAAATGCATCTGATTTGTGTTTTAAGAAATAAACCCAAACTTTCCTACTGAAGTCATCAATAAATGTCAAGAAATAAAGACTTCCACTTATGGATGGTGTTTGCATCGCTCCACAAAGATCTGAATGCACTATCTCAAGTGGATGTTTTGCCCTATAAGATTCCCCAACTGGAAATTTATGTCTATGTTGCTTTGCCAATATGCAACTCTCACACATTGTTTTAAGTGGTTCTATTGGTGGCAACCCATAAACCATTCTTTTCTTATATAATAGTTGTAATCCTTTGAAATTTAAATGGCCAAATCTTAAATGCCATAGCCAAGATTCATTTTTGTATGAAGCTTTGAAGGATAATTCAGCAACCTTTTGCAACTTGTGTGGCTCTAGGAATAGTTCACTTTGGATTCTAAGTGGAAACATCCTATTTTTTGTCATTTCAACTTTTGCAATCAGCCTATTGCTTGGTTTCTTGTCTAGAATCACACATTCACCATTTTCAAAGTATATTCTATATCCTTTTTGCACTAGTTTCCCAATGCTTATGAGATTGTGTTGCAATCCAGAAACATAGTATACATCAGGGATATGCTTCTTCTCACCTTGCTTGGTTCTTATATTAATTGATCCTTTTCCCATGGTGATACTTGGTGATCATTACCCAATTTTACCTCTGATTTTACTGATTCATCAATTGTTGCAAACATCTCCTTACTCCCACTCATGTGATTGCTACAACCGCTATCTAGGAACCATACCTCTTTGGAACTCTCTTGTGCTACATTGCATGTTATAAACATGGTGTTTTGCTCACTAGTGTTGGGCTGGTCCTCATTTGTGAAATGTGCCTTTTTCTTATTCATGTCATATTGTCTTTTTCTACATTCAGATGCAAAGTGCCCAAATCTATTACAATAATGACATTGAATATTGGATTTATCATACCTTTCTCCTTGATGATGGCTATGAGAGTGGCTGCCGCCTCTTCCTCTTGTTGATGTAGAATGGGTATGTGGGCTTGATACAAGTCTTCTGCTTTCAAGTTGTGTATTTTCTCTTCCTCCTCTTGGTGTAAAACGTCCTCTGCCTCTGCTGTAATTTGATCTCCCTCTTGTTCTGCCAAATGAAAGCTGAGCTTTGAATGCATTCTCCAATGATGATGCCCCTGACCGATTTAATCTTTGCTCATGTGCTAAGAGTGATCCCATTAATTCATCTACTGATAGTTGTGTAAGATCCTTGGATTCCTCAATGGCTACTACAACTGAATCAAATTTTATAGGCAAGCTTCTAAGTATTTTCTCTACAATTTTTTGATCTTCAATAGTTTCTCCATAAGATCTAATTTGATTAACTATTGTCATTGCATGAGTGAAGAATGAATCTATTGAATCTGAATCCTTCATTTGTAGATTTTCAAAATCCCTTCTAAGCATTTGTAATTTATTGTTTTTACCTTGCTTGTGCCTTGGTATGCTATTTGCAAACTATCCCATGCTTGTTTTGATCTTGTGGCAGCTTACTCTTGGAAAGATTGATTCCTCCATTGCTTGTTGAATGAAGAATAATGCCTTTGCATCTTTCTTTTTGTTTTCCTTCAATAAGTCCTTCTCTAATTGTGAAAGAGCTTGATATTCTTGCTGGTCAGCTGGTTCATTAAATCCATTCTCAACCAAGTCCCAAACATCCTGGGAGCAAAACAGAGTTTTCATTTTTATGCTCCAAAAATCATAATTTTTGCCATTGAATGTTGGTATTTGAGGTTGTGCAATATTTCCACTTGTGCTTCCCATTCCTCCAAAGCTTTGTCTCTTGTAACTGCTGTTCCAGTACTTCTAACTGCTCTGATACCAATTTGCTGGAGAAAGACAAGATAATACAGAAAATAGAAATTCAGAAATTACTTTTACTCTTACATAACAGAGGTGTCGAACAAAATACAAAGCATGAGAAACAGATTTGTATTATATTTCAAAAATCTGATACAATGAGACAAGAAATGATTGTATTTGCCAAAGAACAAAGCTGCTGTGCTCTCTGTTTACACGCCTTCCTTCTCCTATTTAAAAATAGAGTATTCCTTCTGTCTGATGCAAAAATAAACGAGTTTTTATTATTTACAACACGAAGCTTCTAGATTAAAAAAGAAGTGTCTAGATCCATAAGAAGGAAGTTAGGTGAAGGAATTTAAATGCGGTGGGTGGAGTGTTTTGACAGCAAAGGGCAGGGAGATTAGGTAAGCCTACGTGGATGTCCACGTCTACCAACAACACAGAGTCTTGCTTTTCCACTGAAAATTACATATCTTAAAGCCCATAGTGTCATCTTCGATGGTGTCCACTCCTTCCACTGCTCTAAACACTCCCAATTATTATTTCTACCCAAAATCATGAAAAAACCATGATACAACTCATCCCCCATTTTTATTATATTTTTATTTCTTGTTTATTTTATCTTTATTCCATTCTTCTCGGTTTGTGGGAAATCTCGTTACCCAGTTTTATTTTATTTATTATTGATGTTCTTATTTCTCGAGCGATGGAAAAAGATTTTCCCAATTCACTCTTTAATTCACTTGAAAAATTATGATTGGTGTTTTTGTAGTATTGTAGTGCCAACATAAATAAAAGGTTCGAATTTGCATGCCTTTGGTGGGTGAACTTGCTTTTGGTGAGGATAGGCGAGGCCGGTGGCGTGTGTTAGGAGGAGGATCAGAATTGTCACTCTTAGCAGGTGAGGAGAGTAACTTATCGTAAACGTCCTACGAGACCCTTCATTTCCTTGCATAATAATACAAGCACTTTATTTGAGGTTCAGAGGCGTAACATTTACTTCCAAATAAAAAGAACATAGAGTTCAAGAATACTAACGGTAATGTCAACTACCATAAACATATCGAAGTCAACCATGTAATTTACAAATTACCAAACTGACAGATTCCACTAGCGTTGGTGAATTGATACCCCAAATAATATACACAGTGTGCGGGTCAATACGCAACCCTGAGGGTTTTTCCCAGTTTATTCCACAAATCAGTGCCTCCACATAAGAGAAATTTTCTAGAACTCATCTCAACATAGATTAAATTTTAATTAATCAAGCAGTAACTTTTATTTCGAACATTGTATCGAAGCTCGAATACGGGGCTGCTCGATGAGCAGAAGGTAAATATCAAAACCTTTTTCTCTAAAACCAAAGTGAGGAAAATACTTTTCTAATGTCAATATCCAATTCTTTCAAATATTAAAAAGAACATAGACACTCATATCAATTTAATAAAACCATAAAACCCCAGAAGAAGGGTTGATTTATTATCCATAAAACTATTGAGCTCAACTAATCCAGCCCTACAATAAGCCTTCATTACATACACATGCATAGTTACAGAAATGAACAATACCCAACACAATCTTACCCACATGCAGAGTTCAATCCAGCCACAAAAGCCCAAATATATTTATTGCAGAATATGATTTATGCAAATACCAAAAGAAATAAGCTATCAGGAGAGGAAGAGAACAATCTATGCCCAAATTTTGTTTTTTTTTAAAAAAGCAACAAAACCCAACAATATTTCTTTTCTTACAATTTGGTTTGATTTACATAATAATATAGAAGCTTGTTTTTACAAATATGAAATAGAATAAGCCATTAAAAGGGGAAATGCAAAACCAGCGAATTTAGAAGGAGATACAAAGGGATAACCAACACACTCATGCAGTAATTAAACCACCACAAAATCCTTTTCTAGGTGCCATTTCAGGAAGGAAGAACATTCATTTCAAGATACTAAAAAGAAGGTAGCAAAGTATTGCAAAGTGTAGGTTTAACATGCCTAAAAAGAGTTCCCACCAGTCACCCGGATGCAATGATTTCTCCATGATCTTGCTATGATAGTAAAATCCTCTCCTTTCCTCTGCTAGCAAAATGTCCATACCCAAACATAGCCACGCTTGGAAAAGGAAGGGGAAGAATGTGGTTGCATTCGTGGTGAATGGCCTTGCTCTTGCCCCATGCACTTTCCTGGATGTGCACACCTTAAAAACATTCCAAAACAACCCCCACAGAAGCAGCTCACATGGCCATATGTGGCACACTCTACCGATCGGCCACGAAGCAGAAAATAAATAAAAAAGGGACTCCCACAAAGCAAGCATCAACATGAATATTCATATTTCTTTCTCCTGAGAGCACCCCACAAACCGTGCCAGGAAAAGAAAACTCCACCAACACGTAGGCCAAGGAGTCAATAAATTCAAATAAATGGAAGTAGTCAGCCAATAGGGTGGAGTACAGGGTGGGTGACATTAATTCATGCACTAAAATATTTGCCAGGTGCTCAACCACCCTCCACGCCCAAAGGAAAAAAATTCAAATAGTTTAAACATTAGCACAAAACCATAATTTGCAAGGGAAGAAAAGGATTATGCTCAGCCCAATAAATTCATTGGTGGAGGCCACATGACAAAGGGCCAAGTCGATGTTGAAGTGGTGAGAGGTGGTAGGTGGAGGAGTCAAAAAAATTTGGGACAAAACAATAACCCCCTTCTAAAACTTGCGCCACACACACAACCCCCTATGCATTCATATGAAAGAAAAAGAGGAAGAAGGAAAACCAAATAATCCTACACCAACCAAGAAATTAAATTGCATAAGATGGGCACACTGGAGGAAGCAAAAGTCATTTTTTTAATTAAACGATTAAGACAACACGATAGCAGGCTTAAATGACCGAGGGGAGAAACTAGAGGTTAACATTTGAAGGTGAACACGAAGACATGACTAACCATGGCGTTAAGGCGTGGTAACCCTTTTGTCGAGTGTGAAGCAAGGTTTGGTCTACGGTATTATCGAAATGAAACAACCAAAATAAATAATATAGAGACAATTAATATAAAATATCGATGATAATCGACAACAAGGTAAAATAATAATACTATAAAATAAAGGCCGATCGACAATTAAATTAAAAAAATATCATTATTATCATTATATATATATATATATATATATATATATATATATATATATATTATTCACATTAATAATGACCAACGGTCAAGCTTAACAATGCAACATCAAGATCTTCCTTTAATAGGTTAAACATATAGGACGTTACAAGGTCCACATACAGAGGTGTCGATAACGACTTGAGAAGGCAAGAAGGAGAGGGAGGGTGATAATTCTTCATTGTGACAAGGTCGAAGTCAGCTAACGGTCAACCGGAGCACAACAACATTCAATGCTTACTAACAAGGTCATTGAAGTATGAACAGGAGTAACGCCGAATGAGGCATTACACCACTTTCAGTTTCTTTGAGTGACAAGAATTGTTAATGTAATTATGTTAACTCGACCACTGGAGTTACCTTTATAACTAGACCTCTGCTTGTTTTATTCAATTGCCATTAAACATGATGAATTGTGTATATATGGGTGAGTAAGTAGGAATCATAAAACTTTGTGATCAAATTTAATCCGAGTGCTTTCAAGAGCTAGTTTGTTAACACTTCAAGATGTTTTGGTTAATTTTCTATACCTTGGCTAGAATCCCCTTTTTAACTCTTTTTGAGTTCTCGCCATGCGTGTGACCTCATAATACCGTTGCAATGCTATGCATAATTTTATTTGATCTTTTATCTTGTATAAATGAAGTTTGAAATTTATGGTGATTTGATCTCTACCCTCATCTCTCTCTAGAAACAACTATGATACTTGATTTATTTGAAACCACAAATGAATTGGGAAATGTGACATGCTTTGAAATGAAATGATAATGGACATGAAATGCAAATGGTTATGCCATTGTGAATGGTAAATAAAATGTCTCTTAAAATTCTCTCTCATCCTTACTCTCTCTCTAGTACAAAAATATTAAGTGGAACTGAATATGAAAGCGTGAATGCATGAGAAACAAACTTTGTCTTCTTCCCCCTGCTCTCTCTCTCTCTCTCTCTATTTAATTTAAAATGTTAAAAATGATGAATGTGTGGATTTATGCTTGAATTTATTGGATTACCATACTCATTCATAGGGTGATGCAACATTGGTTGTAGGTACTCTGAACAAGAACGTTTAGACATGTGATTTTTGTAATCAGCAAGATGACATTAAGATATTGTATATTGATATAAATTACGAATATTATATGAAATAGAACTAAAGAGAATAACATTATCGAATTTAGTGTGTTGAAGAATATTGTTCCTCTTAAACTCTTATGTTTCAAGCATTGTACATGGAAAAATCTGTTGTTTGTATCTTCCTTGTATTAAAGTTTACCTTACCAAACTAGTAGGAGTGAAAAATAATTAATGTAGGAACAACCATGTTAGGTGGATAATCGAGGAAGAAAGTTGAATTTTGTAAATGGGTAAAAGAACACCATTCACTTCATAGGTGTTAATTAGATTTTAATTTAAGTATGGATTTCATGGTTTAGACGATTGAAAAATCACTTGCCTAATAGTTATTGTGGTTCATAGATAAAATCAAAATGTTTGGAAGTAACTTATCATTTTTAACCCATATACATGCAGATATTATTCAACCTTTCTTGTACTCGCCTCTCAATCATGTCACATCAAGGTTTTCAAAACCTAATGTCTTAAGAAATACCTTAGTCCTCACAATTAGAATTTTTGTCCTACACTTAACATAATTATCCAATGACCATTTCTCTAACATGAATATCCTCACACGAAGCATCGATCAAATACGTAACCTTGTGAGTTATATTGTTGTTATCCAAAATTCACCCCTCAAGGTAATTTTGATAACATGCATCAAATTATTCATTCCCGAGCAATTAAAATTTGATTCAAGGCCCAAAATCATGTTTTTGGGGTCCCCTTGGCTTATCTCTAACTTCCCCATATAAGGGAAAAATCCAAGAAGTTAGGAAAAATTGAAAAAATCCAAAAATGAAGTCGCAAGCTTGTTTTAATGCATTTCGGGTCTGGAAGTTATTGGTCGTACCAGTGCGGATTGTACCAAGGTTCGTCATACCAAGTTTGTGGCTAAAATACAAAGGAATCAGAAAAGTCTGAAATTTTTGTCCCACGTAGTCCGTGGGGCCGGTTGGGACATCGGATGCACGTGACGCCCAAAGCCGAAATAGTCGCGAGGCGGTGAAAATAAAAAAAAATCGAAGTTTTTGTTCCACGTGGTCCTAGGGGCAAATGAGGACAAAAGTATGCGTAGGATGCGAATAGGATGATTTTCTACAAGTCGATCTATTGCGGGTGGTGCGAGAGATTTTCTTCCAGGACAACTAGGACAAATGTACGCATGGGACGCGGATCGGCTAATTTGCCGCAAGTTAGTCTATTGCGGGTGGTGCAAAGATTTTTGTCCGGGACATGGAAGGAAAAAAGTACACACAGGACATGCAAAGGTGGAATTGCCACAAAAGGAATCTGGAATTGGTTGATGTGGAAGAATGTGTTTGGGACATCCGAGACACGCGCACCCGATTTTGCCGTAATACCCACAAATCAAAGAGAAAAGTCAAAGTTTGACCCCAGAACTTCAAATGGCCATAAATTTTAACTCGAGCTCTGATTTTCATAAAATTGGAGTTTACGGAATGATATACTTAAATAAAAGAAATATATTTGGCTTAGGATAGGTAATGCTCATTCCCGTCAAATGACAGAAAATTCCTGCCATACCCAAAATAGCTGCTTTCGCACTCAGAAGGTCATAACTTTTTCATTTCTCAACGAAATCACACAAAATTGGTACTTGTGGGAATCGTGGCTTTGCACCCAATGCATAGAAATCAATAAATTCTAGATTTGATAAGAAATTGATGGATATTTTTAATAAAATGTGTCTAGGTTCATGACAATGTTTTATTTGGTAGTTAGGAGTGCAATTAAGAGGCATGGTCATCATTCCTTCTCTGTTGCAGCACCTGGGATAGTATGGGGAGCCTTTTTCAAGTAACATACAATCATTTCACTCCATTTAATGTATCTTACAAGTGGTTGAAGGACAGATTTTGGGATTTCCATTTTCCTCTTCTCTCTCTCTCTCTCTTTTTCTATAAATTGGAGTGTTGGGCTCATTGTAAAGGAGAGTTTTTAGTGGTAGCAAAGCTCTATCAAAATTGATTTTGAAGACAATGTGCTACAAGCCATTGTAGTGGACTCCTTGCATGGTGATCTAGGCCCTTATCTTGTAATAGATTGAATTGTGCATATCATGAAGCAATAAAATACAAGTTTGTGGATGTATCTTCCCCTGCTATGTTTGTTTGCACTCTTTTTCCCTTTCAACCTTCATTACAAGAATATTGTGTCTATTTTTATGCTAAAGTAGGGATCTATTACCATTGTGTATGTTTGAGATGTTGTTGTGAATGCATTTTACTAGATTGTGGAGAACTGTTATCACCCCTTCTAGTATGCATTTTACTTCTATTTTTCACACATTGGAAGACTACTCTCACACCCCCTTTTTAAATTGTATCACCGCTTTAGTGTAGGCTTTCATTTCATGCATTATTTCTCCTTGGTCCCTTGGAAAGATAGATTAGAATAATTAGTTTTCTGTATTAGAGTAGATTGTGGTAGGTAGTTTAGTTCAAGAACCAACTTTCTCTGGAGGTCTATTTCAAGTAGTAAGTCCCAAAACTTGGAGATGGTACCCATGTTATCCAATCACATCGCGAGTTCAAGTATATGCACTTGTGTAAACATAAGGGTGTTGTGATTCGGTGATAACCATTGTAAAAGGAATAACACTTCTTCGTTTCATAGGCCTACTCATTTTCATGGATGAGTTAGAGTTCAATGTTCACATTTGACCTTGGTGTCCTAGTGGTCAATCATATTCTTAAGAAGATATTTTGGGATACTTGTATCATTGAATGAACCCTTCGTAAGATCCTGATGACACAAGTGTAGTTAGTCCACTAGTCTACTATGTATTATACTCATGTTAATGATCTCATTAGTTCGTCACAGATAAATATGTCACCTTGACAAGTAAAAACTTTACACTTTTGTCCCTTACGAAGGTTTAATGGGATAAATAAGTAATCAGCCCTTAAAATATCCTATAGTCGGAATAGATCCTGAGTGCAATTAGAATTTAACTATACCTAATGGAACCCCTTTATACACTAAGTGTTGATGAAATTGAGAAATTGTAGTCATCGAATACCTCAAGTGGCATGAAGCGTTTGCAAGGAAGGAATATTTGATTTGTCTAATTTTGACTTGTGGTAGGGTGTAGAAACTGTCTAGTATAAATGAATGTAATCCGGTGAGTGACCTCTTAGGATGCTAGTGAATAAGGATATCTAATGTATTTTTACCAATGACTATAAATATTAGCATAGACTGATTTTAAAAAGGAGAAAATTTTACAACTTTTTCATTTAACTTCATTTAACACTCTTAAGTAGTTGTGAGGTTTAGTAACAATTTACCATGTGCTTTCTCATAGGGTATATTTTCCCCACCCATGATTTATTTTGAAGTTAATAGTTCATGGTGCCCCTCTTAAGGGTATTGGTGAAAGAAATGTTGATACATTTTACCAAATGATTTAAATAGTTCCTTGGAAGAGATTTGAAATGCATATAGTTGTTGGTTTGACTTCTTATATGCTTTATTACTTTGGTTATTAAGAGCGATGAAATGAGTTGTAATGTACATGGTCATCACTACTTGTAGTCATGAAACCGTAATTGTAAATTATGTGTCATTTGAATTACAATTGTTCAAAAACAATGTCAATAGTGAAAGCAAATGAGACCAAAGTACGATGCAAGTGTAAAGAGTATATGAGTAAATGAGATTTTTGTTAGGAATAATTTCATACTTTAAGTCCTTATAATTTAATTATACTTTTGCATTTATTTAAAAATAAATAGGAATTTCCTTGGTGAGATCAAAATTTCAAAAAAAAATCTATTGAATATAGAAATATATAAATAAAATTTCATGATGCAAAAATGTTGAATGGATTCAAACAAGTTATTAAACTCGTAGAAAAATGTAACATGATACATATGGTACTATGATTGATGGATGTTTATGGGAAGAGATATCTTTAATGTAATCACCCTTAAAAATATAATATATCTTCCTTGACTTCATGATATTTACCTTTGTCTAGCAAAGGTATAATTTTACCATCGAATACACATCTTGAAAATAAAAACTTAACATATTTTTAGTTCATTTTCATGATGAGGATAAAATTTAACATCAATTACGTATATTTTGAGAAACAAACCTTTAACGTAAAAATGAATATTAGGAAGCATGTAGCTGTATAAAAATAATTTATATAAAAAATGACCTTTGGATAACTAATGGATTTTGAGGAGGAATCAACCACACATCTCCATTAAAGACTAATGCTCCGCAACATAAAGTAATTGAAGTTTGAAAAATAGGAAATTTTAGACCTTATGTGTTTAATTCTCTTGAAAAATATAAGATCATATAATGGAAACCTAAATTTAATGAATATATAAACCATGAAAAGTCCATGTCATAGAGTATGTCTATCATGTGTTTCTTATTTTAATTGTGGCATTGTCCTTGTTTATGACATTTGAATAAGACATTGATGTGTACCATATGTTATCCTATTATATGACTGGGTTCATGTTTATATAAGCATGTTATGTGATGTTAAGTATATCTATTAGAGCCCATGTGGTGTTGTAAAGCGAGCATTCAAAAAAATTCTAGTATTTTTACTATTGTATTTGTCTCAGAAAATTCTTGGCATTACATATGGTATCGTTGAGAGCAGAGGTTCATTCTCTCAACCTCTCGGGATATATTGTAGTTGTGATGATATTGCATGGTACTTTTGGAGATGGGAAGAGTAATGTGTTATATGTTGTGATGTGAACAATGTTGTAATTATGATATTATGAACACACATGTTATGCATGTCACTTATTATGTATTTGTTATCATGTTGGCGTCTTTGGTGATGAGAGTATTCACTCTCCTTTTTGTAGATTCAATGAGGAGTTCACATGTGATGTAACGCTCTTGTTTTGTGTAAAAATAATGTTATTGTGGGTTATAGAGTGCGGGAGTGTCTTTTATTCAATGACATGTAGGTGTGTTGATGTGTTGCATAACAATACTGGTGTATAGTGAATTAGATTGTATCACGATGTCACCACCATGTTGTGATGAACAATGTGTGCCACCATGTTGTATTGAAATTAACTATATTTTGTAACGTCCGGTTATTATATTAACCATATGTATGATTGGTGTAATATATGATGATTCATGCCATTATTTAGGCGCATATGGTGAACGTTTGACCCTATTATATAGTACTTGCATTTTGGATATATTTTGTAGAAACATGATGTATTGTAACCCATGAAATTAATGATTGTATTACACCTTGTACATATACCATGCATAAGAAAATATGGTCAATGTGTGTGAAAGACTATCGTGTTAGTAATTTAGTTATGTGTTATGTTGTGAACCCTACACTAAACAAATGTAAGCGAATAAATCGGTAAACCATGTGTCTAGAGAGAGGAAATGAGTATCATTGACACAAGTCACTTGAGCAGAGTACAATATAAGAGGTGAAGTCTTACATAGATTGAAAATACATCTCTGTTTTTGTTATGTATGGGACATTACCCAATGAGCACCTTAACACCTTACGCTAATTAGGTGACGACTTGCAGCTTTTTCTCACTCCCTATATGGTTGTCTTACAGATGACCTATGTGTACCCTAACATTGGTGTATTTTTGACCACTCCCTCAATGTAGTGCGCACTCCTCTTTGACATTGTTATATCTTGATATTGATACTATTGGAATTATGTTTAGACATTTGATTATGATACATTGATCAGTAGATGATAGATTATACTAATATATGGATTATTGACACTATGATGTTATGTTTTATTATGATGCACTAGATAGTGATGTTAGATAGTTGATATATGTTGATTTTCATGATATGGATTTCCTACTGACACAACATGTTTTGGGATGTTTTGAGTAGAATTGTAATCTTATGGATGTTATGTTTAGAGTTTGACATATTGATGGAAAATAGAATTGTTAAATGTTGAATGATGAACATTGATTTTATATGCATATGTTCTCAATGTTGTTAATACAACCAAAAGGCCAGAGAGGTATTTTTGTGTGTAGGAATTTTATCACAAAACATCAAAGGTGATAGGGGACCAACCATGGAAGGATGTCAAGTGTTGAGCAACGACGCCAAAATTGACAAATTGTGTAATGTTTTTAGTGTGTGTTTTGCATGTCTTGTTTGGAAGTATCCCATGGGTTGGTGAATTCACATGTGTGGCCATGGGGTGAATTGTCTCCATTTTCTTAAATTTTTGCATATACTTTATTTAAGATTTGTGTATTTAAAATTTGGAAAATTTGTCACTTTATTAACATTTGTAATTGTGTGTTTATTAGACTTAACCCTTCTTGTTTTTTTTTAACAAAAGTAGAGATGTGAGTAATAGTGATGATGAGATCTTGTAGTCCTTGTGTAAGAAGAATTTATGTTGATTTGGGAGTGTTTCACTCCATCCCAAGTTCAAAATTAGGATTTTAACTTAAGGGGCACTTTTGGAGACTTGTGGGACAAGCAAGATTTGTCCCATGCTTCTTAATTGACCCAAAAACCTTACTTATCAATTTGGAAGGTTAATTTTCACTTCTTTTTCCATTTTTTATTGGTACAAAAGGAAAATAATTTCACTTTATTTCTACCCCAATTTATTTTTGTCACTTGAAAGCATGGGGTGGAAGTTTGAGCCATGTGGGTTGTCACAGAGTCCTTGCTTTTGCATTGATGTTTCTTGTTCTCGATGAGTTTGAATTGAGTGTGGGAATGGGGGATGATGAAGTGACATCCTACATGAAGTTACCTCATCAACCTCACTTCCCATTTCTATTTTTTTGTGATTTTTGGTTGGAATGGGGGTTACTTGCTCTTTTTCTTCTTGCGCACTTTTGGATTTTAAATATTCTTGAATTCTTGGAAATTTCTTGGCTTTGTTTTTAAGAGGATTGTGAAGGTTTTCTTGGATCTTGATGGAGATGTAAGATCTCCACACTTTTATTATTATTCTATTTTTTTGTTGTAAGGAATGTTGTGCATGTTAAAAGTATGTTTGTCTTGTGATGGTGTTTGTGTGGGTTGGTTGAGTAGTTGGACTTAGTTGGGTGTGTGAGAAGGTATTATTAGACCATTGGGGAGGGAAAAGGGAGTTTCGGTATGGCATGAAAATTTTTGGGAGTGTGAATGGGAGTCTTACCAATGGGGAGAGAAAAGGGATTCGTGGATTTGTTGCTTCTTGGAAGGGAGAAATAAGGATTTGTGTGATTATTTTGTGCACTTGGAGGCTTAGAGTAAGACTCACACTTCACTGAGAGTCATAAAGAGGTGGCCTCCCATAACCCTTTCTCTATTTGGTTTGATCCTCAAACCTTTGTTTTGTTGTGTGTGTGTAAACTTGTTGGTTATGTGATCTTGGTGGAGTTGCATGTCTTGTATGTGTGTTTTGTTGAGAAGTCTCTTTTTGATAGTTGTCATTGTTGCTCAATTCTCCTCATGGTTCCTTGGTTGGGGCTCGGGGGGACACTAAGGGAATGGCTTCTTCAACTTAAAGAATTTAAGGTTTGGTGGAGATCGTTTCCTACTCCCCCTTCCTTGTTTTGTGGTTGCTTTGTGAACTTGAAGGAAAAAAAGATGGAGCTACCTTTGTTGAGAGGACATACATTTTTAAGACTTGAAAGTTTGTTGTGGATAGCCTTGTTGTAATTTATTTCAAGTTTATACTTCCCACTTTGAGTGGATGCATTGTAAAATTGTAAGTTTGTGATAAATTTTTGTATCTCTTGGAAATTATTTATCTTGTAAACTCTTTTTAAAAGTGTGGATTGAGAAAATTAAAATGTCAAATGTGATTAGTCTTGTGAAAAGAAATTATCAAGATTTGTATGGTTTTGGAGAAAGGAAGATTTGAATGTAGATGAAATGGATATACCCTTAGTACTTTAAGTTTGTTTCAACATATCCAAGTTGATATATTTTCCTTTCCTAAAATATTGAAATGTGGTTAGACTCCATTTTGAAAGAAACAAGTATTTTGTTGGTTTTTCTTTCTTTTACAATGGAATGATTATTTTTTTCCTTAAAAGTGAGTAAATAGAAGGGATTAAACTATACATGTATTACTAAACTACTTGATGAAATAGTACTCAAAATCCTTAGATTAGATGAAAGTTTTCCTTTCTATGTTCCTTTTTTTTAATGTGTTGTGTATGAAATAATTTTTTTGACTTCTCAACTTGACCTTGGATGAAATATTAAACATGCAAAACTAGAAGAGGAGATACAAATTTTATAAAATTGAACAATATTTTTTTATAATTTCCTACTTAGATATAACACTAGTTAAGTAAATTTTATTAAGGTAACCTTCCAAATGATTTTGCATCATTTACTAACTAGTGTTTTCTTTTCCAAATAAGGAGAACTTAAAATAAAATAGATTATTCTAATAATATGCATATATTAACATTTTTAATATACTAATATACTTATACTCCTAATAGTGTTGTTAAAATTGAAATATTAACAAAAATAAATATATATTCATATACATTAAATATTATTATTATTAATATTATTATCAGTAAATAGAATTGTAATAGATGGAGCTTTAGTAATCAATCCTTAAAAAATGAACAAAAAGCCAAAAATATTTTAACTTTTGATTGGGCTGCACTTATTATGGTGTTATGGCCGGTCGGCCTTGGGTATTAATCTTTGGGTAGTTGGTTGGGAGAGGTCTTTGCCCCACCCCAACCCATATTAATATTGGTTGGGTTCGGGCGGTGCCCCCATCCCAACCCACCGAAGTTCTTTTCATAATAAAAAAAAACTAACGGTGGGGTCAAACCCCACCCACTTTGCCTTGCAAACTATTTACATTCAACCTCCCTACACCTTAGGGCGTGACTATGTCTCTTACCCGTGGTTATGAATATTAGTTTATATATATATATATATATATATATATATATATATATATATATATATATATAACCATTCACCTATTTCTTCTTTTATTATTTTTGAATTTTCTTCTTGTTAAAATAATGTATATAAATATATTTATACATATATGTATATACACACAAGTATGCATATACATACATATAAATATTCTTGTGTGTGAGTCTTAAAAAAAAAAGAAGATAGAGAGAAGATATAGATTTTTGGGCTATGGAAAATACCCAAATGGGTATTCTTATAAATAAATTTACTATAATAAAATAACAAATCTTTCCTATGAAACCCTAGGAGAGGATAGAATAAGATTAATAATCGAATAAGTAAAAAAAAATTGGGGATGTGATTATCCATCTCCAAGCTTTTCCCTCCTCTCCACGGCTCCTTCCTCTTCCTTCTTTCCTTAACTTGCAAAACAAACACAAAGAAATGAATGAAATGAGAAAAAGAAATGAATAAAATCCATCCTTAGGAAATTTTAGGGTTGATTTGAATTCCTTCATCCAAGGGCTTAGATTAGTTTCATCCAAGGGTCAATATTTTTCCCTAAAAATGTTTTGTGGGGTTAGGTGAGGTGATCATTTGATCACATGGGCCTCCCTTTTGAATGGGGCCACTTGTGTGGGTTGTAAGTTAATTAAATTGTTTGTATTTTATTTAAATTATTTTTAGTAGCTTCTTCCTTTTAATTGTATAGACATCTTTTATATTTTCTATTTTAATTTAATAATTGTGTAAATGGCGGGACTTTTAGACCTTGGAATTTAATTATTTAATTTTTCTTGACCTTAGGAAAACACTGTATTAAATTTATTTAGGATCATTTGAATAAAGTATGTTAAACCAAATCATAGATTAAATCAATTCTTTTATTTATATATTATTATTCAATTAATTTTGTGATGATCATTTATTAACCTAGGGTTTAGCTTAAGGGTGCATTCGTCCTTTAACAAAAAAAAAAATTCCATAATTTTACTAGTATAATCTATGTTTGCTTTTAGGTTTCGTGTGTGTGAAATTTTTGGGTGTTACATTTGGTATCAGAGTTGTGGGTTCATGCTTGGATCTCAGGCACACCTAGAAAACATGAAACAAAAACAAATAAACCTAGTGTAACTTTAAACTAGTACACACAACTATACATGATGTTTTGAAACATAGAAAAATTAGAAAACTTGAAACAAAAGCTTAAATGATTATAAACTAACTCTCACCTTGGTTTGTGTAGGAGGCGCAGACCATACAAGGGGTTCCTACATGTGGACCTAGATCTACCACCCCAGATGAGGAAGTAGCCACTATTCTACCTCAGATATTGTAGATGTTAAAGTAGGTTAATGCCACTACGGTAGGGGTCGATAGGAGGGTGACCTAGCGAGGCGGGATAGGAAGCCATCGGTGGAGATCTTTGAGGATTGTTTCTTAGGAGTAGGTATATTTATAGGAGGGTCATTCGGTAGTGGATCCATGATCTCACGACAAGCCTCTATGATAGTAGCAGAGTATGAGGGACGATTCTTCGATCTACTTCTAGGTATGTAGATTATATACGGGATGAACAGGTTCGAGTTCACATTTTCATGAGGGATTGAACTTGGAATTAGGAGGAAGTGCACATTAATTTCCTACGAAATTATTAGAGGCCATGGAGAAGGCCTATATTGCGAGAGGAAAGTAGGGGAAATACTCGGTAGGCATGTGATAGAGTGAGGAGTTACATACAGCAGAGAAGGCAATAAGACAATAGCTTGAGGGGATCAATTCCTCCTCCTTGTGGTGGACACACCTTAGGAAAGTCTTCCTTCTCACCTCCTCCACCACCTCCTCAGCAGCAACAACAAAAACTTGATAACCATTTCAACCTCCACAATATCATGATGCTCAGAGAGGGCGTAGTATGGGACCTCTAGCTAGGGGCCCCAATAGAACACAAGCTCAATCTTGAGCAAAGTCTGCAGGAGCATGTCCACCACAACACATATAGAGGTCTATGGAAAGATCATAAAGTTTTTCAACACATGCTATTGGGCCACCTTGAGGAATATCTGCATAGTGGATAGGACTAGGCACTTGTTATATATGTGGCGTGCATGGACATCATTGGAGAGAGTGCCCTCAGAACCCTACTAATTAGGGTAAGGCACATGTTTCTGAGCTTACTATTGGTGAAATGTCTTAGAGCCATAAGATTTATGCACCAAGTCAGAACCATCAGGAAGAGCACCATGGCACAGTGATAGAGACCACATGAATCATTGGTGGTATTTCTACCCCTATTTTATTTGACTCAAACTCATCACACTCTTTCGTTTAACCGTATTTATTAGAGCATTAGAGGTTGGTGGCAGTTAGGTAGGGTCTTAGTTGGGATGTTGAGATGGCTTCTAGAGCCAAGATCTTAGAATACTCCTTAGTTAAGGAGTGTGTAGTGGACCTAGGACCCTTTACCACTACTCTAGATCTTTGCATCCTTCCCTTGGATTTTTATGGACTGATTTTGGCCATGGATTGGTTTTCTACACACAAAGCCAAAGTTCATTGCTACAGTAAAATTATATCATCTGCAGACGATTTTGGTGTGGAGTCAATGATTGTTGGAGTCAGGAGACCCATATGTATCTGAACTATTTCCACTATGCTGCTTTAAGCATTGTGCATGACGTGGGGTTGTCAATTGTATGCTATTACAGTCAGTAATAGATCAGAGGATGAGGCTAGTGGACCTTCATCGATGATCACCCCTTATTGTAGTTCTTAGATGTGTTTCCTAGTGAGATGCTAGGGATGCCTCCCCCACATGAGATATATTTTCATATTGATTTGGTTCCAGGAGTAGAACCTATCTCGCGCGATCTTTATAGGATGACCACATTTGATCTATGTAAGCTCAAGTTGAAGCTTGATGGCCTTCTTGAGAAAGGCCTAATAAATCCTAGTGTATCCCCTTGGGGTCCACCGGTGATATTTGTGAAGAAGAAGGATAGATCCTTGCATTTGTGTGTGGACTATCATCATCTGAACAAAGTAACGATCAAGAATCATTACCCCCTTCCTCGCATTGATGATTTATTTGATCAGATGAATGGGGCCACTATATTTCCTAATATAGATATGAAGTTAGGGTACCATCATCGAGAGGATTGTAGAGACAAAGATGCACAATTCAACTTTCTGCATGAGATATGGCCATTATGAGTTCACAGTTGTGTCATGTGGTCTTAGAAACATTCCTATAGTTTTCATGAGATTGATTAATGGGGTGTTCAAGACCTTTTTAGATCATTTTTAGTCATGTTCCTTGATGGCATCTTGATCTTCTCATGTACGCATGAGGAGAATTAGAATCACCTTTGTCAAGTTTTGCGGTGTATTCATGAGCAACAACTTTATGGGAACTTGGAGAAGTGTGTGTTCTTCTAGTTAGAGGTGCAATATTTAGGTCACATCATTTCTAGGGAAGGTATCACAGTCAATCCTTCCAAGATTAGAGCCATTATGGATTGGCTAGCATTCACTAGTCTCACCGAGGTGTGTAGTTTCATGGGGTTGATAGGATATTACATGAGATTTGTTTAGGAGTTATCTCGGGTTACGCACCCCATCAGTTCTCTTCATTGAAAGGGAAAATTTTTGTTTGGTTAGAAAAATTTGAGCAAGTCTTTAATAAAGTGAATGAATTCCTTACGACAACACTGTTCTTGCGATGTCGGACCCTTAGGGTGATTTCTTCATTTGCATAGATGCTTTTTTGCCAGGCTTAGGAGGTGTGTTGATGCGGTAGAGGCTGTGTTGTAGCTTTTGAGTCTCAAAAACTCAAGGATTATGAGCTCAATTATCTGACTCATGACCTTGAGCTTATAACTATTGTTCATGCCTTGGTTTTATGGAGACATTTTATTCTTGGCCAGATATTTATACTCAAGACTAATTACATGAGTCTACGCTTCTTCTTCATGCCCGACCCAATCTAAGCAGTCATGAGCATTGTTGGATAGATTCACTTTGTGAGTATGACATGGATAAAGAGAATGTGAAGGGGAAGGAAAACGTGGTTGTAGAAGAAATGAGTAGATAGAGACATGTGGCTATGGCTACCTCGGTGAGTACATAGTTGGGGAGTAGGATTTTGCAGCAAACTTCATCATGAAATCTTATACTTTGCATCCGGAGCGGAAAGAGATTGAGTCTCGAGACCCCTGAGGGGAATTTTGATGGATTATCATTAGAGGTAGATGGTCTTCTCAAGCATAGAGGTTGGATATACATATCTAGATATGGAGGCTTGAGATAGGATATCTTGGGAGAGGCTCAATGTGCACCTTATTCATCCCATCTAGGGGTGAAGAAAATGCATACAACCTTGAGGCATCTTTATCATTGGAGAGGTCTTCGGTGGTGTATCTTAGTTTGTGTTATGCTTCTTAGAGTGTCGAGGGTGAAGGGTGAGCATCAACATCTAGTGGCCTTCTCTACCCACATGCCATACCAAAGTGGAAATTGGACACCATTTCCTTAGATTTCATTATATGGCTAATTCCGACGTCGAGATACCACCACAATGCCATCATGGTCACGGTGGATAAATTGATGAAATTGGATCATTTTTATCTGGTGAAGACCACCTATACATCTAGTGCAATAGCACATGTATACCTTGATGATATTCCCAAAGTCATAGTATTACATGAAATATCATTTACAACCGCAATCCCTTGTAAACTTCTCACTTCTCGAGTACCATACGGTGAGTTCTTGGTATGAGTATCAAATTCAGTACAACTTATCATCTAGAGATAGATGGAAATACAGAGCGGGTAAATCAGATCTTAGAGGATATGTTGTGGATGTATGTCATGGTCTAGCGATCAAGGTGGTAGGAGTACTTATATTTGGTAGAGTTTTCCTACAATAACGAGTGTTAAGAGTTCTATTGGCATGGATCCTTTTACGGTGTTGTTTGGTAGAGAGTGCATGACACCCTTGAGTTGGGGTAGGTTGGAGGATAGGGTTTATCTTAGGTAGGATTTGAGTACGGGATATGGAGTATATGGTTGTCTTGATTCGACAAAGGCTTCGGGAGGCTTAGGATAAGAAGAAGAAGTATGCAGATCGAGGAGGATAGATCATAGTTTTGAGGTGGGCATGAATGTAATTCTTTGTGCTCCTTATAGGCCTTATAAGATTCCGATCCCTTATGGAAAAGTCTATAAGTTAGATCCTATATTTTGGGTCCCTTAAAGATCTTGGAGTGTATCGGTCCCTTAGTCTATTGTCTATCATTTCCTCCCGACTTGTCTCGCATGCACGATGTTTTTATGTATCTATACTTAGAAGATATATTCTAGATCCCTCTCATGTTTTGGTTTGGACTACATTGCAGGGTGCGGTGTCAATGGAACACATGCCTATCATAGACTATAATACCTTGGGCCTTTGAGGCCATGAGATTGACCAGTTCGAGTCTAATGCGATAGTACGATGAGACTACAACCATTTGGGAGGATCTTTCTATTTTGTGAGCTAATTTTCCTCATCTATTCTAATTACTCCCATGAGGAAATCGAGTCTAACGAGAGGGAGATGTAGTGCCCAATCCTCTTCGACACTGTTCTATCTTGATATTGATACTATTGGACTGATGTTTAGACATTTGATTATGATACATTGATTAGTAGATGATAGATTGTACTAATATATGGATTATTGACACTATGATGTTATGTTTTATTATGATGCACTAGATAGTGATGTTAGACAATTGATATATGTTGATTTTCATGATATGGATTTCCTACTGACACAACATGTTTTGGGATGTTTTGAGTAGAATTGTAATGTTATTGTTGTTATGTTTAGATTTTGATAAATTGATGGAGAATAGAATTGTTAAATGATGAATGATGAACATTGATTTTACATGCATATGTTCTCGATGTTGTTAATACGGATGAAAGGCCAGAGAGGTATTTATTGTGTGTAGATATTTTATCACAAACATAGAAGGGGATAAGGGACTAACCATGGAAGGATGTCGAGTGTTGAGCAATGATGCCAAAATTGATAACTTGTGTAATGTTGAATTTAGTGTGTGTTTTACATGTCTTGTTTGAAAGTATCCCATGGGGTTGAATTCACATGTGTGGCCATGGGGTGAATTGTGTTCCTTTTCTTAAGTTTTTCATGTGCTTTATTTATGAATTGTGTATTTAAAATTTGCAAAAAAATCACTTTATTAACATGTGTAATTGTGTGTTTATTGGAGTTAACCCTTCTTATTGTTTTTAACCAAAGTAGAGATGTGACTAATAGTAATGATGAGATCTTCTAGTCCTTTTGTAAGTAGAATTTATGTTGATTTGGGAGTGTTTTACTCTAGCCCAAGTTTAAAATTCGGATTTTGACTTGGGGGCACTTTTGGAGACTTGTGGGCTGTCATCACCAATCCGGCACTATGATAATTCTTCACCGGGAACTCCTCATGCTATGATTATTTACTAATGCACAGCCTTTAGTTTGGTGGATGTAATCTGGAAACAAAACAACAACATAACACAAGAATACCATCGACTATGATAAGATGGAATGATGAAAAATCTGAAATATCAAAGTAAATGATAATATTAACATGAAATTGTTACAATCTCACCCATGAGGTACTTCAAGTGTTATTGACTTCACTTGCCTTTCACCAAGACTATGGGAGAAACTTTACAATTACACCTCTTAATAGCTTCTTCAACACACCTTTAAACTGATGGCTTCCTTCGCACACTTCCTATAATATTTCTCACTACTTCTTTCTATGCTAAATGAGGGGGGTGGCCTCTCTATTTATAGAACTTCTAGGCTTATCCATCTTATCTCTAAGATAGGATAAGAAATCCACTCTGACGAATCATATTCCATACCTTAACTCTTATCTGTACATGTAAGCTTATCTTCTAAGATAAGATAAACCTTATCATTTTACATGGGTTCCACATTTTTAGACTTTTTACAAATAAAATACACAAAATATTTATGACCTCACTCCTTGTCTTTATTACCAATATAATATTTCTAATTCCTAATCATGTAGACCCTACTTCTCTAATTACCCAAACTTTGACATTTTAACATTACCGAACCACTTACGACAAATATTTACTTTTTACAACATTCATATTGTACTTTGACTGTTACCGTACTCCACATTATTGGCGGCCTTTGCATCGATGGCGCCGTTATCTTCTATTAGACGCTATTACTAATTATACTTAACAACATCCTATTCCTAATACATACATTAATGAAATAGAAATTACGGAGGAAAATTTTAGTGTCGACATCTTCCCCTTCCTAGCTTCTACTCCGTCCTCGGAGTAGACTATTCTGGTGCTTGGAAAATCTTCAACTTGTCATGGTTGACCCATTTTGTAATGGGAGTGCCATCCAATTCCTCCAGATGGTACGTACCATTTTCATGCACAATTGCTATTTTGTAGGGCCCCATCCATTTTGGAAGAAATTTTCTCTGTCTTCTTTTTTTTGTATCTGGAATCATATACTAGAACCAAGTCATTCACATGAAATGGAGACCACCGGATCTTTTGATCAAAGTATTCCTTCTGCTTCATTTTCTTCTTATGGCTTGTATCCTTTGCTATTTCTCTCATTTCCTCTAGCAAATGAAGATGTACCAACCTTTCTTTTACTGAATCACTTTCATCCATCCTTTCATTTTTCATAACTCTCATAGTGGGAATATCAAACTCAATAGGAAGAACTGGATCAATGCCATAGGCCAACTGAAATGGGGAGTATCCTGTTGCTGACTTTGATGTTGCCCTATATGCCCACAATGCTGCATGAATCCTTTTATCCCATTTATGTACCTGCAAGGCTGCATCTTTTGCTAGAATTTGACACAACACAAAATTTGTTCGTTCCACTCCGTTCCATTTGTGCTTGGCTTGTATGTTTTTGCCTTCCTGCTTAATAGAAAACTTATTGACTAGGGCTTCTACCACCTCATTAATGAAGTGGCTTCCTTGATCTGTTACAATTTCTAATGGGCAACCAAATCTGGTGACAATGCGTTCATACATGAACCTTGCCACTTCATCCATGGAAGTTGTTTTCAATGGCCTAGCTTCAACCCACTTGGTTAAATAATCTGTGGCAGCTACAATATACTTATTTTGGCGTGATGTAGTTGGAAGTGGACCTACAATGTCTATTCCCCACTTTTCAAAGGGACCAAGGGGAAGAATAGGACATAATGGAGCTGATGAAGTCTTACGGTTACCATGTGTTTGACAAATATCACATGTCTTACAATAATTATAACAATCTTTAAAAAGAGTGGGCCAGTGATAACCTGCATTCAAGATCCTTCTTGTTGTAAGTTGTCCAGAGAAGTGCCCTCCACATGTACCATTGTGGAATTCTTCTAGCAGCTCCTTCCCTTGATCACGTCCAACTTCCCTCTTGTACTGTCCATCAGGTCCTATTCGAAATAATACTCCATGCAGAATAGAATATGGATGACTGGCTTGAGTAATCTTTCTCTTAGTCTTTACATTGGCACCATCAGGAAACTTGAATTCATTTAGATAATTCCAAATATCTATGTATTCACTAGGGATTGTGTCAAGGGATAACAATGCTGCATCGGGGAAATCATCATCATCACAAGATGATCCTAAACCATCATAGGCTCGAGAGAGTGCATCTACATTGACATGCTTCTTTCCTGCCTATCTATAATATCAAATTCAAACTCTTGTAGCAAAATTATCCATCTTGCTATCCTCCCCGATGGGTTAGGCTTATTTACAATATATTTTAGAGCCTCGATGATCTCATTCTAACTAGAAATTTTTACCCTAGCAAGTAATTTCTAAAATTCTTTGAGAAAAAATGATAGCGAGCCTCTTTTCATATTCTGATATAATTTACCTCAAAGACTACTCATTTGTCTGCTCCCAAAGTAAATTGGATGTTCATTCCCATTTTCATCCTTTTGGCTCAAAGTACTTCCTAGTGCTGCATCTGAGGCATCAGTGTACACAATGAATGGCTTGCTCCAATCTGGATTCTTCAAAATAGGTGAAGACACCAGGGCTTCCTTCAATTGTCCAAAATCTTCATGTGCCTTATTTCTGGTTCATAAGTAACATCCTTCTTCAAGAACTGGGTTAGTGGCTGTGCAATCTTTGAGAAATTCTTGATGAACCTTCTATAGTAACCCACATGGCCTAAAAATTATCTCAACTTACTTCTATTAAGAGAAAATGGTAAATCTTTGATTTTTGAAACTTTATCGTGATCGACTACCAATACCATCTCTAGATACAACATGACCTAACAAAACGCCTTTAGAACATCCAAAGACACACTTTGTAGGGTTTAGTGAGGCTTGTGCTTCATCTAACCTTTGAAATGTTGTCTCCATTTGGTGCAGGTGGTCCAACTTGCTCCCATAGATGCAAAAATCATCCATAAATACTCTGATGAAGGTCCCAATGTAGGGTTTGAACACCCTACTCATCAAATGCTGGAATGTTGCTGGAGCATTACACAACCCAAAAGGCATAACTCTATAAGCAAACGCTCCCAAGGAGTGGTGAACGTGGTTGTAACTGGTCAGCTATATCCATCAAAAAACTATAGCACTCCCGGCCGCCTACTTCGGCCCAAGATCTGATCCAAAATGGAAGAGGGTAATGATCCTTCTTTGTTGCCTTATTGAGCTTCCCCGTAATCAACACAAATGCGTAGCTTCCCATTATTTTTTATTGAGATCACAATGGGAGAAACCCATTCTGAATTCTCCACAACAAATATGAATCCTGTATCAAGCAACTTATCTATTTCTTCTTTTACAGTCTTGGAAAAATTAGGATTCATTCTATATGGCATTTTCTTTATGGGCTTAGCACCATCTACCAGCTCAATACAATGTTCTACCCAACTTACTTGACAGAGTTCCTTGTAATCAAAAGTGAATAGGTGTATGTACCTTCAAAAGAGCTGGAGGTAGGATTCCTTCTCACTCTCCATCACAACATCACCAATATTTATTTTTGGAGACGATCATCAACTTCTTCTTTAGATAATTTTATGGGGTCATGAGTTGGTGTGACTGGAAGGATATCCATGACTGAAACATCCACCTCGCTTTCTTCATCTTCAGTGTCCACTTCACTGGTACTAGAGTAATCAGAGGATGTCCAATCATCAGTTTCATCACTTGAATCCACAGGTTCTGCCTTATGATGTCAAGGGATCACATTTATCTTCACCCTCTCTCTACCACGTCCAAGTGTCATGAAACCTTCATTCCAGTAGTTTCTTGCATGAACTCTCCTTAGCCATGGTCTTTGTAGCAACATTGGGTACGCACAGTACCATTTTTCATCACCTGAAAGTCTACCACACATACCACACCCATAACAGATATTGCCACATTTGAAACTACACCTTCTGGTTTAGTTTTTCCTTTATTTAATGACCTTAACATAAGTGTTGAAGGGCAATCAATTTTTAAACCCAACATATTCATTACGAGACTACCATTACATTAATCAAGCACCTCCATCAACTAAGACATCATGAATTGAAATACCATTACATATACCTCACTTGTGGAGCATAGTGATTTGCCTCTACCTCCAAAACAGGGACCTCAATCTCCTTCCTTCTTTGAGCATTGAGTCCACCTCGCAACTCCCACCTCTTCTCGTAAGACATAGCCAAGAGTTGACCATATGTAATATTTACGGCCTTTTGGACAGATCTTGCAAGATGGAGTATGTTCCTTGCCCCGTGAAATCGAGAAAATCCCGCACACCCAACTTTCTTCTCCTATGTTTCTTACTAGTTTCTTCTTTCATCTTCTTAGGATCATTTCCATCTTGATTATCTTTTTCTTTCTTTCTTTTTGTTACAAACACATCTACTTCATTATTTCTGCTCTTATCTACTACATCAAAAGAATTCACAGTGCTTTTCCTTTATCATTATCTCCTTTACCGATGTAGAAGCTCTATCTGACAATTATACTTATAATGACCCTTTTATAACAACCATAACAAACAAATTCAAAATATTTCTTTTTAGACCTCTATCTCCTCCCTGAGAACTAAATTCCTTTCCTTGAAGAAGATTAATAGTTAACTGACCCATCTTTTTGAGCAGATCTTCATACTCAGTAGATGTACTAGGAGAAATATTTGTGCTCACTGGGAGTGGTTATGGATTCTGGACCAAAGGTGCTGGTGTAGGCTCTACTTTAGCAACAATTTCTTTGGGCTCCTCGTCCATGCTTTCTTCTTGCCTTCTTGCAATCTCCTTTTCTTGTTCAATGGTAGATGGGCGGTCATACTTCACTCGTTGTCTGATCTCTGGCTTCATCCCAAGAATGAAGTTCTTACAGAGGAGATTATCCACTCCATTCATCAACCCATCCGCTAGTCCTTCCTTCCGGATCTGGGCATCGAGCTTCCTCCTTAGCTCTTGAACACGAGCATGATAATCCCTTATCTTCTCCTTCTCTCCTTGGGATAGCTTTGTGATCTCGATCATGAGATCTGCATATTTCATTATTCACCAAATTCTTCAAGAAAAATTTCAGTTAATAAATCCCATGAATCTTTCACATTATCACCTAGTGTTTCAAACCACCTAAGTGTTGAACCATCCAAAAAGGTAGGAAAAAATTCAGTCCATTGTTCCCTTCTTATAAGGCCGTTACAAATACAAGATCGCTTAAACTCTTGAATGAAAGAAGAAGCATCTTCATTAGATTGAGCTAAAAAAACAGGATTCTTTCCCATTTTCAAAAGTAACCACCATGAAATACCAACTCACAAGTACAATCAACAAGACTTATGTGTACAAATAATTAGAATCACTATACTAGAAAGTGAGTTTACACCTTTCTATAGTAAAATAGAAATGACCACGGTAAACTATGGTAAAACTTGACTTACTGTGGTAAAAACTGACTTTACTGTGGTAAACACTATTCACGGTAAAAAGTGAAGTTACTGTGGTAAATACTATTCACGGTAAAAAGTGAAGTTACTGCGGTAAATACTATTCATGGTAAAAAGTGACTTTCTTTGCGGTAAATACTATTCCAAAGAAAAATGACTTTACCATGGTAACTACTATTCATGACAAAAATGACTTTACCATGGTAACTACTATGCACAGTAAAAACAAGGTTACCCTCTAATTGATTTTTGACTAAGTGGGAATATCTCTCCAGAAAATCCACCAACGAGGAATGGTCCCGGCAACGGAACCAAAATGTCATCACCAATCCAGCACTATGATAATTCTTCACCGAACTCCTCGTCTATGGTTATTTACTAATGCCATGACCTTTAGTTTGGTGGATGTAATCTGGAAACAAAACAACAACATAACACAAGAATACCATCGACTATGATAAGATGGAATGATGACAAATCTGAAATATCAAAGTAAATGATAATATTAACATGAAATTGTTACAATCTCACCCATGAGGTACTTCAAGTGTTATTGACTTCACTTGCCTTTCACCAATACTATGGGAGAAACTTTACAATTACACCTCTTAATAGCTTCTTCAACACACCTTTAAACCGATGGCTTCCTTCGCACACTTCCTACAATATTTCTCACTACTTATTTCTATGCTAAATGAGGGGGGTGGCCTCTCTATTTATAGAACTTCCAGGCTTATCCATCTTATCTCTAAGATAGGAGAAGAAATCCACTCTGACGAATCATAGTCCATACCTTAACTCTTATCTCGTACATGTAAGCTTATCTTCTTAGATAAGATAAACCTTATAATTTTACATGGGTTCCACATTTTTAGACTTTTACAAATAAAATACACAAAATATTTATGACCTCACTCCTTGTCTTTATTACCAATATAATATTTCTAATTCCTAATCATGTAGACCCTACTTCTCTAATTACCCAAACTTTGACATTTTAACATTACTGGACCACTTACGAAGCAAGACTTGTCCCATGCTTCTTAATTTGACCCAACAACCTTACTAATGGCTTAGGAAGCTTAATTTAGACTTCTTTGTCCTTTTTGAGTGTTAGAGAAGGAAAATCATTTTAATTTCTTTCTACCCCAATTTATTTTTTTCCTGAAAGCTTGGTGTGCAAGTTTGAGCCTTGTGGGTTGTCACAGTCCATGCTTGTGCATTGATGTTTCTTTGTCTTTATATGTTTGACTTGAGTGTGGGGATGGGGGATGATGAAGTGGCATACTACATGGAGTCCCCTCATCAAACTCACTTCCCATTTCTATTTATTTGTGATTTTTGGTTGGAATGGGGTTACTTGCTCTTTTTCTT
Organism: Taxus wallichiana var. yunnanensis; assembly: GCA_018340775.1. Classification (NCBI taxonomy): domain Eukaryota; kingdom Viridiplantae; phylum Streptophyta; class Pinopsida; order Cupressales; family Taxaceae; genus Taxus; species Taxus wallichiana. The sequence continues at coordinate 783,499,716 of CM031244.1, read as the reverse complement.
CTTGTGTACTTTTAGATTTTATAGCTTTTGGATTGCTTTGAAATTGTTTAGCTTGGTTTTGAAGAGGATTATGAAGGTTTTCTTGAATCTTGATGGAGAGGTAGGCTCTCCACCCTTTTATTATTATGTTGTTTTATTTTTGTAAGCAATGTTGTGCATGTTAAAAGTATTTTCTGCTTGTTATGGTATTTTTGTGGGTTGGTTGAGTAGTTGGCCTTAGTTGGGTGTGTGAAAAGAGCTTATCAAACCATTGGGGAGGGAAATGGGAGTTTATGTTAGGTATGCAAATTTCTGGGAGTGTTAATGGGAGTCTTACCTATGGGGAGAGAAAAGGGATTCATGGATTTGTGTAATGTTGTTTAGTGTGTTTTTGCATGTCTTGTTTGAAAGTCTCCCATGGGGGTTGAATTCACATGTGTGGCCTTGGGTTGAATTAGGTCCCTTTTCTTAAGTTTTTTCATGTCCTTTATTTATGATTTGTGTATTTAAAATTTGGAAAAAAAATCACTTTATTAACATGTGTAAATGTGTCTTTATTAGACTTAACCCTTCTTATTTTGTTTAACCAAAGTAGAGATGTGACTAACAATGATGATGAGATATTTTAGTGCTTGTGTAAGTAGAATTTATGTTGATTTGGGAGTGTTTTACTCCAACCCAAGTTCAAAATCAGATTTTGACTTGGGGGGACTTTTGGAGACTTGTGGGACAAGAAAGATTTGTCCCATGCCTATTAATTTGACCCAAAAACGTAATTATGGATTGTGAATATTAATTTTCACTTCTTTATCCATTTTTATTGTTAGAGAAGGAAAATCATTTCACTTTCTTTCTACCCCAATTTTTTTTGTCCCTTGAAAGCATGGGGTGGAAGTTTGAGCCATGTGGGTTGTCATAGTCCTTGCTTGTGCATTGATGTTTCTTGGTCTTGATGTGTTTGAATTGAGTGTGGGAATGGGGGATGATGAAGTGACATCCTACATGAAGCTACCTCATCAACCTCACTTCCCATTTCTATTTATTTGTGATTTTTGGTTGGAATGGGGGTTACTTGCTCTTTTTTCTTCTTGTGCACTTTTAGATTTTAAAGCTTTTGGAGTTCTTGGAAATTTCTTGGCTTGGTTTTTAAGAGGCTTGTGAAGGTTTTCTTGGATCTTGATGGATAGGTAGGTTCTCCACCCTTTTATTATTATGCTATTTTGTTTGTTGTAAGCAATGTTGTGCATGCTAAAAGTATGTTTGTCTTCGATGGTGCTTTTGTGGGTTGGTTGAGTAGTTGGCCTTAGTTGGGTGTGTGAGAAGGATTATGGGACTATTAGGGAGGGAAATGGTAATTTTTTATGGCATAAAATTTTTGGGAGTGTGAATGGGAGTCTTACCTATGGGGAGAGAAAAGTGATTCATGGATTTGTTGCTTGTTGCAAGGGAGAGATATGGATTTGTTTGATTATTGTGTGCCCTTGGAGGCTTAGGGTAAGACTCCCATTTCATGTGGGAGGCATAAGGAGGTGCCTTCCCATAACCCTTGCTCTATTTGGTTTGATCCTCAAACTTTTATTTTAATGTGTGTAAAAGTTTTGGTTATGTGATCTTTGTGGAATTTCATGTCTTGTATGTGTGGTTTTTTGAGAAGCCTCTTTTTGATAGTCGTCATTGTTTCTCAATGCTCCTCATGGTTACGTTTTTGGGGATTGGGGACATTAAGGGAATGGCTTCTTCCCTTAATGGATTTAAGGCTGGGCGGAGAGCATTGCCTAATCACCCTTTCTTGTTTTGTGTTTCCTTTTTGAACTTGAAGAAAAAAATATGGAGCTACCTTTGTGGAGAGGAAATACATTTTGAAGACTTGAAAGTTTTTGTGGATAGCCTTGATGTAATTTATTTCAAGTTTATACTTCCCACTTTGAGTGGATGCATTGTAAAAATGTAAGTTTGTGATAAATTTGTTGTATCTCTTGGAAATTATTTATCTTGTAAACTCTTTTAAAAAGTGTGGATTGAGAAAATTAAAATGTCAAATGTGATTAGTCTCGTGAAATGAAGTTATCAATATTTGTATGGTTTTGGAGAAAGGAATATTTGAATGTAGATGAAATGGATATACCCTTAGTACTTTAAGTTTTTTCAACATATCCAAGTTGATATATTTTCCTTTCCTAAAATATTGAAATGTGGTTAGACTCCATTTTGAAAGAAACTAGTATTTTGTTGGTTTCTCTTGCTTTTACAATGGAATGATTATTTTGTTTCCTTAAAAGTGAGTAAATGGAAGGTCTTAAACTATACATGTATTACTAAACTAGTTGAAGGAAATAGTAGTCAAAATCCTTAGATTAGATGAAAGTTTTCCTCTCCTATGTTCATTTTTTGAATGTGTTGTGTATGAAATCAATTTTTATTCTTCTCAACTTGGCCTTGGATGAAATTTTACAAAGCCAAAACTAAAAGAGGAGATACAAATTTAATAAAATGGAATAATAAATTTTATAGAATTTCCTACTTAGATATAACACTAGTTAAGTAAATTTCATTAAGGTAACCTTCCAAATGCTTTTGTAACATTTACTAACTAGTGCTTTCTTTTCCCATAAACAACCTAAAATAAAATAGATTATTCTAATAATATGCATATATTAATACTTTTAATATACGAATATACTTATACTCCTAATAGTGTTGTTAAAATTAAAATATTAAAATATATATATATATATATATATTAATATATACTTAATATTATTATTAATTAGAATTATTATTATTATTTAGAAATATTATTATTAGTCACTTGTAGTGATGTACATGTGAAAAGATTGGTTTTTTCTTACGGTTGCTTTGCATAACTTTAGAAAAACTTAAAATCACTATGACCTACCTATAGAGTGCCAACAAGAGAATCGTAACCCACCTTTATTCAATGGGAAACACCTTTGGAGAATAGTTTTGCAACTAGCTTTGGGGGCCATTGGTCATGATGTAATTTTATTAACTACCCCAAAGTTTCCCTAGTAATGTGATCTTTGCTCGTCATAATCAACTTCCATCCGACAAGATGAATTATATATATATGACAAGTAAGTAGGAATCATCAAAAATTTGTGATTAAAATTAAATCAAGTGGTTTCAAGACCCAGTTTGTAGGCACTTTGATGTTTTAATTAGTTTTCTCAACCTTTGCTAGATTCCCCTTTTTATGTCTTGTTTGAGTTCTAGCCACCCGTGTGACCTCGTAATATCGATGCAATGCTATGAAAAAGTTTATTTGATCTTTTATCTTGTATAAAAGAATTTTGAAATGTATGGTGATTTACTCTCTCTACCCTCTTCTCTTTGTAGAAATGAATATGATACTTGATTGCTTTGAAAATATAAAAGAAGTGGGAAATGTGAATTGTTTTGAAATTAAATGATATTAGACATGAAATACAAAGGGTTATTAAATTGTGAATGGAAAATAAAATTTCTTTTAAATTTTCCTCTCATCCTTTATGTCTCTCTAGTAAAAAATATTAAGTGCAATCGAATGAGAAAGCACGTGAATGCATGAGAAGAAACGAACTTTGTCTTTTCTTCCCTCTCCCTCCTCTCTCTCTCTCTCTCTCTCTCTCTCTCTCTCTCTCTTCTATTTAATTGAAAATATTAAAAATGATGAATGTGTGGATTTATGCTATATTGTAGGGTATTTCCATACTCCTAGGAATGACACAACATTGGTCACAAGAAGTACGAACAAGAAGGATTAGAGTGTGATGTTTTGTCAATCAATGAGATGAAATTAAGATATTGTATATTGATATTAACTACAAATGTTATATGAAATATAATTGAAGGAATTACATTATAAAAAGTAGTGTGTTGAAGACTATTGTTCTGTTAACCAATTTTTCCCCTTAGGAAAATTAATCAAACACGACCCTACATAAGAAAATTGAAGAGTCGGTTCAGTCATGTGAGTCCACATTTCAAAACTAGCAATCAGGTTACAAATAGGCTCGACAATGGCAACCCAAAATGATTCAACCCTAAGAAAAGTAGTGGACTCATGGAAAGCACTATATGTTGGCTCGGTGTAATTCCAAGAGTGAGAGGGAATAATGAAACTCAAAACCCCGTGGGACTTCCACGTGGAGTCAAAAATGAGGGACCCACCAAGGAAGCGCATATAATTTTTTCACTTGAGGCTAAATTAGATAAGTTTAAAAGGGGCCAGTGGAAGCCTCCACTTGTCTCTTAAGCGAAAACTTGAGTTAAAATCCGGAGTGAGCCCCAAACTAGTGCAAGCCCTCCACGTGGTCTTAATCCCAAAAATTTGAAATGGCCTTTTAAAATTATAAAAATCAGCGAGGCCTCCATGTGTCTTTGATCTGAACTTGAGTTAAAATTTGGAGTGAGTCCCCAAACAAGCGCAGGCTCGCCACATGTGCCAAAGTCTGAAATGATTTCACCACTATTGAAAATTTGAAACTTGAGATAAACTAGTGGATGGTGCGACGTGTCTCATCGGCAAACCCTCAAGGGTTGAATCAAAGGTATTCCCCAAACGAGTTACTGACTTGCCACGTAGTGAGGGACCAAAAATTGAGTAACAGTGGCTTGAATTAGCTAAATACAACAAGGTCATCAAAAGCCTCCCCATGTTGACTCACCACAACATCAAAGGTACATTTTGGATGCATTCCCCAAGCAAGCGCGGTCCTCCATGTATCTAGAGCCCAAAAAAAGGGAGAACCGGCCAAGTTGAAAGGTCTAAACAAGGTAGGACCGGCAGAAGGAGCCACGTGTCTCTTCATCGCAACTTCAAAGGTAAAATCCGAAGGTGGTTCCCTAATGTGTGTTGGCCCTTCACGTGTCAGGGTTGAGACATAGTGCTCCACCAAGTGAAAAGGACTTAGCCAAAACACAAAGAAAACATAGCAGGCTTACGGGTGAGACCAAGTGTCCAACCTTCAACACTTTAGGATTGAAAAGGGGAGAAATAGGTAAGTGTTTTGAAAATATTTAAACACAAATCATGAAAATATTTGGTGAATCATGTAGCCCCAAGATTTATAAATACTTGATCTTGAAAATATTATGAGAGATCGCATTTGAGCACCCAACCCTGACCTTCAGATGACCTTGACTACGACTTGAGTAAATACAGGCTGCCATTCTTGAGGTTGTCATGCTTCTCACCTACTTCCATAATGAGGTATTTCTTTCCCAACAAGAAATGGAAATGGAGGCGGGTTGTGTCATGAGACCCATTAATTTCGTAAGTGGATTCAATGCATATCTTTGGTGGTTGAATAGGAGTATGGATTTCTTCTACCTCCTTCTCTCATTCTTCCTATATATTGTAAGGAGGTGCATTTTTAAAAGGTTGGACATTTCTTCTCTGCACCCTCCCTTCTTCTCTTTCCCATAAGTGGATTTGTGGAGTCCAAGCCTCCCATTCAAATTATAATGCAAGTTTGTGCCTCTTGGCCATTATAATGCATTGTATCAACTTTTGGAGTGATAATGCATGTCTGTGGATAATTTTTAACCCTCTCTTGTGTTCATTGTCTCTTTTTGATCTCTCATTGTAGTCCTAGTTATTTGTGCATGGTGATTGTATTGCATTTTTATGGTTTGTGTTTATTGCAAAGTAGGTGTTTCAACATTCCTTTGGTGCATCACCCTTGTTAGTTTAGGTTTTATTTCTTGCATCTCCTTAACCTGTATCCTTGGAAAGTTAGAGTAGGTTTTAGATTAGATCCTTTACAATATGAATGTGTGCACTTGAACAGAGGAATAGAACCAACCTTCATCCGAAGAGCTCTCTCGATATTCACAAAGTCCCACACTTTGAGAGATGCTCCATGTTATGCAATCACACTATGAGTCTCAACCCATTGAGTTATAGACTCTAGGGGTTATGATTTCACATCAACACATCATCTTCAATCCCTTATATTTCAAGCATTATACATGAAAACTATATTATTTATATTTTCCTTATATTAAAGCTAACCTTATAACACTTGTAGGAGTGATGGATAATTAATGTAGTAACACCCATCTTATCTAGATAAAAGAGGAGGAAAGTTGAATTTTTAAATGATTAAAAGCATACCATTCACCTCATAGGTTTTAATCCCACTTAAATTTACATATGGATCTCATGGTTTTAGACGATCAAAAAAATCAGTTTCTAATAGTTATTTTGTTCATAGATAAAATCAAAATGTTTAGAAGTAACTTATCTTTTTAAAACCATATAAATGTAGTGATTATTCAACCTTTGTCACATTCTACCTCTCAATTATGTCATCTAGGTTTGTAAAACCCTAATGTCTTAAGAAATACCTTAATCCTCACAATTAGACTTTTTCCTACACTTAAGAAAATTCTCCAAATACCATTTCTATAACATAAATGTCTTCGCACAAAGTATCAAATTAGTTAAGTAACCTAGTCAATAATAGGGTAAATAGGACCAACACTTATTCATGTCATAGGTTTACTCATCTTCCTGGACGAGTTATATTTCAATGTTCACATTAGACCTTGGTGTCCTAGTGGTCAACCATATTCTTAAGAAGATAGTTTGTGATACCTTTATCATTGAATTAACCCTTCGTAAGATCTTGATGACACAAGTGGAGTTAGTGCACTAGTGTGCTATACCTTATACTCATGTTAATGATATCTTTAGTTTCTCATAAATAAATATGTCACCTTGGCTAGTAACAACTTTTCACCTTTGTGTGTTATAAAGGTTGAATGGGATAAATAAGTTTTCATACCTTAAAGTAACCTATAGTCAAGCGTAGAATCCCAGGTGCAATTGGAATTTAACTTAATCTAATGTAACCTCTTTATACGCTAAGTGTTGACGAAAGTGAAAATTTTAGTCTTGGAATACCTCAAGGGCATGAAGGATTTAGAAGGAAGGGATACTTGATTTCTCTAATTTTTACTTGTGGTAGGGTGTAGAAACCCTCCTTTAGAAATGAAATTAATACATCAAGTGATCTTTACGATGCTAATGAATAAGGAGATATGATCTATTTTTACTAATAACTATAAATATTACCTTAGAAGGATTTTGGAATGCATAAAATTTTATACCTTTTACATTTGAACTCCCATTGTCACTCTTAGATAATTGTGATGCTTAGTTGGAATTTACAATGTGCTTTATCGTAGGGTGTAGTTTTCCCTACCCATGATTTCTTTTGAAGTTAATAGTTCATGGAGCCCCTCTTAAGGGTATTGGTGAAAGAAAAGATGATGCATTTTACTAAATGGTTTAAATAGTTCCTTGGGATGAAATTTGAAAATCATATAGTTATTGGGTTGTCTTGTTATATAATTTATTACTTGAGTTTCTAAGAGTGATGAAATGAATTGTTAGGTATAGGGTCACCATTCCTTGTAGGGATGAATCCCTAAATGTAAATTATGTGCCATTTCATTACAAATTTTCTAAAACAATGTCTATAGTGAGACCAAGTGAGACCAAATTATGATGTAAGTGTAAATAGTATATGAGTAAACACGATTTTTGGTTAGGAAAAATGTTATACTTGAAGTCCTTGTAATTTCATTAGAATTTTTATGTTTCTAAAAATAAAAACGAAGTTCCTTGATGAGATAAAACTTTTTTTGAAGAAAATAAAATAAGCTATTAAATATAGAAATATATAAACAAAATTCATGATGCGAAAATGTTGAATGGATTCAAATAAGTTATTCAAATATAGAAAACAATGACAAGAAAATTAGGGTAATATCTTGGAAGTATGTTTTTGGAAGATATATCTTTAATATAAATCATCCTTTAAACTCTAATATATATTCCTTGACCTCACGATAGTTACCCTTGTTTAGTAAAGGTATAATTTAGATTCTCGAATATAGGTCTTGAAAAGTAGAACCTTAAAATCTTGTTAGTTCCTTTTCGTAACAAGGATAAAATTTAACGTCAATTACACATATTTTGAGAAACAAACATTTAACATAAGAATGAATATTAGGAGGCATATAGGTGTATAAAATGAATTTATTTAACAAATGACCTATGGATAACTAATGGAATTAGAGAAAGGAATCAACCACACATTCTCCATTAAAGACTAATGATTTAAAAAATAAAGTAATTTAAGTTTGAAAAAAATGAAATTATAAACCTTAATGTTTAATTCTCTTGAAAAATATAATGACATATAATGGAAACCTAAATTTAATGAATATGTGAAAAATGAAAAGGCCATGTCATGGAGTATTCCTATCTGTGTTTCTTCTTGTAATTTCTTCATTATCTGGTTTAAGTCATTTTAGTAAAAATTAATGTGTAACCATATGTTATCCTATTTTATGAGTGGGTTCATGTTTATGTAAGTGTGTTATGTGATGTTAGTTCTATCTATTGGAGCATATGTGGTGTTGTGTAGTGAGCATTAAAAAAATTCTTTTAGATTTTACTTTCATTGTATTTATGTGTTAAAATTTTGGGTGTTACATATGGTATCAAAGTGGAGGTTCATGCTATCTAAAATATAGGATAAATTAGAGTTTTATGATATTTTATGGTGGTGGTGGAGATGGGAAGAGTAATGTGATATATGTTGTGATGTGACCAATGTTGTAATTGTGATATTATGAATGCACATGTTGTGCATGTCACTTAGTACATATTTGTTATCATGTTGGTGTGCTTGTGATGAGAGTATTCACTCTCCTTTTCAATGTTTCAATGAGGATTTCACTTGTGATGTACCACCTTGTTGTGTGTGAAAATAATGTTATTACATATTATAGAGTATTGGAGTGGCTCGTTATTCAAAACATGTAGGTGTGATGATGTGTTGTATGAAAAATGATGTATAGTGAATTATAATGTATCATGATGTCACCATCATGTTGTGATGAATAATGAGTGTCACAATGTTATATTGCAATTGAATATATGTTATAACATTATTCATTATGTTCATCATATGTATTATTGGTGTAATATGTGATTTTTCATGTCATTATTCAAGGACATATGGTGAACGTATGACCCGTATTGGTATAATACTTGCATTTTATATGCATTATGTGGAGACCTAATGTATTGTAACCCATGAAAGTAATGATTGTGTTATAGCATGTATATATAAACCATGCATAAGACATTATGGTTAATGTGGGTGAATCAACATTGTGTTTGTAATGTAGTTATGTGTTATATTGTGAACCCTACACTAATCGACCATAAGGGGAAGAAATCAATAAAAATGTATGTTTGGAGAGAGGAAATGAGTACCATAGACTAGTCACTCGGAAAGAGTACGAGATAGGAGGTGGAGTCCTACATAGACTTAAAATACGCCCCTATTTGTTTGGTATGTATGACACATTGCCCAATTAGTACCATATATTTTTTGTTTCGTGAACACCTCAAGTTCAGTAGATGGTGACCTATAGATTTTCCTCTCTCATTATATGGTTTTCTTAGAGATGAATTATATGTACCCTAGCATTCATTTATCATTGACCTAGTCCTACAAGCCGAGTACAAGATAGGGAATGCAATCTTACATCGATTGAAGAACCACTTCTATTCATTTGGTATACATGGCCACTATTTTTATTATTTTTGAAAAAACCTTAGGCTCAGTGAATGAAAACCTATACACCCCCCCTCTCAGACTATTTTGAGATTATGTTGAGCCTTTTGGGAGTCTGGAGGGATGATTCAGGAAGAGATTATGATAGTTGTATTATTTGATATGTTATTTTATGATTTGAGGCTCGATGTCCAAGTTGCAACAACTTTATGAGTACCCCTTAAGTTGTCGTATAGGCTATATAGTGATTGTGATGTATTATTTCTCTATACATATTTTATTCATAAATTTTTTTTTTCTTCCTTCTCGAAACCAACAAATTGTTCTATTTAACATTTTGTTGAGTTGTTGCAATTTTGGGAATTTTATTTGGTTGATGTACTAACATGCAGATTTTTACACTAACTATGGCTATTTAGCACTTTTTTTTCTTTATTTTAAATTTTCTTTTCAATTTTCTTTTTTTTATATATATCCTAGCATAAGGCTTGGAAATTTTCCACTTGGCATTTGAAATGGATTTTTTTTCTTATTCTAATATCGTAATGTGTTAGAATAGGGTCATGGAATTTACCATACAATGGTTAGACCTATGGGACCCCTTCATTATATGGTGGTATGCCCCAAGGTGGTCATAGAAGCCATGTAGTTTTTGAATAATAGATTACTAAACCACTTGGGTGGGGATGGCAGGGGATCTATGTGCCTAGGGCCATAGGGTGACCCGAACCTCATTAAATGGAGAAAGGAGATGGGGCTCTATGTTTGAGTGAATCAGATATTATTGATGGGGTCTATGGTTAAATTACCTGATATGGATAGATAAGGAAATGGGGCTCTATGGTTAAGTGACCCGATATGGAGAAATCATGTGACGAGTCTATATGGTTGAGTGACCCGACTTGATTTTGGCACTCTAATTATTTCTCTTTAGGAGGTATATGGAGTTGTTTTTGTGATTATTTAGCAAGTATATGGAGTTGATTTTGATGCTTTGGGAGATATATGGAGTTATTTTGTGATGTTTTGGTATGTGTGGAGTTGGTGATATGAGTTATGTGTATTCTTGTGAGTCTTGGCAGACATTGTTATGATTGAGGTTTGGCACTCCTCTTGGTTACTATGTACTATTGGATATGATCTTGCACTTTGTGTAGGTACTTTCATGGTCTTTGGGTCATCGATACCGATTGTATATGTATCAATGTGATGATTCTTTTTGTCTATCACATGTGTGTGTTGGATTTTTTCTATGACATAATTATTGGAAATTCATCGTTATGTGGATTACTTGTTGTTTTCTATGGTGGAATTAGAGGTATTATGATGTGCTAATATCATGAAAGTATGTAGCAATATGTATCGTGGGTATTTTGTGTTGTGTTTATTTTTTTGCGACATCTTGAGGCATGTTACTATCGGAACCCACAAACATAAAATAATTGAAATTATAAACAATGAATACTAAGAGTTTCAGATTAATAAATAATGTAAACAAAAAAAGAAGACTAATTGAGTACTAAAGTAAAATATAACTAACTACCAATATTCACAAAACATTAAAATTGAAGATATTACTAATATTATTTTGCTTCCTTGTGGTCATGTTGTACCAAAATTTTGTTTTGTTAAAAGATATGTTTTGTTATTGAATTTATTCACTACGTATCCTTTAAGCTTTGGAGTAGTTGTTATCACCGAATCACAACATCCTTATGTTTATACAAGTGCACATACTTGAACTCACAGTGTGATTGGATAACATGGGTACTATCTCCAAGTTGTGGGACTTGCTACTTGAGATAGACCTCCAGAGAAAGCTGGTTCTTGCTCCTAAACTACCTGCCACAATCTACTCTAATGCAAGGGGAAACTAACCATTCTAATCTAAATTTCCAAGGGACCAGGGAGAGAGAATGCATGAAATGAAAGCCTACACTAAAGTGGTGATACACCAGAAAAGGAGGGTGTGAGAGTAGTTCTCCAAATGTGTGAAATACAGAAGCAAAGTGCACACTAGAAGAGGTGATGACAGTTCTCCATAATCTAGCAAAATGCATTCACAACGATATTCTAAGCATACACAATGATAATGGATCCCTGCAAGAACATAATAATAGACACAATATTCTTGTAGAAAGATTAAAGGGGCAAGAAGAATGCAAGAAAACACAACAGGGGAAGATACATCCACAAACTGATATTTTATTGCTTCATGATATGCACAGTTCAATCTATTACAAGATAAGGGCCTGGATCACCATGCAAGGAGTCCACTACAAGGGCCTGCAGCACATTGGCTTCACAAAGAAATTTTGATAGAGCTTTGCTATCTAAAAACTCTCCCTTTACAATGAGCCCAACACTCCAATTTATAAAAAAATGAGAAGAGAGAGAGAAGGGAAAAATGAAAATCCTGAAATCTGTCCTTCAACCACTTGTAAGAGGAATTAAATGGAGTAAAATGATTATATATTACTTGCAAAAGGCTCCCCATACTGTCCCATGTGCTGCAGCAGAGAAAGAATGATGACCATGCCTCTTAATTGCACTCCCAACTACCAAATAAAACACTGTTATGAACCCGGACACGTTTTATAAAAATCTCCATCAATCTCTCACCAAATATAGAATTTCTTTATTACCGTGTGCATCGACTCAAAGCCATGATTCCAACGGTAAAAATTTTGTGCGATTTTGTTCGAAATGAAAAAGTTATGGCCTTCGAGCGTCGTGCGGCTTATTTTGGGTCCGGCAGTGCGTTTTCGACATTTGGACGGGAATGAGCATTAATCGATTGGAGCCGAATATGTTTCTTTAATTAAATATATCTACCCTCATTAAAAATAATAAATCCATTTTTTGTGGCGTAGAGGACGTCATGCTCGTTCCAGAAAGTCCAATTTTATGAAAATCGGAGCTCGGAGTCAAAAGTTATGGCCGTTTGAAGTTTCATAGGTCAAACGTTGACTTTTCTTCTTTGCCTTCGGCCGCTTCGGCTTTTCACATCCCTCGCGTCCCGTGTATACCTTTGTCCCAACCAATGAAAGTCTCCTGTTTCAGCTGATTCGGACCTCCTTGTTCCTGTTTGTGATGAAGACACGTGGCGAGATTCCATTCACTCTCGGCTCTTTCGGATTTTCACATCCCATGCGTACTTTTGGCCCGGATGTCCCAAACCTGCCTCGAACGAAAGTCTCTGTTTCGGCCGATTCATCTGGTTTGCATCCTCCGCGTACTTTTGTCCCAACTGTCCCATGCACCCAGGACAAATATTTCGAACCTCCCGAAATGGACTGCTTTGGATTTTCGGCCGCTTGCATCCCGCTGCGTACCTTTGGCCCGTGATGTCCCAAACCGTGCGATAACAAAACTTGGCAATTTTTTCCCTTTTCAACTGGTTTTCCTTTTCGTGTCCCACGTGTCCCGACGTCCCAATTGCTGCGTGGACTACCGGTGGATTTTCGGCCGAGTCGCGCCCGACGTCCCAACTCGTCCCAACCTGCATTGCTGTGACTAGGACTTAGCCGGTTTTCTTCATTTTTTTGGCCCCAAGCTTGTTTTTTGCAATTTTTTCACATTTTTAAAACTTGTTGGGTTTTCTTCTTGGATAAAGGAGTTAGAAGGAAGCCGAGGGGGCCCAAAACATGATTTCGGCTTTAAATCAATCTACTTGCTTGTGACTAAAGAATTTGATGCATGTTATCAAAATTACCTCGAGGGGCGAATTTTGGATAACAGTAGTGTCACATCGGGAAGATTCTCTTATAAGGGGAGGGGAATGTAGTGCCAACATAAGACATAAACAAGATAATTATAAAATTAAACAAAAGGTAGGAATTTACGTGGGCTGGTGTGTGAAGTGAGTTTGGTGAGGATAGGAAGGACAGTGGCATGTGTCGACGAGGATGAAATTTTTCGGTCTTAGTAGGTGGGGAAGTGAATTATCCCAAGCATCATACATACCCGTCATTTTCCGCCTATTAACACAAGCACTTTATTTGAGGTTCAGATGTGTTACCCATGAGAAAAAAACATGTTAACGATATAATTTTAGCAATTGTTGGACACGCAGTAACAAGTACAAGGGGGAATAATTTCTCATGCTAAAGCGGCTCACAATTTTTCTATTTGGAGGATGTGGAAGAATCATCCTTCACAATGATGTATTTCTGTTGATGTGAATGAACCAAAACCTATATGGAATAATGTTTCCTACTATACTTGGCCTCTACAACACTTGTTGCATAGATCTTGCATAGAATATGGAAAAAAACTCATATTTTCAGGTAGATGTCAGCTACTAGATCATTTTTCATACTCCTTATCTTTTATTTTGAGCTATTGTTGTATTATTTAAGACATAGAAGTTCCTTTTTTCCCATTATCCCATGTATTGTCTCTACAATATTTTTCTCTTTCACTCTCTTTCTCTATGTGAAACCCCCCAATGTGTTCTTTTTTTCCCATCATACTCCCATCTTGTGCCAAAATAAGAGCTTTGGAGAAGGGAGTGGATATCCATCACAACATAATGGAAAGGTTTTTTTGTGTTTATTAGATGTTGTAATTTTAAAATTCCCTAGTTGATCTGTATGAAAATGTGGGAGCTTACAAATGAGACGTGAAATGTTTGACAGAATGCCCCTTACGGAAATTTTGCAAATGTGACAGTACATGAGATATATTTCATATTTAGGAAAGTGTGTGCAATATAAGGTTTTAGATTTTAATATTTAAGGGGAGATGATGTTTTCTCATAATGATTATGTAGTTTATACCTTTAATATCTTTGTGCAAATACTAAAGGTGTGTATTAGGTTGGATGACACTACATTGACTAGGTTACTTAAAGCATGCACCAAGACCGGAGCCTTGTTAGGGTATTCACCAAATGGTTTTTTTGAAAATCCTTTATAAAGTTCCAAAAAATGGAAAGTGGCATGATGACATGAATCCAATTAATGTTCCCTTTTCAATGAAGAGTGTTACTTATTTTTGGGTAGAAAATGAATGAGGTGAACTAAGTTGTAGTTTTATTCCTTCTTATTTAAATGACTATGAGAGAATAACATATAGTGACATGGGACACATTGTTGTGTAGGAAGTTCTGAGGTTTTTTAATGATCCTATTTTTATTCCATTGGCATATGGATTTGTAAGAAATAATGATGAAATCTTACGTGTTTTGACCTTGTTGGTGACAGAAAGTGGAAAAGCATGAGTGAGACAAAAACTCTTACTTGAAGGTCTGAAGTTGATGTGGTATCTCTGAATATGGGAATCATGAGTTTCACGAAAAAAGGTATGGTTATCCCCTTTTCACTTGGAATAAATTTTCACTTCATCATTTACAACATTTCACAATTATTTTTCAAATAATAGGGAACATTAATCCAACAAATTAAAAAATTCACCTTCGTGTGAACTATGAAAATAAAAACGAAAAAAAGATTTTGAAATTAATGCACATGAAGTGCCACACCCAAACGTACCAAGAAAATACGGAAACTCCTAGCATGACCCCCGGTAATGTAAATATAGTGGAGAACCTTAACCAAGTTGTTAGAACTCACCATCTTTTCAAGTAAAGTTGTAAAGCACATTTATCTTATCAGCTACTTTGACATGCACATGTCGATAAAATGTGACCGATTTTGGCTTATTGTTTCTACTTAGCTTGAGAGAAAATTAAAATCACCACCAACTACCTCAAGATTTTCAAAAATAGAGTCATAAAACACCTTCATTAAATGGAAAAACCTCTATAGACACTAGTTTTGTAACTTGTGTTTGGGCCATAATCGCCGAGTGAAAAGAGTAGCTAATGTAATTACGTTAACTAGCCACAGAGTTTCTTTGGTAACTTGACCTTTTGTCACAATCAACTTCCATTAGACATGATGAATTATACATATATGGGTGAGTAAGTAGGAATCATCAAAATTCATTATAAATTTAAACCGAGTGTTTTCAAGACCCAATTTGTAGGCACTTTGATGTTTTGGTAAGTTTTCTAAACCTTAGATATAAACCCCTTTTTAATTCTCATTTGACTTCTAGCCACGTATGTGACCTAGTAATAACCCATGACAATGCTATGTGTAGAGAATTTTATTCAATATTTTATCTTGTATAAGTGAATTTTGAAATGTATGGTGATTTTCTCCCTCTCCCTAGAAACGACTATGATACTTGATTGATTTGAAATGTAAATGAATTACAAAATGTTGAATTGGTTTCAAATGAAATGATAATGGATATGAAATGTAAATTGTTATAGTATTGTGAATGGAAAAAGCCATGTCTTTTAACTTTGTCTATCATCCTTACTCTCTCTCTCTCTCTAGTACCAAAATATTAAGTTCAACCGAATTTCAAAGCTTGAATAAATGAGGAAATTACTATATCTTCTTCCCTCTCCTTATCTCTCCCTCCCTCTCTTCTAATTAATAATTTTTTTAAAAATGATGAATGTGTGGATTTATGATTGGTGTAGGGGATTTCCATACTCATTTCTAGGATTGACATAATGTTTGTTGCAGGGGTCTCTATAGTTCCCGCAATAATTTATAATAAAAAAACAAGGATGATAACAATAAATTAATGTTGGTGGAGTAGGTTAGTGAAATGACAAGTGATTTATTAGATAAAGACGTGGGGGTGGAGTGTGGTGGAGGCGTGGGTTTTCTTGGAAATCACATGGGAACCCTCACAACCTTTAAGACCTATCGCGTATCTTGTAATATATTACCAAACTTGATTTAATTTTTCGAGATGCGCTAACCTCAGAAAAACCAAGTTAGGGATGAAATTTAGCGTTTTCTAATGGTTTCAGTGTTTGACTAAATGAAATAACAAGGAAAATTATCTTGGAATTATTTTATGGAAGTGTACAAAAGACATCGGGTTCCTCTAGAGACAATCACATAGTTCTCTTATGCATCAAACCAGTCTCAAACATGATCAGTTTACATATGTCATGTGTACTCCATTGTGTGTAAAAAGTGTGAGCTCTATGACATGGTATGGATGTCTATCAAAACATAAAATATAGAGGAGTTTATCAGATGTTCTAGTCGCTCATGCTTAGGTAGATGTGTATGATGAATATGGAACTATTCATGGCAAGTGAACTATTCAACGTATGCTGAAAACGTGCCCTCATGGACTGTAATGATGGAAAAATACATACAAAATGGGTTTTCAAAAGTTTGTGGAACATTCAAGTAATGAAAATATAGACTTCACAACCTTTTCCAACACCCTCCACCATGTGCCTAAATTGAGGAATTAGAATAGGGAATAGACATCCATCACATCATAATGAGGGAGGGACAAGATTTTTTCAGATGTTGTAGTTAAAAATTATCTATAGCCAAGTATGCATATGTGGGAGCATTCACATGGAAGGTGAGCTAGTTGGAAATAAAATTTCTTAGAAAAATAAACATAGTTGTGTGGATAGCATGAACTACAGGATATGCACAAAATGGGTTCATTGAAAAGGCTTCGAAACTTTCAAGAAAATGCAATTGGCAAGTGTAAATCCAAATTACTCACGCCTTTCTTACATCCTCCCATTCTGTGCCTAAATGGGAGAAATAAGAGACAAGTAAAGTACTTCTACAATTTCTAATAGTTGTGAATAATGTGGATGAGGAAAATAGTGAACCCCGTAGGTAGAGTTTCCAAGGAGTTGTTGATTTTCTTGCTATAGAGCTATTCAATGCAAATGTAACTTTGATGGTTAGAAAGAATGTGTTGTCATGTCTTGAATTGCTTTCCAATAGAGCAGGAAGTGAGGTTTTGGAGTTACTTGAGCCTTTATTTCAACCACTATTGCAGCCTTTTATTGTGTGTCCCCTTCGTAGTGAGCACATTGAACAACAAATGAATTAGATAGCTTACTCAAACTGGCATTTGTTGTGGAAGGAGAGCCCAACCTTGCTTTTGGATCACATTAGGTTTGATTTGAGAATCTCCGGTGAGTTATGTTATAGACGCGCGAAGAGGATTTTGATTTTGAGCTCCAAGACTGAAGTTCGGGAAGGGATTTTGGTTGACGAAGCAAGATTATTGTTTTGGGTTGGAGGAATATTATTTTAATTTTGTTTCTCAGCTACGTGCAGTCAGCCTAACCCTAAGCTTAAGAAAAAGTGTTTTTTTTACAATGCATTGTATTTTGTCCTGAAATATCTCTTGCAAGTGGGAGAGAGAGAGAGAGAGAGAGAGAGAGAGAGAGAGAGAGATAATCGAGCTTTTGGAATGCTTTGGAGAATTTTGCACGTCGTTTTAATCTAGGCATGGTCTCCTTTACTTTTTCTTTCATAATTTTTATAATTTGGGTTCTTCATTTTCAATATTATAGAAACATTAAACCACTAGATAATCATATAAATGGATATGTAGCCAAATTTAAATAGTATAAAGAAATAAAAATTCACCTTGTGATTGACGAAATTGATTTTTAAATTTAAACATTAAATGTGGTAACTATCATAACCTTATACAATGATACTAGAGTATCTGAATTAAGTGCTCATATCTACTAGTATCGGCAAGAGTTAGATGAAGTTGTAAAATTAAACAACATTTTTGTTTACCTTATAAAGTTACAAAATATAATTTTGATAGACTTCCAAAAAAACACTCGAGCCCCATAAATGATATGTCAAGTGTTGTATGTGTTCTTTGTTATGTAGAGAGTCACGTCAAGTAATATCTCAACCTTGATTTATCATTTTCACTCTCTTCACACTTTGCTCCTCTAGGAGCACTTTGGTGCCTAGTTTGTACTTTAGGAAGCTTACAAAACTTAAAATTGGATTTCATTTTAAACCATAGTTTAAACCACGAGCAACGATGTGTCTCTCCTCCCAAAAATCTATAGTATATTTTACTAGACAATTACTTTCAACCTCCAGTTTGGGGAAAAACACTCTTCTATATAGTTTGGAAAGGGCATTTTGTAGGCCTCTAGTCACAGTTTGACTAGGTCAAACTGGACCAATTATGACTTGGTGGTTAAGATAACACATAACCATTTTAAAATTGTTCACCAGGTTAAATTTTGCTAGTTCCTATGAATTCTTGGTGTCTATGAGGACATGTAGAAACTTACACATGGTGTGTTTTTACACAGAATATAACGTTTGAAAGTGGTTTCTTAGCCTCCAGGCATAGATTGAACAATTTTCCAACTAGTAGGAAAACAAAAATAAAGTTGTAAGAACTCCAGTGGGTAATTGTTATCTCAATTTTTCCTCTTGAAAAATTGATCAAACACAACCCCACACGAGAAAAAACCTAAGGGTCAACTCTGTCTTGCGAGCTCACATTCAAATCTAATAATCAAGGGTCAGGTGGGTCTAATAAGGGAAGAGTAGGGTCAATGAAGGGGCAAATAGTGTCGAAACTAGAGGCTCAAAGGAGAAAAAGAGGCTCAAAGGTTTTAGACTTAGCCACATACGAGTCGAGTTAGGGCCGAACAACAGACTCTGGAAGGCACCACGCACATGTTAGCTTGGTGCAATTTAAAAAGGGCACTTCAAAATGGAGACCTCAAACATGCGCGGAGCTTCCACGTGTCCCAGGCACAACAAGGGACATATTCGGTCATTGAAAAGTCCAAATGAGTAGAAATAACCATGTGTCAATGATGCAATTTCAAAAGTAAGAGCCTAAGGCAGAGACTCAAAGTAGCTCCAACCCTCCACATGGTTAGGGTCCAATAGAAGTCAAATGGCAGTGGGCCCAAATTAGTTAAGTATAAGAGTGTCGACAGAAGGCACCAGGTGTCTCAACGGCACACATTCAAGGGTCAAACCCAAGGGTGGAGACTAAAAATTCACCAAGCCTCCATGTGTCCTAGGTTTGAAAAGGGATAGAGTTGATAGTTGAAAATTCAAGATGGGGGAGATTAAATGGAGGGTGCCACATGCCTCAACGGCACAAATTCAAAAGGGGTAACCACAGGCTAGTCTTAAGTGAGCGTGGAACTTCCACGTGTTCAAAAGTCAAAAGGGTGGGAAAAAGGCCACTTAAATCGACTAAGTATGAAAGGATGGTGAAGGCCTCCACATGTCATCCTCATTCAAACTTCAAAATAAAACTAAAAAGGTGGTCCCCAAAGATGTGTCATCTCTACACATGGCCATGTTTCAAGTCAAAGTGGGAAGGTGGGTCTCCGGAGGTAGTATGAACCTTTGGCTTTTGTTTAAAAAATCCAAAAAGTATACAAGTAAACCACACCTTAGCCAACTCCTAGGGAATCCATGTTTTAGGCCTAAATTTCATGTGGGGAGGTGGGCCTTGGAAGGTTTTTTTGCAAAATAAGGGCCGAGTGGGCCCAAGATGACTTTTGGGAAAATGTGAACATGCGGGGCACGGAGGAAGTTTTGCTCAAGTGTGAATTTCAAGCCTGTGGAGCTATGGGAGGTTTTGTGGTTTTTTGTCTTTTCAAAAAAGTGCGGTTTATTTTCAGCCATGGATCTCCTTTGTAAAGATTACATTTTTCCATTTTGCATGCAGTCTCAATGTATAATCTTTAGACGGCCATATCTTTTGACCGAATCTTGGATTTGAGCAAGAGAGGACTTTTTAGAAAGGTCTCGATAACCTCTACCCATGGAATTATAAAATATTATTTTCAATAGGCTTTTATGGGTGAAAATTAGGAAAGCATCTTTCATTCCATTAATGAAGGATCTAATTACTTCAACAACTAGATAATATTTGATTTGATCCACTATTCTTCCTTCTCCAACACACCAAACTAACATGGGGAACAAATTCAGATTGTAGGTGGATTTGTAGGGAATTAATGGTTGGTGGTTGAGCTTTAAGAGTAGAATCAAGTTTCTCTTCTTTCTCTCTGGTTTTCATCATCTATATATTGTAAACACTTCTCATTTGAGAGGGAGAGACATTTTGGGTGTGGGGAAACTCTGTAAAATTTATTTCTTGACTCCATTTTGAGTTGTAAGCCTTCTCCTATGCCTAGAAAGTGGATTTTATGCTTCTGAGCATCCATGTAATGGTCCGTGCACCTCATAGAGCAATAAAATCATGTTTTTGTGGTGTTCTTCAACCCTTTCTCATGTTTTATTATTTCTCTATACCTCTTCAGTTTGTGTTTGTTTTTTGTGCATGTATTTCATGTTTATAGGTGTAAGATGTCATGCTTCATGGAGTTTCGATGGCGGATTTGGATCTGGTCTGTGTCACTTTTGACCTAACCTCCCTTATCTCCTTTTCCCCCTTTTTTATCCTCCCTTAGCGAGTATATCACCACTTCCTTTTCTGGTGTATCACCGCTTAGTGTAGGCTCTCTTTCACTCTTTCTCTCTCCTTGTCTCCTTAGAAGGTTAGATTAGGATTATATAGGTTGTTCCTACACTAGAGTAGCTTGTGGCAGGTAGTTTAGGAAGTAGGAACCAACCTTCTCTGGAGGTCCATCTCAAGTCCGCAAGTCCCATAACTTGAGAGATGGTCCAATGTTTTACAATCACATCGAATGCCCCATTTCAAAATCAGGCCATTTGGGGTGTTTGATTTTTCCCTAATAGTGTTTGGCACGCCTTGTGGGATAGGTCTCAAGAACCTTAGCACTTAATCTTAGAAGGTTGGTGTCTTCCTATTAAAAATCAGCCTTTTAAGATACATGTAAGCAATATCTAGCGACTCTATCCGGTCAACAACCCAATTTATGAAGTTCTGAGACCTTCTTCCCATCCATTTTCATCCATTTTTTCTTTTCATATATTCCATTTTCTTCCATTCATTAAGTTGTGTAATCATGACTTCTTTCCCACCATAGAATTATCATTTGCAACAGCAAAACTATTTCCTCCATCTCCATAGTTTTAAAGTCCTCTCTAAATAAGTTTTATAAGACCCATTATCTTGAAAATACATACAACCCACTTTTTTCTAACCAAAATGTTTATGATGAAATAGGCTTATACGTAGATGATGGTGAAACTCATTTTCTCAAGATGATTTGAAGATACAGGTGTAAAATATGGAGATGGACATGATGCAGCTCAGAGTCAAGTACTCCATAATAGAAGCTGAAGATGGCTACAAGGTCCCTTGTCCATGGGTCAGCCCTTTACGAGGTTGGTTTAGATCTAATCGAAACGCACTTCATCA
The DNA here is from genome assembly GCA_018340775.1 of Taxus wallichiana var. yunnanensis. NCBI lineage: Eukaryota > Viridiplantae > Streptophyta > Pinopsida > Cupressales > Taxaceae > Taxus > Taxus wallichiana. The sequence goes on along the minus strand of CM031244.1, from coordinate 783,477,979 downwards.
CCGATATGTTTCCCAGATTATGGAGTGGACAGGGAAAATGGGGGTCAAAATCTAACGCACCTTCCATCCCTCCTACATCCATCCTCCCATTTTCTTGTAAGTCCCTCTTTCGCCTAGTTGTGCCATAAATGAACAGACGCCTACCAACGCCCCTTCCCCAACCAACATCATCATGTTCGATGAAATCAAGATAATTGAAGAATGGCATAACTCTCTGACTCCAATGGGAAGAGGAAATCATACGGGTTCCTATTCGAGAGAAAAATCAGTTAGCTCAAGAGGGTGTAGTTCGAGGAGAACCATATTTTTTCAAAGGCTCCACATGCGGAGCAGTCACAAAAGAACCTTCAGCTTCTTCCTCATTTCATCCCCTTCAAGCTCTAATATTGAAGAAGAGTTTGATCTTTCAAACTTAATGTTTAAGGATGAAAGGAACCATGGTGATCAAGTTACAAATCATGAGGACAACATGGAGGATGTCAAGCACATGCAATGGGACAATGAGGAGGCATACTTGGAATATTGATTTTATGGAGAGGATCTTGAGGAGATCACATCATTTTCTCCTCCATCATCCTCTTTCTAAGCACATGATTCTACTTCCACTTAGGAGAGCATTCAAGGGTAGGAACCCGTATCTTATAACAACCCTCTTGAACTAGGGTTGGAGGATCATGATCTTCCATGTTCTTCTCAGGAGGAGGAAAGAAAAGAGTATGAGGCTATCATCCCTCTCACATCATCCATCTAGGAAGGTCTACAAGAAGACTCCATTTTTGGAGTTAAATATCAGAACCATGGGCACATCCATCAGATCAGACCATGCCCTATCAGGTACTTAGCTTCATTGGAGCCAAGGGAGAAGAAAAAACTGGTCATGCTTACTCGCTGAGAATGAGGATGAGTATCAAAGAACCAAGGTTCATCATCAAAACCTCTAGGAGTCTAATGAACATCATCTTGACAAGGTATTTTCCATTAATGTTGATACCTTGATGATTTGGGTGATAGATCGGGCTCTTGTTGGTTTCCCACTAATTATAACTACCATGTTTAGTGCCAAACCATATATGTGGCCGCATTTTTTAGAAAGGGTAGCTACTTTGCATTTTCAATATCAAGTTTTGTTGAAATCGCTTGTATCTTTCATAAGTGTAGGGTAGTAGTAGGTTATATTTCTCTAAGTGCATATACACATTGTCTTGTTATAGTTTAGGTTTGTTTTCAATCGAAGAAGTGTTTTTGCACACTCTTCATGTTCCACTTAGAGCATGTATGATTTAAATTTTTGTGCATAGTGTGTGTTGTGGTGTTTTGTTGCTCATGGATATTAATTTTCCAGGATAGGTGAAATCCCCAGGTCATTATAATTCTCTACTCTAAGAAATCAAGGTTTTCTTATGGAAATTGAGAGTGTGGACAATGGATTCTAGGTTAAGGGTCACCAAGTACAAGTAGTCGGGATTTCATTTCATGAGAAGATCAGTATCAGGCTATCAATTATGACTCCATGTTTGATGGATGCAAGAAGGCAACTGGTCTATTCATCTAGCGGAGAAGATGTCGCCGTGATTCGCCAAACTATTATCTCAATTTTCCCCAACAAAATGTATCAAACACGACCTAACACAGAAGAAAACCTAAGGGTCACTTTGTCCTATGAGATCACATTCAAATCAAAAATCACGGGTCATGTGGGCTTAAATAAGGGAAGAGTAGGGTCGATGAAGGGGCAAACAATGTTAAAGAAACCAGAGGCTCAAAGGAGAAAAATAGAGAAAGGATCAAATTTTTTAGACTTGGCCGCATACGAGTCGACTTTCAAAAAAAAGACTTGTAGAAGGTGCCACATTACCTTGGCACATATTAAAAAAACATAAAAATGGAGACCTCAAACATGTGTGGAGCTTCCACATCTCCTAGGCCCGAAAAGGGATAGAGTCAGCCATTGAAAATTCCAAACAAGTAGAAAGAACCACGTGTCATCTCGGTGTAATTTCAAAAGTAAGATCCCAAGGTAGAGACTCAAACTAGTGCTAACCCTCCACGTGGTCAGGGTCCAACAGAAGTCAAATGGAAGTGGGCCCAAATCGGTTAAGTATAAGAGTGTCAGTGGAAGGCACCAAGTGTCTCAACGATGCACCTTCAAGGGTCGAAGCCAAGGCGGAGACTCAAACAAGTGCCAAGTCTCCACATGTCACAGTCGGAAAAGGGATAGAGTCGGCAGTTGAAAAGTCAAGATGGGGAGAGTTAGCGGAGGGTATCATATGCCTCAATGGTGCAAATTCAAATGGCACAACCTAAGGGCAGGTCTCATGTGAGCGCATAGCTTCCACATGTCCAAAGGTCAAAAAGGAGACAGATTCGGCCACTTAAATTGACTATGTATGGAAGGGATGGCGGAGGCCTCCATGTGTCATCTCTACACAAAATTAAAAAAAAAAATCCTAAAACTATCCCCAAACGCATGCCATCTCTACATGTGGCCATGTTTCAAGTCAAAACGGGAAGGCGGGTCTCCGGAGGCAGTTTGAACCTTTTGGATTTTGATTTGAAAAGGCGTAAAGTATACAAGTAAGCCACACCTCCGCCGACATCATAAAAGCCATGTGTTAAGCCTAAATTACATGAAGAGGCAGGTGGGACTTTGAAGTATTTTTTTGCAAATGTGGTTCGGTGGGCCTAGTAGGAAGACTTCTCACCAAAAAGTGGAAAATATGGGCTCAGCGGGCCCGAAGATGAATTTTTGGAAAATATGAATATACGGGGACATCGAGGAAATTTTACCCAAGTGTGAATTTTAGGTCTGTGGGGCTGCAGGGAGGTTTTGTGACTTTTGTGTCTTTTCGGGCTGTGCAGATTTGCTTTTCAAAGATTACATTTTTGACAATTTTCATAGTGTCAATGTAAATTTGTAGACGCCATATATTTTGATTGAAACCTTGGATTTGAGCAAGAGGGGACTTTTTGGAAAGGTCTCCACACCCTCTATGCCATGGAAGCATAAAATAGTATTTTCATCAAGCTTTAATGGGTACAAATTAGGAATGCATCTTTCATGCCATTAATGAAGGATCCAATTACTTCAACAACTAGATCAGATTTGATTTGATCCGCCATTCTTCCTTCTCCAACACACCAAATAGACATGGGGAACTAGAATTGATAGATTGTAGGTAGATTTATAGGGCATTAATGGTTGGTGGTTGAGATTTAAGAGAAGAATCGAGTTTCTCTTCTATCTCTTTTTTTCATCGCCTATATATTGTAAACACTTCTCATTTGAGAGGAAGAGACATTCTGGGTGTGGGGAAACTCTGTAAAATTTGTTTCTCAAATCTATTTTGAGTTGTAAGCCTTATCATATGTCTAAAAGTGGATTTTATGCTTCTAAGCATCCATGTAATGGTTCGTGCACCTCATAGAGAAATAAAATCATGTTTTTGTGGTGTTCTTCAACCCTTTTTCATGTTTTGTTGTTTCTTTATGCCTCTCCACTTCATGTTTGTTTCTTGTGCATGTATTTCACATTTGTAGGTGTAATATGTCGTGCTTCGTGGAGTTTTGATGGTGGATTTGGATCTAGGTTTGTGTCACTTCTGTCTAACCTCCCTCATCTCCTTTTCCCCCTATTTCATCCTCCCTCAACAAAGTATCTCACCACTTCCTTTTCTAGTGTATCACCACTTAGTGTAGGCTCTCTTTCACTCTTTCTCTCTCTCCCTGTCTCCTTGCAAGGTTAGATTAGGATTAGATAGGTTGCACTTGCACTAGAGTAGCTTGTGGTGGGTAGTTTAGGAAGAAGGAACCAATCTTTTCTGGAGGTCCATCTCAAGTCCGCAAGTCCCACAACTTGAGAGATGGTCCAATGTTGTGTAATCACACCAAATACCCCATTTCAAACTCGGGCCATTCAGATGTTTGATTTTGCAATAATAGTAACCAAACCATCATAGAAACTTGTTGACACTTGTAAATAACTATTTGAAAATCTATCATGTGACTTATTATGTGAAATTGAACTTTTGACAAAATAGTATTTCTCTCTCTTCCCTCTCTCTTTCTCTCTCATTGGTTATGAAATAAGGTGAAATGAAATGAAATAAACATGTGTCTCTAACCCCCCTTTTTTGAATGCAAATTATTAATATTATGTAAATGGAAAACCAAAAATGTTAATTATGCTAGATCTAGGTGGATGCCATGCCAATGATTTATCACTGATTTCATGCTCACTTGGTTTTGCAGGATGCAAGAAAGATGGTGAAAGGGTGTGGTGTAATTCACTACTCATTATCGAAATTGATGCCTATGTTAGTCATCATTTTAAATATGTATATATGTACAATGTAGTCCTATGTTGTGTGGTAAAAAACATAGTATTTGAAATATGCTAATATGTAGGAGATGTTAGTTTTAGGGATACATTGGGAAATGCACATTTAATCATAGGTGCAATTTTTATTCATAGTTACGTGTGGTAAAATATATATATATATATATATATATATATATATATATATATATGTGTGTCTTAAATGGAATTGAATTTAATATCTTTTAATGCGTTTCTAGTGTGTAATAGATGATTAAATAATTGGTGTTGTGTTTCTTACCTTGAAAATGTAATAAAGAAATCTAACCACAACAGTCAACCCTAACATAAGATTCATCCATAACTTGTCTTCATGTGGGATCCTTCTTAGTGTGGAAGAAATTGAAATCATAGAATGATCTTAAACCTTGTACTCAACGATGCCTCCTAGTTTAGGTAAATAAGACCCTATTTTGTGTTATCGTCCTAGTTGGTATGTTTAACATTACCATCGTGAACTCAATGGTTAGCAAGGACCTGAAAAGCTTTATCCGAGTAAGTAGATCTAACCCCTCCTTAGTATCCTTTTCGTTTACCAAGTCTTACGAAGTTAGATCTAGGAATTTTCTCCATCATCGAATGAATTCCTTGTGGGATCTAGATGACACAAATGGACCTAGTACAATAGTTGTACTATTACTTAAAATCTTGTTAATGATCTCTTTAGTTCCTCATAGATAAATGTGTTACCTTGATACTAACAACATAACACCTTGGTCTTTCATGAAGGTTGTTTAGCATAAATATGTACTCTCACCTTAAACTCATTTATAGTTGGGGTGTAGATACTTAGGTGCAAATTGGAATTAAACCAAACCTTAGTTGATTAGGATTTAACTTGTGGTGAGAAAATGGTAAGTAACTCCTTACAAATGAAATTGATTTGAATTATGTTGACTTTAGAGAACCCAAGAAACCAAAAACACTTGGTACAATCCCTTGTTATGCCCTTTTATGACTTTAAGAATAAAATAAATTTCTCATGCGGAATCGTGAAATGTAGAAACATGGTATCTTACCTTAAACACAAATCACTAGTGGTTGATGAGTAGTTTATAATGCTTCCAATCATGTACTTATAGAAGATGTTAGGAAAGAAATTTCGTAACTCTTTTGTTATAAAACAATGCTAATGATGAGACCATAGTGTGATATAAGAGTAAAGCACATAAGATTAAAATGAGATTTGAGGTTAGGAATAACGTCACTCTTAGATTCCTTAAAAATCAATTAAACATTTTCATGTGTTGCAAGGAATATGATTTTCCTTTCTTTGAGATCAAACTTCGAATATATATATATATATATATATATATATATATATATATATATATATATATATATATATATATATATATATATATATATATATATATATATATATATACAATTTCTTGTTGTGGGAATGTTGAATTGGGAAATAAAGATACCATGATCGAAGAATGTTTATGGGAAAAAGGTATCTTGATTCTAAACAACCCCTCCCTTAAATCCTAATATTGCTTTCTTGACATCAAGTCAAATTCACTTGAGTTGCAAGGGTAAAATTTAAACATTGAATAAACATTTGAGAAGCATATTCTTAACATAAGAACAAGATAATTAAGTACTTTGTATGCAATTTGAAATATGCCAAATAATTATGTAAGTTATGGAAATTTTTGTAAAGAATAAAGAGCCAACTTGAAATGGTCGAACTGTAAATTAAATGTGAAATGAACTTAAGAATATGTAGGTGGAAAAAGGGAGAAAATTATCCTTGCACAATAATGTTCTTGGAATGTTAATCGTAGCTAAGATGCAATTAAGAAAATGATGTGTTGAGTCCTTTTCTTGTGGTTGGGTCATTGCTAGTATTTGTTCATTGGGGAAAGTGTGGCATCGACATGTATATAGTGTTTTCATGTGTCTATGTGAGTCGATGACTTATGTAAGTGTCGTATGCATTTTTGAGTTTTCTTTTCTTGGGGCCCTTGTGGCATTGTATAGTGAGCAATGTAAGTAAAAAAACAAAATTATCCTTGTATTTTTATTATTGTTTTTGTGTGTTTAAAATGTGGGCATGACATTTGGTATCGAAAGCGAGTTCATGCTCTCAAACCTCTGGGGCATATTTGAGTTTTGATGGTGTTGTATGATGGTAGTGGATATTGGAAGAGTAATGTGATATAAGCATTATGTGAACTATGTCATAATTGTGAAATTGTGAATGCACATGTTGTGTATGTAATTTAGTTCATTTTTTTATCATGTTGATGTGCTTATGATGAGAGTTTTATTTTCCTTTTCATAGATCTATTAAGAGTTCATGTGTTATGTACCACCTTATTCTGCATCACCATGTTATATTGCAATTGATTATATGTTGTAAAGTTAGACATTGTGTTCCTCATATGTATAATTCATGTAATATGTGATGGTTCATGTTATGATTTAGGGGCATATGGTGAGCGTATGATCCCTATTGTATAGTGATTACACTTTGGTGTAGAATGTGGTAATGTGATGTATCATAACCCATGAAATTAATGATTGTATTTTACCCTGTATATATACCATGCATAAGACACTATGGTTAATTTGTGTGAATCACCATTGTGTTAGTGATGTAGTTATATTTTATGTTGTGGAACTTACACTAACATAACCTTAGGGAAATTAATAAAGGTGTATGTTTGGAGTAAGGAAATGTGCACTGTTGTTGACCAGTCACTCAAGCCAAGTATGAGATAGGAAGTGGATCCTTACATAGGCTGAAAACCCACTTTTGTTCATTTGGTATGTGTGGCACTTGCTCAATGGGTGTCATGCATATTGTGTTTTGTGGACACCTTAGGCTTAGTAGATGGTGACTTGTACTCCTTTCTCTCTCCCAATATGGTTATCATATGGATTCAACCTATGTGATTTTGACTATGTTGAGCCTTGTCGAAGTGGTGGCGGGATGATTCAGACAAAGATGATGATAGTTGTATTATTGATATGATATTTTACGAGATGAGGCTCGATGTTTCCAGTGCCAGAAACTCATTGAGTACCCCCTTGGTGGTTGTATAAGGCCACATAGTTATCATAATGTGTTATTCCTATACATGTATTTTATTCGTAAATCGAACACTTTCCCTTTTCTTGCTAGAACCAACAATTTTCTTGATTGACATGTTCTTATATTTTGGGCATTTATTTGGTTTTTATACTAACATTCATATTTTACACTAACCATGGCTAATTAGCCATTTGTTTTCCTCAGTTTTAAATTGCATATCAAGTTTAAAATTTTATAGCCTAGCCCAAGGCTTGGGATTATTGCCACTTGGCATTTGATATGGATTGTTATGTTGGTTCTAATTTTGTAATGTGTTGGAATAGGGTCATGGGATTCACCATGGAGTGGTGGGACCTATGGACCCACTTCATTATATGGGGGTACTCCATGAGGAATTATAGATAACTAGCGGGTTGTTGAACCATGAGTTATTATGTCACTTGGGTTAGAGGTATCTGGACTCTATGCACCTAGGGCCATAGGGTGATGACCTCTTTTGGGAGTGAAAAGGAAAATTTATCTTTATTTTATTACTTGAGGGAGGCATAAGAGACTTGAGGGAGGCATAAGAGACACTTGAGGGAGGCATAAGAGACTTGAGGGAGGCATAAGAGACACTTGAGGGAGGCATAAGAGACTTGAGGGAGGTATAAGAGACACTTGAGGAGACATAAGAGACACTTGACCGAGGCATAAGAGATTTGAGGGAGGCATAGGGATGCATAAGAGACTTGAGGGAGGCATAAGAGATTTGTGTGGGTGTGATTGATGCTTTGGGAGGTATAGGGAGTTGTTATGTGATTCTTGGGAGGTATATGTATTTGTTTTGTGATGCTTGGGAGGTATATGGACTTGTTTGTGATGCTTCGGGAGGTGTACAGAGTTGGTTGAGTTAGGTGTACTCTTGAGATTTTAGTTTATGTCTTGTGATGTTGTTTCCATCTTGACCCTATATAGCTATAGTTATGGTTTTTAGTTGCATGAAACCCCTATATGTGTACATGTTGGGAATTCCATGTTGTTGTAGTCTACTTATGTTACAAGTACCTTGGGTCAGAAGCATGTGTGACAAGTACTATGTTGTGAGGGCTATGTATGTTCTTTCCATGGTTCAGTTGAGTTCTTGTGATGTGATATAGTCATAAGGGTAAATATCATGATGTCTTATGAACCATTAGTGTTGTGTGTGACCCTGATGTAGTATTGTTATGTCAGTTTTTTGGGAACCTACGAACATAAGACAACTAAAATCCTAAGAATTGAAATACTAAGAGTTTGAGGTTAAAAAAAAAATACCTTACAGAAAATACTAAGTAAGTAATAAAGTAAAAATGAAATGCCAATCTTCACAAGAACATTAAAATTTATGATATCACCAAATTTAGTTTGTTTCCTTGTGGTCATGTTATACCGAACAAATGTTTTGTTAAATGACATGTGTCATTATTGTCTTTCTTTCCTACCTACCCTTAGAGCTTTGACATTGTATCGCATCGAGGATGATGCTCTTATAAGGGGAGGGAAGTGTAATTCCCATGCAATAATTTATAAAAAAACCAAGGATGATAACAATAAATTAATGAGCGGGATAATGAAATGACAAGTGATTTATTAGATAGAGACGTGGGGTGGAGTGTGGTAGGAGTATGGAGGCATGGGATTTCCTAGCAATCACATGGGAACCCTCACAACCTTTAAGACCTGTCACATACCTTGCAAGATATTATAGACACTTGATTTTATTTTCAAATGTGCTAACCTCAGGAAAACCAAGTTAGGGATGTAATTTAGCTTTTTTGAATGGTTTCAATGTTTGACCAAATGAAAGAACAAGGCATCTTCTCTTGGAATGATTTTATGGCAGTGTATAGAAGACATCGGGTTCCTCTAAGGACAGTCACATAGTTCTCTTGTGCAATAAACTAGTCTCAAACATGATCAGTTTACATATGTCGTGTACTCCCATCCTGTGTAAAAGTGTGAGCTCTAGGACATGGTATGGATGTCTATCAAAACATAAAATATAGAGGAGTTTTTTAGATGTTGTAGTCACTCATGCTCAGGTAGACATGTATGATGAATATGGAACTATTCATGGTAGGTGAACTATTCAACATTATGCCTAAAATGTGGCCTCATGGATTGTAATGATGTTAGAATATGTACAAAATGGCTTTTCAAAAGGCTATAAAACCATTCAAAAAATGAAAATATAGACTTCATAGAATTTTCCAACACCCTCCACCATGTGCCTAAATTGAGGATATAGAACAGGGAATGGACATCCATCATAGCATAATGAGGGAGGGACAAGATTTTGTCAGATGTTGTAGTTAAAAATGCTCTGTAGATAGGTATGCATAAGTGGGAGCATTAACATGGCAGGTGAGCTATTTGGAAATAAAATGTCTTAGAAAAATAAATGTGGTTGTGTGGATAACATGAACTACAAGATCTACACAAAATGGGTTTGTTGAAAAGGCTTAGAAAATTTCAAGCAAATGTAATTAGCAGGTGTAAATCCAAATTACTCACACCTTGCTTACATCCTCCCATTCTATGCCTAAATGGGAGCAAGAAGAGACAAGTAAAGTACTTCTACAATTTCTAATAGTTGTGAATAATGTGGATGAGGAAAATAGTGAACCACGTAAGTAGTGTTTTGAAGGAGTTGTTGATTTTATTGCTGCAGAGATACTCAATGCAAATGCAACTTTGATAGTTAGAAAGAATGTGTTATCATGTCTTGAATTTCTTGCCAATAGAGCAAGAAGTGAGGTTTCTAAGTTACTTGATCCTTTAATTCAACCACTATTACAAACTTTTGTTGTGCGTCCCCTTCGTAGTGAGAACATTGAACAACAAAAGAATTGGATAGCTTACTCAAACCGACATTTGTTGTGGAAGGAGATCCTGACCTTGCTTCTGGATCACCTTAGGTTGGATTTGAGAATATCCGGTGAGTAAGGTTACAGGTGTGGAGAGTGGAAAAGATGCTGATTTTGAGCAACGAGACTCAATTTGGGAAGGGATTTTGGTTGACGAAGAAAAATTATTGTTTTGGGCTAGAGGAATATCATTTAAATTTTGTTTCTTAGCTACATGCGTAGTTAACCTAACCTAAGCTTAAGAAAAAAGTGTTTTTTTCTATAATGCATTGTATTTTGTCCTAAAATATCTCTTAGAGAGAGGAGAGAGAGAGAGAGAGAGAGAGAGAGAGAGAGAGAGAGAGAGAGAATTGGAGCTTCATGGAATGTTGGTGAACCCACCTGGAGCACCACTTGCACAACGTTTTGTCATCTTGTTTAATCCAGGCATGGTCTCCTTTACCTTTTCTTTCATAATTTTCATAATTTTGGTTCTTCATTTTCAATATTATAGAAACATTAAACCACTAGATAATCATACAAATGGATATGTAGCCAAATTTAAATAGTGTAAAGAAATAAAACTTCACCTTGTGATTGACGAAACTGATTTTTAAATTTAAACATTAAATGTGGTAGCTACCATAACCTTATACGATGATACTAGAGTATCTGAATTAAGTGCTTGTATCTGCTGGTATCGGTAAGAGTTAGATGATGTCATCAAATCAAACAACATTTTCCGTCTACCTTGCAAAGTTAGAAAATGCAATTTTGAGAGACTTGCAAAACAACACTCTGAGCCCCGTAAAGGATATGTCAAGCGTCGTATGTGTTCTTTGTTATGTAGAGAGTTGCATCAAGAAATATCTTGACATTTTTTATCATTTTTTCTCTCTTCGCAGCTCCTCTAGGAGCACTTGGTGCCTATTTTGTACTTTTAGGAAGCTTCCAAAACTTAAAAGTTGGCTTTTGTTTAAACCACCGTTTGAACCCTGAACAATGAAATGTCTTTCCTCCCTCAAAAATATATAGTATATTTTACTAGACAATTGCTTTCAACCTCCAGTTTGGGGAAAAACACTCTTCTAGATAGTTTAGAAAGGGCATTTTGTAGGCCTTGGGTCATACTTTTGACTAGGTTAAACTGGACCAATTACAACCGTTGGGTTCGAAAACACAGAGTTGTTTGAAAACTGTTCACCAGTTCTAAATTCTACCAGTTCTATGAATTCTTGGTGTATATGAGGACATGTAGAAACTTACACATGGTGTGTTTTTTCATCAGAAGACAACGTTTGAAAGTGGTTTCTTAGCCTTGAGCCTAGATTGAACATTTTTGCAACTAGTAGGAAAACGTAAAAAGAAAGTTGTAGGACCTCTAGTGGGTAACCAAACCATCATGGAAACTTTTTGACACTTGTAAATAACTATTTGAAAATCTATCATGTGACTTATTGTGTGAAACTAAATTTTTCAAAAAATAGCATTTTCTCTTTTCCTTCTCTCTTTCTCTTTCATTGGTTATGAAATAAGGTGAAATGAAATGAAATAAACATGTGTCTCTAACCCCCCTTTTTTGAATGCAAATTATTAATATTATGTAAATGGAAAACTGAAAATGTTAATTATGTTATATCTAGGTGGATGCCATGCCAACGATTTATCGTTGATTTCATGCTCACTTGGTTTTGTAGGATGTAAGAAAGATGGTGAAAGGGTGTGGTGTAATTCATTTCTTATTATTGAAATTTACATAGGTCATTGTAAAATGTATATATGTACAATGTAGTCCTATGTTACAGAAATGTTGTATTTGAAATATACTAATATGTAGGAGATGTTAGTTTTAGGGATACATTGGGAAATGCACATTTAATCATAGGTGTAATTTTGATTCATAGTTATGTGTGGTAAATATAGATATATATATATATATATATATATATATATATATATATATATATATATATGTTAAATGAATTTGAATTTAATATCTTTCAATGTGTTTCTAGTGTGTAATAGATGATTAAATAATTGGTGTTGTGTTTCTTACCTTGAAAATGTAATAAAGAAATCTAACCACAATAGTCAACCCTAACATAAGATTCATCCATAACTTGTCTTCATGTGGGATCCTTCTTAGCATGGAAGAAATTGAAATCATAGAATGATCTTAAACCTTGTACTCGATGACACCTCCTAGTTTAGGTAAATAAGACCCCTAGTTTGTGTTATCATCATGGTCAATATGTTTAGCATTACCGTCGTGAACCCGATGGTTAGGAGCGACCTGGAAAAAACTTTATTTGGAGTAAGTAGATCTAACCCCTCCTTAGTATCCTTGTCATTTACCAAGTCTTATGAAGTTAGATCTAGGAATTTTCTCCATCATCGAATGAATTCCTTGTGGGATCTAGATGACATAAATGGACCTAGTACAATAGTTTTACTATTACTTAAACTCTTGTTAATGATCTCTTTAGTTCCTCGTAGATAAATGTGTTACCTTGGATACTAACAAGATAATAAACTAGTTTTTATGAAGGTTGTTTAACATAAATATGTACTCTCACCTTAATCTCATTTCTATTTGGGGTGTAGATACTTAGGTGTAAATTAGAATTAAACCAAACCCAGTTGATTAGGATTTAACTTGTGGTGAGAAAATGGTAATTAAGTCCTTACAAATGAAATTTATTTGATTTATGTTGACTTTAGAGTACAGGAAAAAAAAACTTAGTCTCGTAATCCCTTGTTATGCCTTTTTATGACTTTAAGAATAAAATAAATTTCTCATGCGGTTGTGCGAAATGTAGAAACATGGGATCTTACTATTAGTGTAGAATCACAACACCCATGAATTCCCGAAACTATCTAGGTATAGACTGTCGGTGTGATTGCACAACATGGAGCATCTCTAAAAGTGTGGGACCTTACGAGTTGAGAGAGCTCTAAGGATTAAGGTCAGCTCTATTCCTCTATTTAGGTGCATACAAATAAATTGTAGAGGATCTATTTTAAATCTACTCTATTTACCAAGGAGATAGGGTTGAGAAGATGTAAGAAAATAAACCTAAGCTAATGAGGTGATGCACCAAAGGAATGTTAGACACCCATTCTGTAACTTAACACAGACCATAAGAATGCAATACAACACCATGCATAGGTAACCAAAATGTAATGAAAGATCAAAAGACAACAATGAACACATGAAAGGGTTGGAAATCACCCACAAACATATATTATTACTCCAGAGTCGATATAATACATTACAATGGCCAAGAGGCAAGAAAATTTGTATTACAACTCAAATGGGAGGTTTGAAAGCTCCACAAATCCACTTGTGAACAAAAGAAAAAGGGAGGGTGAAAAATAGAAATGTCCAACCTTTTACAATGAGCCATGACCCTTCCTTTATAAATTCAGAATAGAGAGAGAAGAGAGAGAGGGTGAAAACTAATTCAAAGCTCAACTCATCTACTAACTCCATCAATGCCCCCTACAAATCCACCCACAATCTATCAAATCTTCCTCGATTATTTGTTTGGCACATTGAAGGAGGAAGAATGAAAATCAAGATCAAATCCGATCTAGTTGTTGGAGTGAATAGATCCTGTATTAATGGCACAAAGATGTTTTCCATTTTTTCCCCACCTAACTTCATCAAAATTAAAGTTTCATATTTCCATGATGTAGACGAGGTCGAGATCTCTCCAATGGTGCCAAATTTATCGATTTCAAGCACTAGATCAGAAGATATGCTCATTTGAATATTTGAATCGGGTCCGTACAAAAATGGTGGAAACCAATTATTAGAATGGGTATGTGGCCCAAAACTCACTTTGTGCCCTTTTACAAAAAATAAAAAAAAATGTCCCATAGCCCCACAATACCTTTTGGTAGAAAAACCATCCTTGGGCCCACTGGTCCATATTTTCCATTTGGAAAAAAATCACCCTAAAGGCCTATGACCCACATGTAATTTAGGCTTGACACGTGGCTTTTTGGGCATCGGCTGGAGGCACGACTCATTTTTATACTTTATGTCTCTTGGAAATGGAGCCAAAAAGTAAAAATTACTCTCGAGACCCGCCTCCCCACTTTGACTTGGAATATGGCCACATGGAGGGCTGGCGTGTGTGTAGGGACCGCTTTGGATTTTTCTTTTGAAGTTGCATTGGGCTGACACGTGGCACCTTCCATAGCTTTGCTTTGTTCCTTTATGTTTTTTGCTAAGTCCTTTTTATTTGCAGGGGCCATACATCTGACTAGGGACATATGGAGGCTTGGCACTTGTCTAAGGACCCACTTTTAGATTTATCTTTGAAGATGTGCCGGGATGACATGTGGAAGCCTTGTGCTTCTCATTTGAGTCTCCACTTTGGGCTACGCCTTTGAATGTGTGTGTCATTAAGGCATGGGACCGCCTTCCACCTACACTTTTATACTTAACCAATTTGGGCCCACTTTTAGGTTTGACCTCTATTGACCCCTGGCCACGTGGAGGGCTTTGGTGCAAGTTTGAGTCTCCGCCTTGGGCTCCCATCTTGAAATTGCACCGAGCTGACACGTGTTTCTTTCCGCTTGTTTGGAATTTTCAATGGCCAGCTCTATCCTTTTTTGGGCTTGGGACACGTGGAAGCTCCACACTCATTTGAGTCTACTTTTTGAGTTTAGCCCTTGGAGATGTGCCGATGAGGCATGTGGAGGCTTCCATTGATTCCTCCATACTTAGCTAATTTTGGATCATTCTGAACCATTCGTATAGCCCGAAGACTTCGAGTTTTTTCTCCATTTTTTCCCTTAATCCTTCTATGCTTTTCTTCGATGTTGTTTTCCTTCTTCTGACCCTCCTCTTCCATTTTAGAGCCACCTAAACCTACTTGTTTTGATTTGAAGCGTGGACTCGATTCGACGGAACCGCTCTTGAACTTCTTCCTACATGGGGGTCATGTTTGATCAATTTTGTCAAGGGGAAAAAATTGAGATAACAATTTGGTGACTCGTGGGAACATCTTCCTGCTAGATGAATGGACCACTTTCCTTTCTATATCCATTGGGCATGGAGTTGTGATTGATAACCTGATGTTGATCTTGTTGTTCTTAAAATGGACCTTTTGAGACCTGATTTTAGTTGTTTTGTATTTGTTCAATTTTAGAGTGAGCAATTGTTATGAAAACTTTGGGTCTCCTATTTCAAATGTTGAAGGGCCTGGTGCATTCACTGGAGGACATTGAACTATATAATGACACAAACCTAGAGCAACAAAAAACTGTGCCACAACACTTAGGGAAACAAAACCTATGCTACAACAAAACAATGTGCATACGCACTTAGGGAAATAAAAATTCTATGCTAATATTTACAAGGGTGGAACCTTCCTTTTAGTAGAAATGTTTGAGATGGATCCCGTTTACTGGGATCTACAATTCTTTGCCATCCAATTTAGCCAACTAGAAGGCATTACTACTCTTGCACCTTGTGATCATGTAAGGGCCACTCCAAATGGCATCAAATTTGGAATGCTTTCCTGGTTTTTCCCGATCTGCATCCCACTTTAGAACTAAGTCCCCTTCTTGAAAGGTCCTTGTTCTTGCTTTCTTGTCAAACTCTTCTTGATCAATGCTTGATCCTTTTCCATGCTCTGCATTACATGCTCTCTTGCTTCTCCTACTTCCATTTTCTGCATACCTAATTTCCATGGGTTCAAACTCATCTAGCTCTAACTATTTCATGAGCTCCAGAGTGGGAAACTCCAATGATATGGGAAATACTACCTCTTTTCCATATACAAGCTTGTATGGGGAGCTTCTTGTGGATCTTTTGGATGTGATCCTATCAGCCCATAGAGCTGATTTGAGCTTTGTATGCCAAGTTCTCTGATTTTCATCAAGAGTCCTTTTGATAATCCTTAATAGGTTCTTGTTTGTGGACTCTTCTTGGCATTTACCTTAAGGGTAATAGTTTGATGAAGTGCTGAGGTATACACCATTCCTGATTGCCCATTTAGTGATCCTTGTACCAAGGAATGCCAATGCATTATCTGATATAATAGTGGTAGGGACTCCAAACCTAGTGGTTATTCCTTCATAGAAATCCAAGATGTTGGATTCATTTGCTTCTTTTAGTGCCACTGCCTCAATCCACTTGGTGAAGTAGTCTATTTGTAAAGTATCCACTTGTGGCCCTAGCTTGAATTTGGGTTAATCACCCTAATGAAGTCTAGTCCCCATTGCATGAATGGCTGATCCACTAAAATTGGATGAAGGGGAAGGGCTGCTAACTTCTCCTTCCCTATGAAGAATGCACACTTCTTGCACTTCTTGATCCATGAGTAGCAGTCCCTAAACACTATAGGCCAATAATAACCAGCTTTCATGATTTTGAGAGTTGTTACTCAAGGAGAAAAGTGGCCTCCTAGCTTCTCCATCATGGAACTCATGCAACACTTTCTCAATTTGGCCTGTCCCAATGCACCTCAATAGGACACTATTGATATCCTTTTAAATAAGACACCACCAACAAGCACATATGGGATGGCTTGTAGTCTGAAGTATCTCCTTTTTTCTTTGTCCCATTCTGAGGGCAAAAACATATTTAGAGATAATGCACCAAGGCTTGGGTCCAGCATGGAATAGGTGCATCATTAGCTAGCTATTCTTGATCATTCTATAGTAATAGGATAGCCTCTTTTTCATCCACTGACTCATCTTGTTGTTTGAAGCTAATTGCTCACATAGACCCTTGCCATGAACCAATTTTTGGTCACCTTGATCTCAATGTCATATTCCATTACCCGAGTGATCCAACCTACTCTCTTCTCATTCAAGTCCTTGTTTAGGAGAAAACCTTGACACCAACATGAGATACTAGCAGTTGAATCTTATTGTTTGAGACCAAGTGTCTGAACTTCTTCAAGCTCCTAATAACAACAAGGACATGTTTTTCAATGAAAGAGTACTTTACCTCGTAGTCCTCCAAGCTCTGACTGAAGAAGGCTATGGGTTGTTCTGAACCTTCCTTGTTGGGCTGGACCAAGATGGATGAGATGGTGTCTAACCCTCCAAAAGCATACAACATGAAGTATTTTGAGAATTCTAGGTTAATGAGAGTTGGGGCTTGTGATATTGAGCTTGATGGCCTCAAAACTCTCTTTTCCTTTTGCTTTCCATTTAAATACAAGACTCTTCTTTAACATCATTGTTAAAGGCTTCACAAGAGTGGAAAAATTAGGTACAAACCTACGAACAAAGTTTATCCTCCCCAAGAAGCTTTGGAGAGACTTTTTGTGTTGTGGAAATGGAAGTGTCTAGATGGCTTCAACCCTTTCAGGATCAATTATCAACCCTCTCTTGAGACAATGTGGCCCAAAAATTTCCCCTCATGAGCCAAGAACACACACTTTTTTGGATTCAGTGATACTATGAACCTTCTACATCTCTAAAATACATGTCTGAGGTGGAAGAGATGGTCTATAACATTCTTTGAGAAGACGGTGATATCATCTAGATACACCATAACCATATTGTTGATCAAGCCTTTGAATGCCATGTCCATAGCTCACTGAAATGTTGCTCCAACATTTGACAATCCAAATGGCATCTTCTTATAAGCATATGTCCCCCATTTGGTGGTGAAGGCTGTCTTGAATTGATCCTCCTCTTTCACCATTATCTGGTTATAGCCTAAATATCCATCTAGCAATGAAAACCTCTCAGAGCCAGCTACAACCTATAGGATTTGTTCCATTGATGGAAGTGGATAGTGATCTTTCAGTGATGCTTTGTTTAGATCATGAAAGTCCACACACAATCTGATTTCTCCATTTATTTTCTCTCATAGGCACCAAGTTAGCAACCCAACTTGAGTGCTTGATAGGGAAGATGATGTTGGCCTCAATTAGCTTGTTCAATTCTTTCCTCATGAGAGGCTCAATGTGAGGATTTATGGGCCTTTTCTTTTGTCCAAAAGGCTTGATCCTTTTATCCAACTCGATTGTGTGTTGTGCCAACTTTGGTTAAAACCCTTAAATCTTTATAAGTCCAGCAAAGACATCTGGGAATTCTTGACAAAGTTGAATAAATTCATATTTTTCTTGTTGAGTGCTTACCTTTCCAATCTGCAACGTTTTTCCTTCTTCTATGAAAATGGGCTCTGAATCTTCACCCTTTACCTGAATATTTACCTTCTCCTTTCGAATTGGTCATTTGGGTTGAAGATTGATTCCAAAGTGACAAGACCCTTTGGTAGTTTTTTGGTTCTCAGCTGCACCACTTGATCACCATATCTGCTCCAGTTTGTCTTGGTTTCTAGAGGAGAACTCATCTTCTTCTTGTAGAAATTTGACAATTTGCTAGTCATTCTCGAAGACCTGCCAACTTGTGTTATTGTCTATGACAGCTGGTCTCATAACCAATTTGATATGGGGTTGAGATTTATCACTCTTAATACTCTCCACAATGTCAAAGGATGCCCCAATTGCTGCCAATCTATCTTGCTTTCATTCTTCTTCCTTGGGATGGAATTGATGTTGAATGCTTCAAATCCTTAATGAGGTCCCATACCTGGTTCTTGTAGCTCTTTAATAGGTCATTCTTGTAGCATTTTTCCTCACTACATTAGATTAACTAGTTCACTATTGCCAAACACTTGCAAGTTCTTGATTCCTCTTTTCCTTGCCCAATGCAGTCCATGGACCAAAGCCTCATACTTTTTGTATTGTTTGAACAGGAAAATTGGAAATGGAAAGTTTGAGTAGTATTTCATACCTTGGGGAAACAAGCATAGCTCCTCCTCCGGCTCCTTGTCTACTTCTTGAGCCATCAAAGAACAACTGCCATACCTCATTATCATCTCTGTGGTCTGGCTTAATGATGTCAGGAAGAGGATGATTCTCCTCATGCAAACAATAGACTCCTAGCTTTCCTCCATCTCCTTAAAGGGGTCAAAATTATGCCTCTTGTTTTCCCACTCATCAAGGGTCAAGTTTGGAATACATCCAAGCTTGGTATCTACTTCACAAGTGTTTGGGAGGTCTTCTTGATCAAAGGCTCAAGAATTGGCATTGATCGGGTGGGTACATAAGACTCAATATGTTAATCTGTAATGGGCTCGATCTAATTCTAGCCTTAGCTCCATACCTTGTTCTAAAGAGCATGTGTGACCAATCAACAGATAGATAGCCCCAATCTTAGCAGTGAAGTCTCTCGATAAACACAATGCAAAATGTGGTGGCAAGTCTATTATTGATACATTTTGCAATATAGTCACATTGGGGCAAGTGTGTAGTGTGAGGCTCAAATCTTTGATGACTCCAATATTTGTCACATTGTCCCATCCAATTGCACTATGCCCCTAGAGATGACTTCGTATTAAAGTCCCAGCTGATCGGCTATTTGTTTTGGCATTACAGAGCTACTTGCCCCCAATCAATCATGCAATTATGTACCAATTTGTCTCCAATGATCAATGAAACATAGAATGGAGGGGGCTTCAATTTCTTACTTTGTTGTTCTCTCATTTTCCTCCCTAAGGAAAAACCACATTAGTAAACACTTTCTCTTGCTAGTTAGGGGGCAATGATTTGAGCTTGACCAATTGGCCATAGCAGTCAACAAATCTCTTTGTCTTAGAATGGCCAATGACTCCCACATTGAAATATTCACATTTTTCTTCTTCATTTGTTCAATGATGTTAAATGAGCTATCCTTTTTCTGCCCCTTTCCTAGGTACATTTTTCTCTTGCACATGGGTCATTACAACTAGTGCCTGAGTGGGTTTGGAAGGTGGCTTGGACTGACTCTACATATTGGGAGTTACATTCTGAGTGCCAATACCTTGTGGAGTAATGGAGGGTTGAGGATTACCTAAGTTTGGTGATTGTCCCTCTCCCATATTCCTTTTCTTGACCATGTATTAGCAAGTTATACTTTGAGAAGGGGCTTGATTCATACCACATAAATCTTCAAGCTTGCCAATTGACAAGCATAGTTTCACTTGGAGATGCCTCTTACTAAGTTTCTTGCTGCTGATTTTCCTCTTGACTAGACTCTTGTGACACACCAATGGTCTGTACCATCAAGGCCTGGTTTAGTGCACCATTAAAACACATTGATTGGTTATGGGGTTGATTGCATGGGAAACACCAATCATATTCTTGCCATGTTGTTTTGTGTTGGAACCAAGGCCCTTGATGTTGAAGCTATGTTTGGATCATATGACTAGAAAGGCCTAATAGCTTGAGGTTGTCCTTGGTTTTGGTTCTAATTTGCAGCTTGAGATGGTGGCCTATTTTGCTGATATGGGGTCTAGCCTGATATTGAGCTTGAGGCTGATATGGCCTAGAACTCTAAGCTTGTTGCCTCTTTGATAGTTACTAACTCATTCCCTAGGTTCTGAACTTGTTTCATAACTTCTTGAAGCTCTTTTGAGGTGCTAGAGGATGAGGTAGAGGCTTCAACTAAACTCTGATTCCTAGGAGTAGGTATAAGAGCTAATGTGGGTGTCTGACTAGTGCTTGAGGCTAATAGTTCTGGTATAGAGGCATGGGTGGCCTAGGAGAAAGTTTTCCATCCTAAATTAAACAATTTTCAGCTCTTATGGAAATGTCATAGGCTACAGGTAAGGTGGTGCCTCCCATTGATTGAATCATTAAAGCAATATCAAAATTTAGAGCTCTAAGAAAGTATAAGAAAGCACCTTCATCTATGGGCCTTACAGCCAATGGAATCCTATCCCATGTCCTTTGAAATATGAGGTTGAAATATGTCAACTGCTCATTAGGGGCCCTCTTGATTGTTTTCAGTTTCTCCAACAAGGATATATTATCTCCCTTTTCTCCAAATTGATTATGAAGATCTCTACACATATGGTCCCAAGTTTGAATAGAGCCTGATTGTTAGACTCTTGAACCATTGTGAAAGCTTTACCCTTGAGTGAAGAGGCTAGTAACTTGACTACAATGTCCATCTCAGTGATCTCATGAATTGCACAGACATTTACAATGTCTTGAATGTGGTCACTAGGAGAAGTCTTGTTCTCTCCAAGTGAAATATGGGATGCTTTTTAATGCTACAACTGGGACTGGATTTTGTGCATTAAGGGTGAGTGGGCTACTACCAGTGAAATTGACATAAGGATTTGGTTGTGCCATCCTGATTGGCCTAGAGAACCCTTGTTGATTGAATGAATGGCCTACCAGGAGGAGGTGTTGATAAGGTTCTGTTTGGTGGAGATGGGGACCTCTAGGCTCTTCTCCCTCTTCCTCTCTCCTGGGGACAAGTGTAGATAGAAAATAGTCCCTCCTCTCTAGTTCTTGACCTTGTTTTTATTCTTCTCATGAACTTGACAAGCTTGGACTATTGAAACCAGTAGATTCTGATTCTTTTGGAGTCACCAGATGTGCAATTTCAAAGCTTCTTAAAAGCTAAAATTATAGCAAGTGCACATCAATCTTGTTGTAATAAAGATGGAGACTTCTTGGTCCCACCGGGTGTGCCAAAACTATTAGTGTAGAATCACAACACCCCTGAATGCCTATAACTAGATGGGTTGAGACTCTTAGTGTGATTGCACAACATGGAGAATCTCTCAAAGTGTGGGACCTTGCGAGTTGAGAGAGCTCTCCTGGATTAAGGCCGGTTCCTATTCCTCTATTTAGGTGCATACAAATAAATTATAGAGAGGATCTATTTTAAATCTACTCTATTTACCAAGGAGATAGGGTTGAGAGATGCAAGAAAATAAACCTAAGCTAATGAGGTGATGCACCAAAGGAATGTTAGACACCCATTTTGTAACTTAACACAGACCACAAGAATGCAATACAACACCATGCACAGGTAACCAAAATGTAATGAAAGATCAGAAAGACAACAATGAACACATGAAAGGGTTGAAATCACCCACAGACATATATTATTGCTCCAAGTTGATACAGTACATTACAATGGCCAAGAGGCAAAAAATCTGTATTACAGCTCAAATGGGAGGTTTGAAAGCTCCACAAATCCAATTGCAAAAAAAGGAAAAGGAGGGCAAAAATAGAAATGTCCAAACCTTTTACAATAAGCCCGACCCTTCCTTTATAAATTCGAACATAGAGAGAAGGAGACAGAGGAAGGGAAAACTAATTTGAAGTTCATCTACTTCCCATCAATGCCCCTGTAAATCCACCCACAATCTGTAAACTCTTCCTCGATTATTTGTTCGAAGACATTGAAGGAGGAAGAATGGCGATCAAATCAAATCTGATCTAGTTGTTGGAGAAAATAGATCTTGTATTAATGGCACAAAGAATTTTTCCATTTTTTTCCCCACCTAACTTCATCAAAATTAAAGTTTTAGATTTCCATGATGTAGATGAGGTCGAGATCTCTCCAATGGTGCCAAATTTGTCATATTTTCGAGCACTAGATCAGAAGATATGCTCATTTGAATATTTGAATCAGGCCCATACAAAAATGGTGAAAACCAAGTTATCGAAACTAGTATGGGCCCGAAACTCACTTTGTGCCCTTTTGCAAAAAATGCAAAAATTTCCCCGTAACCCCGCAATACCTTTTGGTCAAAAAACCATCCTCGGGCCCGGTCCATATTTTCCATTTGGGCAAAAATCACCCCAAGGCCCATTGGCCCGCATGTAATTTAGGCTTAACACGTGTGTCTTCTTGGGCATCAACAGAGGCACGACTCATTTTTATACTTTATGTCTCTTGGAAACAAAGCCAAAAAAGTAAAAATACTCCCGAGACCCACCTCCCCACTTTGACTTGGAATATGGCCACGTGGAGGGTGGCACATGTTTAGGGACTGATTTTGAATTTTCTTTTGAAGTTGCATTGGGATGACACGTGGCACCTTCCGCAGACTTCACTTTGTTCCTTTATGTTTTTGACTAAGTCCTTTTGTTTGGTGGGGCCATACATCTGACCAGGACACATGGAGGCTTGGTGCTTGTCTAAGGACCCACTTTTAGATTTATCTTTGAAGATGCCCAGATGACATATGGAAGCCTTGTGCTCATTTGAGTCTCTACTTTGGGCCACACCTTTGAATGTGTGCCATTAAGGCACGTGATGGCTTCCACCTGCACTTTTATACTTAACCAATTTGGGCCCACTTTTAGGTTTGACCTCTGTTGACCCCTAGCCATGTGGAGGGTTGGTGCAAGTTTGAGTCTCGACTTGGGCTCCCATCTTTAAATTGTCTTTGGTTGACACGTGTTTCTTTCATTGAATGGAATTTTCAACTATCATTTCTATCCTTTTTGGGCACAGGACATGTGGAAGCTCCACTCATTTGAGTCTACTTTTGAGTTTACCCCTTGGAGATGCACCGATGAGGCACGTGGAGCCTTTCGCTTGATTCTTCCATACTTAGCCAATTTTGGGCTCATTTTGAATCATTCTTATAGCCCAAAGACTTTGATTTTTTCTCCATCCATTTTCCCTTGAGCCTCGGATTTTCTTTGATATTGTTTGCTTCCTTCCCTAACCCTGATTTTCCATTTTAGATTCCACCGCAACTTGCTTGTTGGATTTGAAGTGTGGATCCATTCGATGGAACCGTTTCTTGAACTTCTTCCTGCACAGGGGCATGTTTGATCAATTTTTTCAGGGAAAAAATATAGATAACACTTACCTTGAACACAAATCACTTGTGGTTCATGTGTAGTTTATAATGCTTCCAATCATGTACTTCTTCAAGATGTTAGGAAAGAACTTTCATAACTCTTTTGTTATAAAACAATGCTAATGATGAGACCATAGTGTGATATAAGAGTAAAGCACATAGGAGTAAAACGAGATTTGAGGTTAGGTATAATGTCACTCTTAGAGTGCTTAAAACTCAATTAAAAATTTTCATGTGTTGCAAAGAATATGATTTTCCCTTGGTGAGGTCAAACTTTGAGAAAAAAAAAAAAAGAAAATATAAAAGATATATATATATATATATAATCTAAATAAAATTTCTTGTTGTGAGAATGTTGAATCGGAAATAAAGATCATTATTGAAGAATTTTTATAGGAAAAACTAACCCCCTTAAATCCTAATATTACTTTCTTGACATCAAGTCAAATTCACATGAGTTGCAAGGGTAAATTTAAACATTGAAGAAAGGTTTGAGAAGCATATTCTTAACATAAGAACAAGATAATCAAGTACTTTGTATTCCAAATAATTATGTAAGTTATGGAATTTTTTGTAAAGAATAAAGAAAAACTTGAAATGGTTGAACTAAAAATTAAATGTCAAATGAACTTAAGAATCTGTAGGTGGAAAAGGGAGAAAATTATCCTTGCACAATAATGTTCTTGGAATGTTAATCATAGCTAAGATGCAATTAATAAAATGATGTGTTGTGGGTTTTCCAATCTTTCAGTCCTTTTCTTTTGGTTGGGTCATTGTTAGTATTCATTCATTGGAGAAATTGTGGCATCGACATGTATATAGTGTTGTTATGTGTCTATGTGAGTCAACTACTTATGTAAGTGTCATAAGCGTTTTTATTTTTTCTTTTCTAAGGGCCCTTGTGGAATCGTGTATGAGTAATATAAGTCAAAAATAATAATTTATCCTGGTATTTGTATTGTTGTTTTTGTGTATGTAAAATGTGGGCACGACATACTCAAACAAGATGGATTAGAGTTTGATTTTTGTATTAAGTGAGATGACATTAAGATATTGTATATTCATATTAATTATGAATGTTATATGAAAAAGAATTAAAGATAAATGGATTATCAAAATTAGTGTGTTGAAGACTATTGTTTGTCTTGAACTATTATATTTCAAGCATTGAACATGGAAGATTATGTTGTTTTATTTGGCTTGTGTTAAACCTAACCTTACAACACTAGTAGGAGTGACACATAACTAATGTAGGAATAACCATGTTAGCTAGATAAACAAGGAAGAAATTTGAAATTTGCAAATTGGTAAAAGCATATAGTTCACTTCATAGGTGTTAATCACATTTGAATTTAAATATGGATCTAATGGTTTAGATGATTTAAACAATCACCTCGCCGAATATTTATTTTGCTTCATATATAAAATCAAAATGTTTAGAAGTAACTTATAATTTTTAAGCCATATAAATGTAGTTATTATTCAACTTTTTCATACTCTTCCTCTTAATCATGTCACATCTACATTTACAAAATCCTAATGTCTTAAGAAATACCTTAATCCTTAGTATTAGAATTATTGTCCTACACTTCAAAACAATATCAAAAGACCATTTCTATAACTTAAATGTCCTCACACGAAGCATTAGATCAGTTAAGTAACCTTGCCAATCATAGGGTAAATAGGACTAACATTTATTTGTGTCATAGGTCTACTAATCTTCATGGATGAGTTAGACTTCAATATTCATGTTGCACCTTGGTGTCATAGTGGTCAACCATATTCTTAAAAGATAGTTTGGGATACCTCTATCATTGAATGAATGCTTCATAATATTCTTATGACACAAGTGAGTTAGAACACTAGTGTACGTATGTATTATAATCATGTCAATGATCTATTTTATACCTCATAGATAAATATGTCACCTTTTCTAGTAACTATTTACACCTTTGTCTCTTATGAAGGTTTAATGGGATAAAATAATTTTTAACACATTAAATTGACCTATAGTTAGGCGTAGAGTCTTGAGTGCAATTGGAATTTAAATAAACCTAATGGAATCCTTTATAGGTGAAGTTTTGAAAAAAGTGAGAAATTTTAGTTTTGAATACCTCAAGTGGCATGAAGGATTTGCAAGGAAGGGATATTTGATTTCTCTAATTTTCACTTATAGTAGGGTTTAGAAACCATTTAGTATAGATGAATGTAATACATCAAGTGACCTCTTAGGATACTAATGAAAAAGGAGATATGATATATTTTTACCTATGAATGTAAATATTACCTTAGAAGGATTTTGAAATGCATGAAATTTTATAACTTTTGTGTTTGAACTCCCTTTGTTAGTCTTAGATAATTTTGATGCTAAGTAGTAGTTTATCATGTGCTTTCTCGTAGGGTGTAGTTCTCCCCACCCATGATTTATTTTGAAGTTAATAGTTCATGGAGCCCCTCTTAAGGGACTTAGTGAAAAAATGTTGATGCATTTTACTAAACAATTGAGAGAGTTCCTTGTAAGAAATTTGAAAAGCATATAGTTGTTGGGTTGTCTTGTAATATGCTTTATTACTTGGGTTTTTAAGAGCAATGAAATGAGTTATTAAGTACAAGATCAACCACTCCTTATAGTCTTGAATCCCTAAGTGTATATTATGTATCATTTGAATTATAATTTTTCTAAAACAATGTCAATAACGAGACCAAGTTAGACTAAAGTACGACATAAATGTAAAGAGTATATGAATAAACAAAATTCTTGGTTAGGAATAATGTCATACTTGAAGTCCATGTAATTTAATTAGACTTTTTAATGTGGTTAAAAATAAGTGAAAATTTCCTTGGTGACATCAAACTTTCAAAAAAAAATAAGCTATCAAATATAGAAATATACAAATAAAATTTTATGATGAAAAAATGTTTAATGGATTCAAACAAGTTATTAAGTTGTAGAAAACTATAACAGGGAAAATAGGGTAGTATGATGGAAGGATTTTTATGGGAAGAGATATATTCAATCTAAATAACCATTTTAATTCTAATATATCTTCCTTGACCTCAAGATAGTTTCCTATTCCACAAAAGTTATAATTTAAACATCGAATATACGTCTTGAAAAGAAAAACCTTAACATCTTGTTATTTCCATTTCATAAAGAGGATAAAATTTAATGTCAATTAGAGATATTATGAGAAAAATACCTTTAACGTAAGAATGAATTTTTGTAGGCATGTAGGTGTATAAAATGAATTTATTTAACAAATGACCCATGGATAACTAATGGAATTGGAAAGGAATAATCATGTGTTCTCCTTTAAAGACTAATGCTCTTGAAAATAAAGTAATTGAAGTTTGAAAAATCAGAAATTGTAGACCTTATGTGTTTAATTCTCTTGAAGGTTATAAGGTTATACAATCGAAACCAAAATGTAATGAATATGTAAACCATGAAAAGGCCATGTCTTGGAGTATGCTTATCTTGTGTTTCTTAACGTAATTAGGTAATTTTCCTAGTTTACGTCATTTGAGTAAGAAATTGGTGTTTACCCTATATTATCGTATTATACTAGTGGGTTCATGTTTATGTATGTGTGTTCTGTGATGTTAAATTTATCTATTGGGCCATTGTGGTGTTGTGTTGTGAGAATTCCCAAAAAATATGGTATTTTTATTGTTGTATTTTTGTGTCAAAATTATGGGTGTTGCAATTATTTATGTGATCAGTTATAATCATGAATCTATCTCTTTATAATCGAGCTCAATCAAGTGAGAGAGTTATTCGTAACGAAGAAAAAAAACTTGTGGTAAAAGTGAGCTCGTAATACCAAACCGACATGATGCATTAAAGTGTACGAATTCTACTCTTCCAAGCTAATAACAGATTCACAGTGGTATGTGAACCATCCAACATGTCAAGTTCGGATAAGATGAGTCAAAATCACACAAGGATTCAACTCCTAATCAACTTGGGTAAATTAGCTCCGAGTTTCCCATCTAAGGTTAGAAATTAAATATTACATTGATTCAATCATCCTACTTGATAAAGATGTTCTAAAAGAATCATAACCCACTTAAGGGCTTTCGAATGAGATTTTCAACAAGGCACAAAAGAGCCAGAGCTAAAATTTCATTGTTACATAATTACGTATTGTTTTATTTTAAAAACTAATATGCATATTACCAAAACTATAAATATAAACCTTGTGGAATATAATAAATTCCTTTCCATCGGATTGAAGTAAATATTTATCTATATTTATTTTGGAACAATACCTAATTAAAGTAAAATATTTGAATTAAATAAATTTATAATTATTAGTATAAAGTTATTACCAAATGGTATTATCATAGTAGTAAAAATCTATTGTGGGGTGCTACAAATTATAATGTATTAATGTTATTTTTTGAGTTATCAAATTATTATATGCAATATACATGATACACATGTAATTATAATTAAACTCATGATAAATGCAAATTCATATAATTATACAATCTTTATGTTGAAAATTCATATATATATTTTTCTATTCATACCTAGGAGAAGGCCCTATCCTAAAAAATACACGAGGAACCATTCCATGATAGTATCATTCATCGATAAACTCTTATATAGAGTACAAGAAAATTATTTTGCTTCCTACATAAATTTAAAAATATATGAGGAAGTGCTATATAAATCTAGTTTCACCCATAACTACTACTATTCCTATTTACAATTTGAAATCTTAACCGTTATGTCAAGCATAATATAAAAATTCCACCTAATAAATTACCAAAAGAGGAATCAAGATAATTATACGATTACTCGGATAAGGCTATTGCAAGACAACTCATTTATTTCTTCCACTCAGAAGGCATCTACAATTATCTCTACATCTTATTCATCCATACCTTAGGAAGAGGAATAGGATGGAGAGGGAGAGACACAACACACATGCATCACCACCTTGTATTTAGTAAGTAAGCACAATCCCATGATTCTCGGCCATAGCCTTTAGCCCATGCCACCACCCTATAATCCTTCCATCAAGGAGTGAATATGAAATTGAATCCCGATAACATGCTCTTCAAAATTGCATGCTCCTTATGAAAAATAAAATTCCTATGGAATTAGACATGATATTTGAAACACTCGACCCTTAAGCCATGTCAAAAAATTCTTCCTCCTAATTGAATATTTTGGGTCAAGCATCAAATTCCTCATACTTTCTCATATATCAACTTCCTCATCCTCCTCAAATCCCTCAACCACAGACAACACATTTTCCAACCAGCTCCTCATAACCACATTAGAAATTTTTCCATCCATCAAGGATGAGAAGGATTCCCTGCCGCCTCACCGGTGAGGATCTTTTCATTTTCTGCTCGGGGTAGCATCATAACATCAATAATTATTCATCACTATAAAATCCCCTATAATCCATGGAGAGTCTAAAATATACTCCCACCAATCATTCAAAATGAAAACTAAGAAGCGTAATGAACCCAAGTCTAGTTCAAACATTAATAAGTCCTCCGCATGACTTACACGTAGAAGGCATTTTAGAAAGTACCAAAGATCCTAGGAAGATATCCCACACTAGACTATCATCAATCCAATTATAGCATTTAACATCTAAAACCAATCCACTTACTCTCCCTCAAGGCTTTCTTCCAATCCTTGTATCCTTTGAAATTACGACATTATGTCACCTGGGCAAATGTGAATCCCACACATGTCAATTCATATGGGGATTATCCCATAAATATACACCACTGTTAGCTAGCATTCGACGACCATATTTCCTACTCTTTTAACATGAGAAATCTTAAGCTCATAGAAATAAGACAGAGAATGACCCAAATATTTATACCTACTAGTTTTAAATTCCAAACATGTGGAAACATCCATAGGCCATACCGATAATGACCTTAGAGTCTCCTTCGATCAAATAAATGAAGCCAATTCTTATTCCAAGCCTCAAATAATCTAAAAAGGAGATCTAACCCTTATACCTAATTATCTTAGGAGACACCACAATCAACTTCCAAGGCTAACACAGGGGTAGTAGTTTGATTTTCTAAAAATGCAACCACACCTAGCTCTTCCTGCATTTCCTTTAGAAGCACCAACAAAGTTTAATTTAATCCACCCCTCATCGGGGAGGTCTCCAAATGTCTAAATGATTCTTCTTACTCCCATTATTAAGAGTAAAATCCATATTTATTGATAAATAGTTGGTTTTAATATTTATCTACAATAATATTAATACATAAGTCAAATATCCAAACAAGAAATTCCACATACAAAAAAACATACGCATTTTTTTATTAGATTAGGCAAAAAATAGGGATCGGCTCCCAGGGGCCATAACAAAAGAGAGGAATGCAACCAGAAACAAAACAGGAAAAAAAAACATAAGAAAGGGGTCCCAGAAAGATGAGTTAAATAGGCTTAACTCTTACATTACAGGATCTAGACCCCAAAGAGGACAAAAAGACAAAAAAAACAACAAGACACCACAATTTTCTAGTAATCCGCACACAATTTAGAGAACAAAAAACCTCCGCAAAAAATCGCCATTTACCCCAAGCCGGCCGGTAGTAGCCTTCCTAGATTCCAAAACCATCCATATCCTACTCCTCCTCCGAGATACTTATACGAAGGTTAAATCTCCTCCTTTCCTTTTCCCCTTCAATCCCCTCCACTCTGTCAAGTAGAACTTTAACTTGAATCTCCAGCTTCTTCATTCTGTGTTTTATTTGGACCTGATCCACGACCATCTTCTTCAAAATGTTGATGATGTTTAGAATGGACTCCCTTTGCCCCTCGTTCATGTCCTTCATAGATTTTAGGATCCCTTCAAAATGCAACATCTTTCTAATCCATTCTTCAAATACATTGGGGTCTCCCACACATTCATTCTTCCTCAAAGCACTAGCTTCCCCAACACCCCCTCATTTTTGTCTTTATCTTTCTCATCCCCGAGGATACCCTTACCCGCTTTCATTTTAGTTAGACACTCCACAAGAGTAATATCATCTTCCTCGGCTTGCTCCTCTAGGACCGTAGTCAAAGGATAATCAAGAATTGGCTTGCCATTCTCAACCGGAAGAAGAATCGAGGCCCTCATGGAGGGCAACTCAACTTTCCCATTCTAGAAATCCATCGGTGAATTTGAAAGAAAGGTGGCCAAAAAAAAGGAATACTAGCCATAAACTTGTGATGGAACATGTTTAGAAGGTCATGTGTGATGCGTATTCAAATTACATTATTTAACCCTAAAAACATGGTAATGTATATATGTATAACCTAATAAAATTGAAAAATCCTAATCTAAATGTAATTATTTAATACAAATATATATAAACCCTTATCAAATCCTATTCTCTTTAAAATAGAGTTTTCTTGGTATTCATTTTGAATAATTTGAAGATTAAAATCTACATTTAAAAAAAGAAATTTACAATCAAACATAGTATCACTAATAAGACAAAACACACATGTAATAAAACTCCACAATTAACAATTTTTGGAAATTGAAAAACTTATATTTAACATCTTTAATTATTATGGTAAAGGGTCTACGGTCGTTCATACTACTGACCTAAATTTGACAGGTGTTTTGACGTTCTTTACATGTGATTAAATTTGACGAGTGTTTCAGAGTTGGCATTAATATGGCGGTTATTTTTGTCACCATTTGTTTGTGGGCAAGGTGATTGGTAAATTGCAGAAGAAACGATCAATATAATGGAAAAGGATTTTTGCGCCTGCTTTCATAACAATTAAACCATCTGCGGATATTTCATCAAGAGATGATGGGCTAAGAAGGATCCAATGTTGTAGATAATCTTACCTCTTTGCAATTGATATTCAATTTGGGCTTGTAATGCAATGTATAATCAAGATTTGGGTGTACAGTGCCAAGAAATTTTAGGTTATCAGAAGAACTGGAGAGGGGGGAGAAGGGCATAGGCGACGGGACTGTCAGTTATGGAATGGATGACAATAATGACATATACATGTGTTCTTGGGTCCAAGTATCATCAATGGTCCTCACAATGTATGTGTGTTTTTTCCTCTATTTTTTCACACAGTGTTGTAATTCTTTTATGGGTTTGTTGGTTGGTTGATTGTTTTTGTATTCGCAGTCTGTGCATGAAGGGAGCATCTATCATCTCAAGATATTTTGTGACATATTTTCTGGAGAACCCACCAACTGTGAGATTCTATTCAAGGGTCAACATGACATTTTTGAATCAAGAGATTGACTTGGTAAGGATATCTACGGTTATTTTCTTTATTGTTATGTCACGGCACACCTTCACTCTCTCTTTTTTTATTCTGCATCAATTCAATTTTTAAAATTTTGATTGCATGTGTTTCTTTTCATAAATTTGGAATATCGATATTGATTTTTCATATGAGTGTGTCATCGCACCTCTATTTCTGTATTTTCTCCTATAAAATTATGTGTCTTCTGAATTAGGCTTTCAATATTTTGGAGAACAGAACTTTGAACGACATAATGGTTGGATTTTCATAAGGCCACAAAGCTCACTATGTATCAGTTCGAATACCCATTCATTTGCCAAGCATTTTCCTTTTCAAAACTCTCTTTATGTTTTTATATCAGTATGTACAATATCTACCCAAAATGTTTTTCAAATACCCTACCTTTCAATGTTAAGTAGGTTAGATCACAAAATTCATTCTATTTCCAATTTCTCTAACTTTGTTTATGAAGTGTACAGAGCAGTATATTGCCTTTAATTACATGAGGTTTGCAGTAATTGAAAGTCTTTGGACATGAATTCTCATACATTATCTGTCTAGATAATTTTGATATTCCTTTCTGAATACTTAGGATGAGAGAAGCACTCCGAAGTTTCAACTACCCAATGACTGGGCTTTCATCTGACCATAGAGTTCATTGGTCGGTGATTCCAATACATATTTCTTTTTCCATAGATAGTGCTTTTCAAATATTTGTTTATTTTGTTTTGTGGTTGTGTAAGCATTACAAATTGAAATAATCTTGTCTCTAAATTTTGGGTAAAAAAAAAGTACCATTTCGAAAAATAGTAGAAATTCAAATGACCAAACCATTGTAGAAATTAGGCACATAAAATAACAACTAACATAAATAAAATAAAGAATTGTAAATAAAACATATTATTGCAAACTCAGATCTGCACTTTTGTGCATATATTTCTTCTTGTAGTTTTAGAGCTTTGGCTCAATACAATCTCTCTGAATGTATTTGATATGTCAAAACACTTACAATTACTTCTAATAAATAGATGGCTTCATCTAACAATAAATCACTCAACTCATAAAAATAGAGTTAAAAGCACATTCTTTTTACAATACAAAGCTTTTGATTTATTTATTTTATTGGCTTTTCCTAAAAGTAGGAATCTAAAATTGAACTACCTAAAAATTATGAAAAAACAATTTTTTTTTACTTTTCTTGGGGAAAAATTAAACTTCTTTTCTAACAACCTTTGGTGTGATAAAAATATCCTTGTGTAGAAGATGTTGTTATACAGATATTTTATCAAATTTGTATGTTCCATCTATTCCTCCATTCACTATTATGCCATGGCCATAACCTATGTCATAATGTTCTCCTAATTTTATTAAAAAACTTAGAATTTTGCCGAACTTTACTCTCGTTGAACATGAACTCCAACTTTATCCATTATTTTTGCATGGGATGTTTTTTACATAATTTTGCACTATTTTACAAATGTGTGTATATATACATATAACAACTAAAAGTAGTGAACAAAAACTCTCTCCACTCTATCCCTCTGACATATTTATGCATTTTATAAAAATAAAAATGATAGAAAACAAAATTGTTTGAACTTAAATACATTTTATTTCTCAAAATTTATCCCTAATCTTTAACCAAACTTTATTCTCATCAAATCTAAGTGTGAACGCAAACCTTTTGACTTAGGCTATAACTATATTCTATATCTCTTGAAATTTGAAAACCATTTGTTCGAATCAAACATGACTTTGGAACTTTATTCAATAACTCGATAGACTCCGAGTTATTGTTTTTTACACTTGAATATAGGGAACATGACAGATATTTGGTCTTAGTATTTGCATTTTAGTTGCAATAATTCCAATCCCTTGAACAAAATGTGTCCTACCATTACCTAAAATCACAATTTTACTTATATGCTTGTATAATCCAATGAAGAAACTCATTCAAAATTTATAGTGATATGTTTTAAGGTACCAAATTCTACATGTCAAATGTTTTTAGATGCAACTATAGCTTATGAGGCAATAAAAAGCTATTTATCATTCTCTTCCTCTACAAAATTACAACAAATCTTCTAATTTTGTGTCTATTGAGGGTTGGATCCCAAAGCCTCTCAGTGTAGTCCTTTAAGCAACTTCTCTTTCCACAATAAAAATAACACTGAACTATCCTATTCTGATTATTAATTATGGATTTAGCACTATCTCTATTTTTGTTATTTTGTTGAAAACATCTCCTTTTGCCTTTTAATTGATATGCAATCTGTCTATCTTTCCCTATAGTTTGCTGAAAATGATTCACCATACCTTCTTCATCCCCATAAAGCTTGGTCCTTTGTTCTCTCAATAACAACAGAGTGATTAAATCATCATAAAAGAGAGTGCAAGTATTACTATTATGTGTTGTACTTAAGGCGGTGACTAAAACTTCACAAGACATTAACAAGCTATTAAGATCCATTGAATTAATCCTATGTGTTTGGTTTCATGATTAATAACAAAGACCCAATCTATGATATCATTCAATTTTGTTTAGTGATTTGAAACAGAGATAAGAATCATACTTTGGTCATGGAGGATTCTTATATGATATAATGTTTCATAGTGCTTTTAGTTGATTCCAAACTTCATAGTATTGAATCATCTGCAACTAATAACATAATAAGTATTATTGCTTCCCTATCCTGAAATCTTCCATCAGGACAATATTTCCATGATTATGCTTTTCTTATTGGCCTGAAACAATATTCCATGACTTTCTAAGGTCAAAATTGCCTGTATTTTATGTTTCCATAGGGAAAATATTTTTCCATAAAGATTGTGTTAGAAACAAAACACTTTGTAAACTTTCCATTGATCTTCTCCTTTCAAATTTGGCCTAGTTCTCCTTCAAACTCGATGCCCAACATTAACCCTTGGAGTTATGGGTTTTATGGCTTAAAATTGCTCCCAAAATGTACTTTTTTAATGATGGACTGATGAAAGATATATGACATGTGAACAAGACTGACAAAAAAAATATTGTTCTTTTCCAAAACCACGTGGTGACCACCACTTCCACCTTAAGGAAATATTAGCATTCCATGGTTAGAAAAAGTCCCCCTGAACCCTGAATTTGAAGAAGCAAAAATCTCTATTGAAGAGGACTTATTTAGATTTAAAAAATTGATCCCAACCCTCTTTTTTATGTGACCAGTATATCTAACTCCAAAAGTGTGAACCATTAAACCACTTTTAGTTTTATGTAAATTAAAGGTCAGTTTTAGTTTTAAATGTTTTCTTTCATCAACTTGGGCTTTAAGACTTAACAAAGTTTAAATGGCTCCTTACAAACTATTAACTATATAGCCTCCAAAGTGCTTTGATTAGTCACTTCCCATGTGGAAGGCTTTAGGTGCAAGTCATGGAGTACATTAGCACCTTCCCTCTCTGGTGAAAACATTGTTTTTTGTTTCAACGTCATGTCTTGTGAGCCCTCTATAGCATATGGTGTGTATTTTTCGTGTTTGTAATTTACAAGCTATTCACTACAGCAACATATCCCTATGAAGTCATTCTATGTATTATAGGGGTGTCTTGTGAATAATATCACATTGTGAGAGAGGTGGTGTATGAATCATTACCAACACCGAGAGCTTTGACAATTTGGAAGCACACTATGGCATGAAAGTCCCTAGTGTAGTGCCCACACTTTTATAGCTCAGTTACTTGTTGTTCCTCTTACTATTAGACATGTTTTGAAAGGGATTTGTTATATTTTGGACATTACAAAGTAGGATATTTGATCCGATTAGACATGTATGGACATTTAGGCGTATAACACCGATTTAGCTTGATTATTATGTTATTACATTATCGTATGATGTCATGGATACTAATTGATATTGTGTTGTTTTGGAACACAATTATATTGATGGGTACTCGGTTTGTTGCATGTTGGAAATTTACGGATACATGTCACTTTATCATTATGTCTAACCTATGGTGAATTGTGTATAATTGTGTACGTTGTCGCTTTTCTGATTCTAGAGATATGATATGTTAGTTTAGAATTCTTTGATATCATATTTAGAATTTAATTCACATTTTATCGACAAAGCGTTTAATGTGTGAAATGAGTGTGCGGTGACAAGTCACAGGAGAAATGTGTGATTTAGGCCAGCTATGCAACTTTACACAAGCAGCCCACGGGACTAAGTCTTAGCCGTGTTTATTGCTTGAGGCCTTAGCATTAGAATTATTGTTTTGGGCACCATGGGTGACCCTCATTTGTAATGTAATATGTCTTGTAATTATTAACCTTGCTTAGGGTGTTTAGTTTGGGTTGTAAACTTGTTTTGGGAATTAATGACCCAACTTGCATTAAGTTTTGAATTAGTTTAATTATGTACTTAATCTAGATGGTTTAGGGTCACATGTGAACCCTTGGGTGGGCCCCACACCATCTAACCTTGTGCCAAATTTGTCAAACCCGAAATTGGGTTATTTTGGGCATTTTTAGGGACCCCTTTTTAGTTTGGGAGTTCCCTTAACATGAAAATGAGCCCTTGGACCCTACCTAATAGGTAGGGGGCTTATTTCCAAGGCTAGAGGGAGTTTTCCCTCCCTTTTGCCTCTCCTTTGGTCACATCCATGTAAGGGGTATGGATTAGTGTGCTTGTTAAAAGTTGCACAAGTATTGTTTTGTTATCATTTAGAGTAATTTGGGAGAAGAGGGCTAAAAATCATTTTATCCTCTCTCATTTATCTTTAACATCTTTGACCTTGAAGGAGGGGAGGGTGACACATGTCACCCCCTCATTTATGAGGATTTTTGCTTGGTCTTCCTCAAATTTCCCCTCATGGGAAAAGAAGACAACTTTTTTTTTTTTTAGCTATTGCTTGGAGTCTTGTGGATTTGGAGCTAGAGTTTGCTTGGGTCAAGAAGTGGAAGAGATTGAAGTTTGGAGAGCTTTTCTTTGAGGTAGGCTTCTTGAACTTTATTGTGTTTGTTATATCATGCTTGAAATTAGTTGTTTACTTGGAAATGTTGTTGTTGCATGAAGATATTGTTGTTTTTTATTTGATTTTTCTCCCTCCATATGGCATGATGGAGTTTTGGAGTTGTGGGAGAAGAGGGGAATTTTCCTCTCAATCCTTATAGGTTTGATGGGCAAGCCTTGTAGGATTTAGTTACTCCCCTCAAATGGTTGAGGTGGGGAAGGTGGGTTATTTGGCATGAACCTCCTTCCCCATTCTTGGTAAGGAAACCCCTTTGGGGTTTGAAAATCCTTCCAAGAAGGATTGGTGAAAGGGTGGAGGAATAAGGAGGGCTTGAATGAAATTGGAGAAATAAGGAGGGTATGGAGATCTTGTTTTGTACAAATAATGATGGTTTCAAAAATTTTGAGAACTTTATTTTCTCTTCCCCATTTTTGAGGTAGAATATGCTTTCTCCTCTTGTTCATCTTTGTAAAATTTGGAGTCTTGTCTTAGTCATTGCCTTGTTTTTGTATGAATGTGATGTTGTTTGTCACCCTCATTTTTGTGCATAGTTGTGGATAGTTGTCCTCTTTCCCATGGGCTTGGGGGAGGCTAGCATGCATCCCAACCTTGGGAAAGGCATGTAATGATGCCTATGGTTGGGTGGAAAAACAAGCTTCTTCTCCTTGTTTGGATTCCTTGAAGGCATATGAAGTTTGGATCTCAAGTTGGAATTTTGGTGATAGTTGAAGTCTCTTTCTCCTCTCAACTCTTGGTGAAACATTTCTTGCATTGTAACCTCTTGAGTATGGCTTTATGGGAAGATTTCTTTGGCATGGAAAAGTTCTCATATTGAGAATTGAACACCACTTGTAAGATTGGTATTTCATTGTATTTGAAAGCTTTCTTTCAATCTTGGGAAGAAGTTGTTAGTTTGTTTCTTATGTATTTTAGTATTTTGAAATATGATGTATTGAGAAGCTTGTAGTTAAAAAAGGATACTACTTAGTATTTCATATTATTATAAAATGAAGAGTGCAAGAAAACCAGATTTAGACTTATTTCTCTCCTTTTACAAGTTGTAGGAAGTATATTGTTACTTTAGTAAAAGTAGTTTACTTGTTTTCCATGAGAATCTTGAAGTTGGTTTTTGTTAAGAAACTCAAATTTGAGAATGTATTCCTTCTTGCATAATTTCTAGTTACCTTCTTAGTCTCCTCTTAGTTGAATTATTTGGGCTACAAATTCTTTTAACACTTGATAAAAAAAAAAATCATCTTTACATGAATGTATTGGGAAGTACTAGGGAGTTTTATACTACATATCAATACCTAACATTTCTTAAAGGAATTCAAATGGAGATAGTTTATTAGAGAGGGTATGTGAACAAATTACATATAAAATAAAATGATAGAGATATTTTACATATTCAAAGTAGAGTTGATTTACACTATGGAACCATGATTAAAATTTTTACATAGTTACTCATTGACTTTGTTTTAAAAAAATACTAGTAGATTAAGAAATTGATTTTTGTTAAGTCCATCTTAAAAATCATTATGCACATTATTTTATTATATATATATATATATATATATATATATATATATATATATATATATATATATATATATATATATATATATATATATATATATATAAAAATTAATAAATATATACATTAAAACAAGTACATTGTTTAAATAGTCAATTAATAATAAACAAGTATATATATATATATATATATATATATATATATATATATATTAATAAATTTTAAAATAAAGAAAAGATTTACAAATAAATATATTTTTCGGGGGATGGCCGAACCCGTCCTCCCCATCCTTTACGACCCACTTTCGCCACCGCCTCTCCACCTATGCACTTTGTCCATGCCACCACCTCCATGTCCCCTCTCCCCATCCGCCCCACGACCACCCATGCTGCCCCCGTCCGCCGGGCCGACCCCTCACCCCGTGGCCATCTCCCCAAACCCCCATGCTGTCCCTTCGCCACCGCCACGCCTACCATGATCCCCTCTCTCTACAAATTGTTGCCTTCCTCCCAAAAATGTGGCCAACCTCTTTGGGGTTTTAATATATATATATATATATATATATATATATATATATATATATATATATATATATGTATGTATGTATGTATGTATGTATGTATGTATGTATGTATGTATGTATGTATGTATTAAACAAAAACAAGAAGTGCTTATTTTCATTGTATGAATCTTCAAACAATACAATGCAAAATCGTTAAAACTCCATAGCTCCTCCACCTGCAATGACAAACAAAACAAATGAATGAGAAAATGAGATTTGAAAAGAAAAAGATAAAGATGTTAGGGCCAACTTTAGGGTTTTTTTTTCAAAACCAAGGGTCATGATCAGATCTAATCCAAGGGATCACAAATAACCTGTGCACTTTTAAACCATGGGTATTTTTAAAAATAAATGGGAAATAAAGTTTAGTGTGTGGGAAAATAAATTAAAAGGGGAGACAAATTAATTATTATATGGGGGTTGTAGACTATTATTTCATGACTCTAGTTAACTTAAGAAGAATAAATAATTAAGTCAATTATGGAATAGTTTTATTTAAATTTTGGGTAATCAAATTTATAATAAAATTAATTATTGGTGGGAAACAAATTAAACAAACATTAGTATTAACCGTATACCTTTAAAAAAAAAAAAATTACCTAAAATTTTAGTTGCACATTGGTATGGTTTCCTGTGTTCCAAGTCGGGGTATGACATGTAGGTTGAGATGTTAGCATCATCCCTCTCACTAATACTAACATCTCCAAGGTTTTGATGATATGCCCCGTGCACCTTCCCCAAGTCAAAAAAATAGGTGTTATGATCTAATATTTAAATTTGTATTTCCACCAGTCCCTATCTCTCTTGTATCATTGACTCTTTTTTGTGTAAGATGGATCATTTTTTTGTTCAATTCATATTTTTATTCTTTCGTAGTGTTTAATGCATTTAATGTAAAGCTTATAGGCTATAATTACATTGAAAGATAAATGCTACTATTTGTATAGGATGATATCAAAATTTTAATTTAAATATTAGTATTCAAGTTTATCAATCTTTTTTAAAAAACAAATTCTTAATAATTTGATCTTTACTTAGCACATCATTAACTTTTTATTACGTCGAAGGTGTTACTCTATAGGAATGAGCCTAGTTGATTCTGGGAGGTACATCGGATAATCGAGGGACGAGATTGCATAAGGACATGCTTTAAAAATTATGTGGTCCAGTTGAGCCACAACTACTTCACGGATCCCGAGAAAAAGGAGCTCGTCGTTTGCATTAGTCTTACCTCTGCGCATGGTCCAGTTCTGCTTGAGCTTGGACTCTCAAACTTGATTGTTCTTGCATCCTCTGTACCCTTGTCTTGTTGTCTCTTGCATCCAAATTTCAACTTTTCCTACCATCCCTTACATTGCACATGAGCTCCCATGTTGGTGTTCCATTAGTTGAGTTCATGTTCCCGTGCTTTCCTCATCAAGATGTACTATGCATTCTTCGTGCCCTTGCTTTCTTTCATTGGTTTGTCCCACTATGTGCATTGAACCCACTCCAAATACAAATACAGATACTGAGATCACCAATTTGTATATAGTAAAATTAGGACATATTAGAGTTACACATTTATCTCCATTTTCAAGTCTTATTTTAACCCATAATGGTGTTGATTTTATAATGATTATTAGTGAGAGCTTTGTTTAGTGTAGTTCCCCTAACGTTTTGTTTACTTATTTGATTTAATTGTCACTTTAACTATCTAATTGCTACTAAATTTACAAGATTAACTTGCTTTTGCATGGTTAACGCCTCGAATCTCAAATAAAGTGCTTTTATTATTATGAAAGGAAAATGACAGTGTGAAAGGGTGTTTAGGATGTCTCACTCTCCATGTTATCCTTTTTGTTTTGAAGAGTGCTTAATGCAATGATGGGTTTGTTTGACATGGCTTTATTTTTCCCGCTCAACTTTTTTTTCTATTAAATAGATGAAGAAACAAACATTAGATATGATACTTTTAAGGCTATGCAATTCATATTTTGTATCTTTTAAACTCCAATCTTATCAATCAAAGGAATATCTATATCAAATGCCGTTAAGAAGAAATATAATTTTTTTCTTAACTCTCCAAACCCTAAATTTCCTATATAATGACTTTAAGTATACCAATAAATTTAAAATATCTATAACCTACAAACCCTATAATTTCATTGCTATACTTGTCATATCAAGGAAATATTGATAAAAAGGCATAAAAGGTGTGTGTGACGTTTAATTTTTGTGAAAGCTCCCAACACCAATACAATATGCGAAAGCAACTTGCCTAATATGCTAAGTCTATTTCTATTATAGAGTGCTCTATTTGTATATATGCTTGATAGGTGGATGGGAGATTCGGACGTGTTTTAATATGTAGTTACCAAGAGGTGTAGATACATAAATATTTTATTATAAAATGATATGTAGGTAAAAGACAAGTAGATTGAAGATTGGCAAAAGAGGACACACATTTAATATGTAGTGTAAGAGTGTTTATTAAGCAATATTCCACCTACCATGTACCAATTAGATCAACAATACATGTGAAATCCATGATGGGGAGTAGTTTTTGTTGGTTTGTTTTTGCTTTTAGGGGCAAGCCTTTTTCTATTTTTGTTGCATTTTCGCTTCCGTGATATTTTCTTCCTCTCCTTACATTCACATATATACCTATAAATTGTTTCCACAACATCTTGAACAACACCCTTGTTCTCCTTCGAAGGATTTCCAAATGCATCGTCATGTTGTTCTACGTTTTAGTTTCGCATTGTTTCTACTTTCTATTTTCGTTGCACTTGCACTTTTTCATCCTCTAACCCTTCATCTTCACCCCTCTTCCTCTCCCAATGTTTCTCTCCTTCTAATATGAATCCTTCAAAATATCCCCTTCGGATTTTCCCATTATACATTTCACACGTGTGATTGCTAGTTATTTATTTTTATCACTCAAAATTAAATGACCTTTTCCAACCAACCACCTTTTAACATATTTTCTTATTAAGAAAACATTTAAATTATGTAACGTTTCATAGTCACCTTCCCTTAATGTTAGCTGTGGGAAAACAAAGACTTTATATGGCAATCCATGTCAAATATCCCTCTTGTACAAAATAAACATTTAAATTTATAAAGATGTTTTGAACCATTTGTTGGATGGTGGGCTTCCTTCTACCTTTTCTTAGGAAAACTACTATACATACAATTTAATTATATTTCAGAGAGACAAATGGAAGAAACATGATTTTTGACAATGAATTTGATAGTTAATTTTCCTCAAGTAGTTCGGCCACTAATGAAGACGTTAAATTTTCTGCAGCTATGACATTGACCCCATGACATAGCCCATCTTCATTCAATTCGCATATCATCTTTGCTTATGACTTTCTGCCCCCTTTCATACACGATTACCATTAAAGCAATTTACTCTGTGTAGAAAATAGAGCCCCTATTTTCCATTAAATTAACTCCATCATTTTTACACCCTTCAACACACAATTTCTGCGCCTCTTTTGCAT
The DNA here is from genome assembly GCA_018340775.1 of Taxus wallichiana var. yunnanensis. Taxonomy (NCBI): domain Eukaryota; kingdom Viridiplantae; phylum Streptophyta; class Pinopsida; order Cupressales; family Taxaceae; genus Taxus; species Taxus wallichiana. The sequence goes on along the minus strand of CM031244.1, from coordinate 783,435,216 downwards.
AGTTCGCAATATGGAACAGGAATCAGTGAAAAACCATTGGGCACTTTCTGCACTGCAGGGTATAATATTTGGTGTCGTATCTGTGCCACTTTTGTATTGGATTGCGTTTGGGCTTACGAGATTCCACGAAGTATTTCATAGATTTGTTTTTATCATTTTGTGTCTGTGCTCGAATTCTATTTTCTTGCTGCTATTATGTAGTGTGATCATTGGTGCGTTCATTCTTTTGATCAGTAAATCCAGTGAAGGCCATGATTTTTCCAGTGCATATCTGAAGGATACCGAAGGCATGAGAGACCGGGAGGAGGTGGTTGCAGAGCCATACGGGATTGGGAAAAACGGTGACATGCTTAATTAGTGAATATAAAGAGATTTGCACTACAGAAAAATTAAAGGAACCTGAAATGCAAGGTGGGAATATATGCAGGGAAGAGAACAAATCAAGTTCAATTTCAAGGATGGTGTTTGTTCCATATACGGATATTAGCAAGGAGGGACTGAATAGAAGGCGTGATGAATTTATTGCTCGTTTCCGCCTTCAAATGAGTCTCCAGAGCCGTTCCACGCAACCAACTGCTGTAATTCATCAAATAGATCTAAAAAGCTCATATATATTTAGGGAGTTCTGTGAAGGCTACAAATTTAAAGCTCACGTACCAAATTATATAATTGTGTGTAACACGCTTAAAAATTTAAAATAAAAATATAGACAACTTCCTGAAGATCATAAATAAATACGTATTCCCTTCGTGCGGATAAACAATACATCCAAACGATGGTATTCTCATATTTGTTTGTAAATTACTTTGCTTATTCACATTAACAGCCAATTAACGCTAACAAAAAAACGTTTGACGATCACATAAGACATGTTTGCAAACGAGAAAATTATGAAATCAAGTTATAAGAAATGTTTGTATACATTTAATTAGTTAATTGATTTTCAATTAACCATCAAAAAATAATCCATTGAGAATGATAATACTTTCATAACCTTAGCAAGGAAGGTGAAATGTTAGATTGTCATGTGTTTGTGTGTTTGTAAATGTCGGAAGCTCTTAAGTTTTTAATGCTGGGATACTCTAGATTTCAGTTTCACGATGTTGATTATATATATATATAACACAATGGTTTGTGGTGAGTATAAACATGAACAATAAAAGACCCGCACCGTTTATGTATATTTAACACTCTTCGCCCAAACGTTTGGGAGAGAGGGGGTGTGTAATGCCCACTTCCCTACGACACTTAGTTGATTATCATTTTGAGTTATGCAGACTTTAGATATGGACATGACTTATACTTATGTTGATTAGCATGATGTTTTGTGACTAGATGCATTTGGATTATGGTTGGATTTTGTTTTCAGTATGATCTACACTGACTCATGGACAGACTATTGGATACTGATATTATTTTTATATGGATATATTGCATGTGTTCTAACATTGGATTTCTTCGCCATGATGAGTAGAATGTAGTTGTTGAATTTACATTACTATAATTTTGGATAATGATGGAATGCATAATTAAGTTGTGATTTAGACCTAGAAATAATGATTGATTGAATTACGTATAGATGTTAGTAAATTTCATGCATATGGTTATTTTAGATATTTTGACATGGCCGCAAGACCGAAGGAGGTATTTTGTATTTTGCAGAAACACAAAGCACGATCACAACCATGAGGGGGATTGGGGACCAAACACAACAGAATGTCGGGTGGTTACAACATTTGGTCGTCAAGGCAACTAGTAAATTGTATTGTGTTACCTTTATTCTTGTATGTGTTGAGAAAATTTCCATGAGGGGGAAATTTTCTAATGTGACCAAGGGGTAAGAATTTTATTTACTTGTTTTAACTTGCTTTAGTAGGTGATTTCTTTTTGATGTCCTTTTGTTAAATTACTTTGTTAAGTATGTTTAGGATTAAATTAACATCTTGCTTTAAATTTTAAGTTTTGGAGAGGGAAGTCAAGTGGGTGTAATTAATTTTGATGGTTGGCTCCTTGAGCCTTGTATTTCCTCATGTATTGAATGTTTGGTTTTGAGTGTTGACCACTTCAAATCCTTTAAATCTCTAATTTGAGATTTTGGGCAATTTTAGGGGACTTGTGGGACAAGTTGAACTTGTCCCACACTTCCCAAAACCCCTTACCAACCATATCTATGGGTTGGGAATCCAAAAAGGGGATTATTTATTGTTTTGGGAAGGGAAATATGACTTTGGAGTGCACTTTTCTTCTTTGCATTTAATTGTGTCTTAGAACACATGGGAAGGGATGGATTTGGATTAAAGATGTCATTCAACCCAACCACCCATTTATGGTGTTTTGGGATTTGAGTTGACTAAAGGGAGGTGGTCTTGAGGATGTGTGATGTGGCATCCTACAAGGAGCCACATCACCCTCACTCTTCCTCTTGTCTATTTATGGAAAATTCCTCTCTTGTTGAGGGGGTTGGAGTTTTGTTTTTGTTTTGTTGAAGAGTTCTCTTTTGTTATTTTTGGGAGAAAAAGAATTGGGAGAAAGAGAAAAAGAGAGTGCTTGGACTTGCATGCTTGGATTGATTTGGGAAGGAGCTTGGACAAATTTCTTGGTTTAGGCTTCTCCAATGGAGAGGTAGGAAACCCTCTCCTTTGTTTTTCTTTCATATTATTGTTGCTTCTATGCTAAAATTGTGAAAAATGCATGTTTACTTTGGTGTATTGTGAAAATGGATAGAATGCTTATTGTGTAGTATAGGAGAGGTCTATGGGAATACTCATGAGGGAGGCATAAGAGTAGATTAGGATATTGTGGAGGGAGTTTGAGAGGGATGCCCATCTTGGGTAAGAATGTTTACATTCTACCTTGTCTTTGAGGGAGCCATAAGAGGAGGGAGGCATAAGAGTATGGGAGGAAAAAGGGGTACTTGAGGGAGGCATAAGAGTCATAGGGGCTTTTGTTTTATGTGGAGGGTTTTGGATGGGCATCTCATCTCAATTGGGAGGCATAAGGAAAACTTTCCCATAGTTCCTTCTCTTGTTGGCTTGGATGAAAGCCTTGTGTTGAAAAGCATTGTTTTAATTGTGTTTCCTTTTTGTTTCTTCCTTTTTACCTTGAATGTTGTGAAGAAAATTGTGTTGTGGGAGCAAGTATTGTTGCCTTGAGTTGGAGACCACCCTTCATTGTGTTGTGTTTGGGGCTCGGGGGTCAATGGAGGAGATTGCTTCTCTTCTCCATTGAGTTTTGGTTGGGAGGAGAGTGTTGCCTCTCCCCCTATCTTGGTTGTGATTTGAAATACTTGGAACTTGGAGCATGGATGAAGAACACCTTGGAGTTTTGGAACCTTGTTGTTGATAATGTAAAACCACCATGTATTTACCATCTTGAGTGGAGGAAGTATGTAATATCACATTGTATTTTAGCTTACATTGTTGCAAATTTGCTTCCACATGAAGTAGAAAGTGTTGTAACAAATGTTGAATGAAAGTTGTTTTTTTTTTAACTCCAATAATAAGCATGTAATATAGATGGAATCAAAAGTTGAAAGCATGACAATTTATCTATTCTCCTTCTTACTTGACTTGGAACATTTCATGAGTATGTCAATCTGGTTTACATGTTAGTAGATCTTGCTTTAAAACTTAATGGAAGTAATTTTGGAACCCTCTTGAAGGGTGTTGGGAATTTGTACAAATATATATATTGAATTTTGTCTTATTAATCAAGGATATATATTAAAAGGTGGGAATATTGGTGCAATCTTTATTCTTGTAAATATATTTGCAAATTGTAAAAGGAGATCACACTCACCTGAAATTCCATACAAATGTCCCTATTAAAATATGTAGAAAGAGATCTTAACTCGGGTGCATAAATATAATTTTCTTCTTCTTTGGTCTAAGTGGGGACATAAATAACTAAGATTATGGATTGGAGAGTGCCAAAAGCACTTATAACTACACAATATAGTCTCGATCTTAGTCCGAATTTAAATGTTTCCAGGCAATTTTCTACTTTATTTAATCCATACAAGATTTTGTTAATGACGCTTTACGCTATACGGAGGGTCACATTCTAAAATTGTCCCCATTTCCCTTTTTCATGTAACTTACGTTTTGATGTTAAAAACTAGGACCACATAATTTGAAAGAAAATGAAATTTTGTAATCTGGAATGCCGTATCTTGGTTCACATGTTCAAAAGGTAATATAGTTTGCATAAGCTAACTTGAAATCTTCTAAGTCTCAAGGCAACTTGAATAAGAAATTCATGTCATTTTTCAGATTCATTGCTTTGTTGGCAACTTGCCAAGATACATGTCTCCGTTTTAAAAGTAAATTTGGAGATTATGCCAAATATAGAAATTCTTGCTTTCCTCTTAGAAGATGAGGACCTTTCGTATTTTATATTGTCCAAAGAAGGCGAGTGAAATTAACATACCATTTACAGCTAGATTCCGATTCGAGATACGTGGAAGTTTTTCCTCTAATCTTACTGCATGGGAAGACTCAAATGAATACCAGAAGTGTTTAACAAAGAACCAAGACGGTCATTTTGGAGAGAAGATACGTCTTGGTGAGTAGACCAGCTCAGTAGCTGCGGTTGCCATCGGTAATGTTGTATGTTCGATGATTATAGAGGAGAAACCCGAATTTGGGACGCATTCGATGACACGAATGTGATAACAACGTAGTTAGACAACCTTCTCTTTTGCTGCACCCAATGAAAATGGAGGTAACACGCCCTTCCCACGCTACTGGAGCTCCATCTTAGTCTTTCACCCTCCGACCGCGCCTGTGCTCAAAAAAAAAAAAGGAAGAAATCGACCCCTCCGCGCCATAGCTCCCTCTACTACCGCCATTGTTGTTTGTGCGACACTGGCGAACGTATCAACCTATACACTTCGCTACACTCTCACACACACAGTTTTGGACCATTGGATTCTTCTTCAATGGGATAAGTGCCTCTGTGCAGTTGTTCTGTTCTTCTATAGAGGAAAAGAGGCGTCTTACTATTGCCCGGCCGCCGGCCGCATGTGCAGTCGGGCCGTATCCTCTGGCCAAGGCATCCAAACAACCTCAAAGATGCGTGGTGTATGGTTCAAAGCTTCCCTGTGCTCCTTCTTCTTACTGAGAAATTATTAAATAAAGAAGGAAATAGTAATAAAAACAAGACGAAACAAAAATAAAATGGAGGCGTCTCCTCTGTCTCGCAATCATTAGGAAACTGTATTTGATACTCGAATCGATAACAACATAGTTGAATCCGTTGGTTGAACTCGCCATGATTTTCCCCTTTGCCTTCACGTGGCCGGACAAAGGGGAGAACGCCTGGCGATCAGTACAGCATGTAGGTGTGCAAAATAAAGTTTCTTTGAATGTTTAGTTGGCCGTAGGAGGCGTGCACTCCAAGGGGGAAAGATAGTCTTAGGGTTGGGCAGTGCAGTGGTGAACCACCCACCGCCCAACCATGGCATTTAGTATAGTTTGAAATAACATACCTTGCTAGTTATTGAAAATAGGGATCTAGCTAGGTAGCTGAGTATCAAACACTATTCTAGGTAATAGTGGAATGATATGTAATAAAAATTTCATATAATAATTACACTAGACATAAATAGGGTAGTGTGTATGCCTAAACATATAAAATTATAAAATGCAATGAAATAGATTAACGCCAAAGTATGCTTACCGTAAAGTGTGACTCCTTCCATTATACTTGAATATATATATATATATATATATATATATATATATATATATATATTTTATAATGTATTAAAATTCAAATAACGTAATATATCCGAATAATAAAGTAAGCATATGTATATATATTTATATATTATAATGTATTAATTTCATGAGATAACGTAATGTAAATGGATAATTAAACAAAAATAAAAATCGAGTGGATAGTTATTCATTTCATAACAAATTGTACCTTACTCTAAGGTTAGCATTAAAAAAAACACTGCTATTAAGCGATATCACCGGACATTAGACAAAGCAACTCGAAAGACGACCCTACTTTCCGCTTTGTGTAACGTCAATGAGATGAATTTAAATATCCTTAACCTTGAATCGCCTTCGCTCCCGAAGCGTTATGGGACTGCTTTTAGTTCGAACTCAGTATGCAAACGCACCCCATCAAAAAAATAAAAATTGTCACATTTCGGGATGTTCGCAATGGATGCGACGTAGTCGCCGTCCTCGAGCGAGCCGCCCTTTCGATGGCGTTACATTTTTGGTATCAGAGCCAGGGGTTTGAAGCTGGGACCCTTGGGCACACGCAGAAAACGCAGTAATGAAGCAGGAACTTTCAACTTAGTACGAGCTGATTTTTTAAAATATAAAGCCATAATGTTGATAATTATAGTAAAAAGAAATCTAGAAAACTCGACACAAGACCTAGTACAGTGAACTAACTCTCGCCTTGATCTATGCAGGGGGCGCGGATTGGGCGAGGGGTCTCTTCACATAGACCTAGACATACCACCGCCAGAGCAGGCCGTAGCAGCCTTCTCGCCTCGATTTTGCAGACACTCTAGGATGTCAATGCCGCTATACGCGGAGAGCCCTTGGGAGGACGACTTGCTAGACATAGTTTGGAGCCATCAGTGATGCCCAGGCATCCCCTCGACACATCGAGGAGCACAGAGCAGAGAATTTCCATGCAGAGTCGACTAGGGCAGGGTCACCACAGAGAGGGCATGGGGACAGATCTCAAGACATAGGGACAGTCTCGAGCCCTGCAGGCAGAGGGAGGATCATTCAGATAGACCTAGGAGTCGCCATCGTCGATTGGCTGCAGACATATCGTGGAGATCCTGAAGCTACGACCATCTCACTATTCGGGTGATACAGGTGGTTTTCAGCAGAGGCTTGGTTGGTGAGCTTGAGTGGATGCTTCAAGCTCGTCCTCAGTAGTAGAACACGAAAGATCGTGTTGCGATCCATCTTCTGAAGGATGGAGCAGGAGTCTGGTGGAGGACCGAGGAGCAGAAGCTCCATGTCGACTCAGAGACGATTACCTGGGAGCTGTTTGAGGAGCGGTTCAGGAGCAGGTATTTACCCAGGAGATTTATTCAAGAATGATAGATGAGTTTCATGACCTCCGTCAGGGATCGATGACAGTAGCTGAGTATGAGAGTCGATTTCTGGACCTACTCCAGTACGTCGACTATATGCAGGATGAGCAGGTACGGATTCACAGGTTCATCCGGGGCCTGAACTTGGATTTAGCTGGCGCAGTGCGCATTCACTGCCCACAGACATTAGCAGAGGCCGTGGAGAAGGCCTATATTACAGAGGAGACACGGGGAAGACACAACAGGCTAGAGATAGAGTTCGGAGCCGTATCCAGCAGATGCAGGATAGTAGGTCGAAGGGGTCAGTTCCTCCTCCACGGGGTGGACAGAGTTCAGGGAAAGCTTCTTTAGGCCACCATAGCAGAGCAGCAGACCCGCCCACCTTACCGACCTCCTCAGAGATTCGATGCACAGAGAGGACGTAGTATAGGGCCTCCTCCTAGGGGTCCCATCAGGACACAGGGTGCACCGAGAGCTCGGGCCAAAAGAGCTCGAGCTCACGCAGAGACCTCAAGTGATCCATAGCCGGATCATCGTGATCTCGTATCTCGGGCCATCTAGAGTACCAACTGGAGCCGCTTCCCACTGGAGAGGACCAGGCAGCTGTTATGGTTGCGGAGTTGTTGGACATATTTGGAGAGATTGCCCACATAACCCTACCAAGGGTAAGACACAGAGCTCAGAGCCTACTGTTGGAGATATGGCACGGAGTCATCGGATCTACGCAGCGGTCGAGAACCGCCAGGCTGAGCATCAGAGTACTGTGATTGAGACGATAGGTAGTATTCGTGGTATTTCCACCTCTATATTATTTGATTCTGGTTCTTCTGATTCTTTCATTGCACCATCCTTAGTAGAGTGTTGTAGGCTGGTGGCAGTTAGGCAGGGCCGTAGTTGGGACGTTGAGATGGCTTCTGGAGCCAAGATTTCTGTAGACTCCTTAGTCAAGGAGTGTGTAGTGGATTTGGGACCCTTCACCACTACTTCTGATCTTAGGATCCTTCCATTAGGATCTTATGGCATCATTTTAGGCATGGATTGGTTGTCCGCCTCACAGAGCTAGAGTGGATTGTTACCATAAGACTATTGCTTGCATTGATGATCTTGGGGCGGAGTTAGTGATATCAGGGGTTAAGAGACCCGTTTCTATTCGCACCATCTCCGCTATGCAGCTTAAGCGGTGTGTGCGACGGGGTTGCCAGTTGTATGCTGTTACAGTTAGTGACAGATCAGAGGATGAGTCAGGGGGACCTTCCCTCGATGATCATCCCATCTTATCAGAGTTCGCCGATGTGTTTCCAGGGGAGCTACCGGATTACCTCCCCCACGTGAGATCGACTTTCATATAGATCTAGTTCCGGGCGCAGAGCCTATCTCACGAGCACCTTATCGGATGACCACTCCTGAGTTATGTGAGCTCAAGTGCAGCCTAGAGGGCCTTCTGGAGAAAGGCCTAATTCGTCCTAGTGTATCCCCTTGGGGTGCACCAGTTATCTTCGTGAAGAAGAAAGATGGATCTCTTCGGTTGTGCATTGATTACCGTCAGCTGAATAAAGTAACGATCAAGAATCGCTACCCCCTTCCACGCATCGACGATTTGTTTGATCGATGAAGGGGGCTACGCTTTTCTAAGATAGACCTTAAGTCGATACCATCACTTCTGTGATCGGAGCCGATATTCACAAGACAGCCTTCCACACGAGATATGGCCACTACAAGTTCACAAAGAGGTACCGTTTGGTTTGGCGACGAATGCCCCCGCAGTTGTTTATGAGTTTGATGAATGGGGTATTCAGACCTTCCTTGATCACTTCGTGCTTATCTTCCTTGATGACATTCTGATTTACTCACGCACACGTGAGGAGCACGAGGAGCACCTTCGCCAGTTCTTCAAAGGTCTTCATGCGCAGTAATGCCTTTACGGGAACTTGGAGAAGTGTGCGTTCTTTCACTCGAGGTGCGTATTTGGGCCATATCATTTCAGGGAAGGTATCGCAATGATCCTTCCAAGATTCGAGCCATTATGGATTGGCCAAAGCACCCTCTAGTGTGACCGAGGTGTGTAGTTTCATGGGTTTAGCAGGTACTACAGAGGTTTGTTCAGACTTTTCTCGTGATTGCGCACCCTATCACTTCCCTTCAAAGAAAGGGAAGAAGTTTTTATGGTCGATAGATGTGAGCAGCCTTCAAGATATCAAGGAATGCCTTACGAGAGCACCTATCCTTGCAGCGCGATCCTCATGGAGAGTTTTTCGTATGCACGATGCTTCCTCGGGCAGACTTGGAGGAGTGCTAATGCAGAGGGTAGGGTAGTTGCCTTTGAGTCTCGCAAACTCAAAGATTATGAGCTCAATTATCCGACTCATGACCTTGAGCTTGCAGCAGAGTGCATGCCTTAGTGCGGTGGATACATTTTCTTCGGCCGAGATTTACGCTCAGATCGATCACTTGAGTCTTCGCCACCTCTTCACGCAACCCAATCTCAACGCTCGTCGCCAAGCGCTGGATGGAGTTACTTTGTGAGTACGACATGGAGATAGAGCATGTGAAAGGAAAGGATAATGTGGTTGCAGATGCCTTGAGTAGGCGAAGACATGTGGCTATGGCCACCGCAAGCACAGATTTTGAGTAGGATCTTGCAGCGGCTTCCTCATGATAGCTTCTACCTCACAACCCAGAGCAGATCGAGTCACGAGACCCTCGAGGGAGATTTGATGGATTTTCATTAGAGGCGATGGTCTTCTCGCATACGAGGCCGGATTTATGTTCCTAGAGATGGAGGCTTGAGGCATGATATTTTGACAGAGGCTCATCGTGCACCTTATTCACCCATCCCGGGTGAAGAAGATGCACGCCACCTCGAGACAAAATTGTATTTTTGGAGAGGACTTCGAGAGACATAGCTTCATTTGTATCCCATTGTTTAGAGTGCCAAAGGGTGAAGGCCGAGCATCAAAGCATCCACCGGCCTTCTATCCTCACGCCATACCGTGAGTGGAAGTGGGACACCATTTCAATGGATTTCATTGTTGGGTTGCCGACGCCGAGATACCACCATGACGCCATCATGGTCACGGTGGGATAAATTGACGAAGGTAGCTAATTTTTCCCCTGAAAGTGAAGACCACTCTATACAAGTGTCAAGAAGTGGCACGAGTATACCTTGATGAGATTGTCGATTACATGGGATTCCGCAGCAAGATCATTTGATCACGACCCTTTTTCACACCTCCCATTTCCTCGACCACCATGCAATATGCCCTTGGGACGAGGATTAATTTCAGTACAGCTTATCACCCTGAGACAGATGGACAAAAAAAAAGAGGGTGAATCGATTCTGGAGGACATGCTCAGATGTACGTGATGGATCATCACCGAGATGGGAGGAGTATCTATATTTGGTAGAGTTCGCTTATAATAATAGATTCCGCAGTTCTATAGGCATGGCTCCTTTTCAGGATTTATATGGCAGAGAGTGTAGGACACCTCTTAGTTGGGACAGGATTGAGGACAGGGTTTCCTCTTGGGCTAGCTTTATTACAGATATGGAGCAAAGAGTTACCTTGATCGACAAAGAGAGATCACAGGAAGCACAGAAAGACGAGAAGAAGTATGCAGACCAAAGATAGGACAGAACACAGCTTTTAAATTAGGCACGAAGGTGTTTCTTCGTGTCAAACCACATAAGAGCCCTATCCGTTATGGAAAAGGTTCTAAGCTTGCTCCTAGATTTGTGGGTCCCTTTGAGGTCTTGGAGCACCTCGGCCCCTTAGCCTAACATCTAGCACTCGCCACCTATCTTATCATGCATCCATGATGTATTTCACGTTCGTGCTTAGGAGATATGTTTTTGATCCTTCTCATGTACTAGATTGACCGCATTGCAGCAGTGCAGGATCGTGGGTCGTGTGATGGTGGAGCCCATGTGCATTTTAGATCGCAGACCCCGGGCCTTCGCAAAGCAGAGAGAGATTGATCAGGTTCGGTCCAATGGGACAGGTACGATGAGACTGCTGCTACTTGGGAGGATGCTACATCATTGCGAGCTTAGTTTCCACACTTATTTCAGTGACTTCCAGAGCAAGTCTAGTCTAAGGGGAGGGGGATGTAATGCCCACTTCCCTACGACACTTAGTTGATTATCATTTTGAGTTATGCAGACTTTAGATATGGACATGGCTTATACTTATGTTGATTAGCATGATGTTTTGTGACTAGATGCATTTGGATTATGGTTGGATTTTGTTTTCAGTATGATCTACACTGACTCATGGACAAACTATTGGATACTGATATTATTTTTATATGGATATATTGCATGTGTTCTAACATTGGATTTCTTCGCCATGATGAGTAGAATGTAGTTGTTGAATTTACATTACTATGATTTTGGATAATGATGGAATGCATAATTAAGTTGTGATTTAGACCTAGAAATAATGATTGATTGAATTACGTATAGATGTTAATAAATTTCATGCATATGATTATTTTGGATATTTTGACATGGTCGCAAGGCCGAAGGAGGTATTTTGTATTTTGCAGAAACACAACATGATCACAACCATGAGGGGGATTGGGAACCAAACACAACAGATGTCGGGTGGTTACAACATTTGGTCGTCAAGGCAACTAGTAAATTGTATTGTGTTACCTTTATTCTTTTATGTGTTAAGAAAATTTCCATGAGGGGGAAATTTTCTAATGTGACCAAGGGGGTAAGAATTTTATTTACTTGTTTTAACTTGCTTTAGTAGGTGATTTCTTTTGTGATGTCCTTTTGTTAAATTACTTTTGTTAAGTATGTTTAGGATTAAATTAACATCTTGCTTTAAATTTTAAGTTTTGGAGGGAAGTCAAGTGGGTGTAATTAATTTTGATGGTTGGCTCCTTGAGCCTTGTGTTTCCTCATGTATTGAATGTTTGGTTTTGAGTGTTGACCACTCCAAATCCTTTGAATCTCGAATTTGAGATTTTGGGCAATTTTAGGGGACTTGTGGGACAAGTTGAACTTGTCCCACACTTCCCAAAACCCCTTACCAACCATATCTATGGGTTGGGAATCCAAAAAGGGGATTATTTATTGTTTTGGGAAGGGAAATGTGACTTTGGAGTGCACTTGTCTTCTTTTGCATTTAATTGTGTCTTAGGACACATGGGGAAGGGATGGATTTGGATTAAAGATGTCATTCAACCCAACCACCCATTTATGGTGTTTTGGGATTTGAGTTGACTAAAGGGAGGTGGTCTTGAGGATGTGTGATGTGGCATCCTACAAGGAGCCACATCACCCTCACTCTTCCTCTTGTCTATTTATGGAAAATTCCTCTCTTGTTGAGGGGGTTGGAGTTTTGTTTTTGTTTTGTTGAAGAGTTCTCTTTTGTTATTTTTGGGAGAGAAAAGAATTGGGAGAAAGAGAAAAAGAGAGTGCTTGGACTTGCATGCTTGGATTGATTTGGGAAGGAGTTTGGACAAATTTCTTGGTTTAGGCTTCTCCAATGGAGAGGTAGGAAACCCTCTCCTTTGTTTTGCTTTCATATTATTGTTGCTTCTATGCTAAAATTGTGAAAAATGCATGTTTACTTTGGTGTATTGTGAAAAATGGATAGAATGCTTATTGTGTAGTATAGGAGAGGTCTATGGGAATACTCATGAGGGAGGCATAAGAGTAGATTAGGATATTGTGGAGGGAGTTTGAGAGGGATGCCCATCTTGGGTAAGAATGTTTACATTCTACCTTGTCTTTGAGGGAGCCATAAGAGGAGGGAGGCATAAGAGTATGGGAGGAAAAAGGGGTACTTGAGGGAGGCATAAGAGTCATAGGGGCTTGTGTTTTATTGTGGAGGGTTTTGGATGGGCATCTCATCTCAATTGGGAGGCATAAGGAAAACATTCCCATAGTTCCTTCTCTTGTTGGCTTGGATGAAAGCCTTGTGTTGAAAAGCATTGTTTTAATTGTGTTTCCTTTTTGTTTCTTCCTTTTTACCTTGAATGTTGTGAAGAAAATTGTGTTGTGGGAGCAAGTATTGTTGCCTTGAGTTGGAGACCACCCTTCATTGTATTGTGTTTGGGGCTCGGGGGTCAATGGAGGAGATTGCTTCTCTTCTCCATTGAGTTTTGGTTGGGAGGAGAGTGTTGCCTCTCCCCCTATCTTGGTTGTGATTTGAAATACTTGGAACTTGGAGCATGGATGAAGAACACCTTGGAGTTTTGGAACCTTGTTGTTGATAATGTAAAACCACCATGTATTTACCATCTTGAGTGGAGGAAGTATGTAATATCACATTGTATTTTAGCTTACATTGTTGCAAATTTGTTTCCACATGAAGTAGAAAGTGTTGTAACAAATGTTGAATGAAAGTTGTTTTTTTGAACTCCAATAATAAGCATGTAATATAGATGGAATCAAAAGTTGAAAGGATGACAATTTATCTATTCTCCTTCTTACTTGACTTGGAACCTCTCATGAGTATGTCAATCTTGTTTACATGTTAGTAGATCTTGCTTTAAAATTAATGGAAGTAATTTTGGAACCCTCTTGAAGGGTGTTGGGAATTTTTACAAAAATATATATTAAATTTTGTCTTATTACTTGAAGGATATATATTGAAAGGTGGGAATATTGGTGCAATCTTTATTCTTGTAAATATATTTGCAAAATTGTAAAAGGAGATCAAACTCACCTGAAATTCCATACAAATGTCCCTATTAAAATATGTAGAAAGAGATCTTAACTGGGTGCATAAATATAACCTTTGCTGCTGCTGGTCTAAGTGGGGACTTAAATAACTAAGATTATGGATTGGAGAGTGCCAAAAGCACTTATAACTAAACAGGAGTCTGATCTTAGTCTGAATTTAAATGTTTCAAATTTTCTGCTTTATTTAACCCATACAAGATTTTGTTAATGACCTTCCCTTACGCTATGGAGGGTCACATTCTAAAATTGTCCCCATTTCCCTTTTTCATGTAACTTACGTTTTGATGTTAACAACTAGGACCACATAATTTGAAAGAAAATGAAATTTTGTAATCTGGAATGCCGTATCTTGGTTCACATGTTCAAAAGGTAATATAGTTTCATAAGCTACTGAAATCTTCCAAGTCTCAAGGCAGCTTGAATAAGAAATTCAGTGCCATTTTTCAGCTATCTTCGCTTTTGGCAACTTGTCAAGATACATGTCTCCGTTTTAAAAGTAAATTTGGAGATTATGCCAAATATAGAAATTCTTGCTTTCCTCTTGCAAAGATGAGGACCTTTTCTCTATTTTATATTGTCCATTAAGGCGAGGTGAAATTAACATACCATTTACAGCTAGATTCCGATTCGTATACATGGAAGTTTTTCCTCTAATCTTACCGCATGGGAAGACTCAAATGAATACTCAGAAGTTTTAACAAAGAACCAAGACGGTCATTTTGGAGAGAAGATACGTCTTGGTGAGCAGATTACTCAATCGTGAGAGAGCTCGCGGTTTCTATTCAAAGTAATGTTGTATGTTCGATGATTATAGAGGAGAAACCCGAATTTGGGGACACATTCGACATCAATGATAACAACGTAGTTGACAACCTTCTCTTTGCTACACCCAATGAAAATGGAGGTAACACGCCTTCCCACGCTACTGGAGCTCCATCTTAGTCTTTCACCCTCGACCGCGCGCCTGTGCTCAAAAAAAAAAAAGGAAGAAATCAGACCCTCCGCGCCATAGCCCCTCTACTACCGTCATTGTTGTTTTGCGCGATACACCTGGCGAACGTACCAGCCTATACACTGCTACACTATATCTCACACACAGTGCTTGGACCAATGGATTCTTCTTCAACGGGATACGTGCCTCTGTGCATCAGCCTACTACTGTTCTTCTACAGAGGAAAAGAGTCCTGCTTTCATTGTTGCCCGTCCGTTGCTTTGCAGATAAAGTCGTGGGCCGTATCCTCCGTCAAGGCATCCAAACAACTCGAAAGATGCGTGGTGTATGGTTCAGGCTTCCTATGCTCCTTCTTACTTTGGAGAAATTATTAAATAAAGAAGGAAATAGTAATAAAAACAACAAGAAACAAAAATAAAATGGAGACGTCTCCTCTATCCGCAATCATTAGGAAACTCGTATTTGATATCGAATCGATAACAACACAATTGAATCCATTGGTTGAACTCGCCATGATTTTCCCCTTTGCCTTCACGTGGCCGGAAAGTGGGAGAACGCTTGGGTGACAACAGCATGTAGGTGTGCAAAATAAAGTTTCTTTGAATGTTTAGTTGGCCGTAGAAGGAGGCGTACACGCCAAGGGGGGAAAGAAAGTCTTAGGGTTGGCATGTAGTGGCTGAACCACCCACCGCCCAACCGTGGCATTTAGTAATAGTTTGAAATAACATACCTTGCTAGTTATTGAAAATAGGGATCTAGCTAGGTAGTTGAGTATCAACACTACTCTAGGTAATAGTGGTATGATATGTATTAAAAATTTCATATAATAATTACACTAGACATAAATAGGTTAGTGTGTATGCCTAAACATATAAAATTATAAAATGCAATGAAATAGATTAGCGCCAAAGTATGCTTATCGTAAAGTGTGACTCCTTCCATTATACATGAGTATATATATATATATATATATATATATATATATAGATTTTATAATGTATTAAAATTCAAATAACGTAATATATCCGAATAATAAAGTAAGCATATGTATATATATTTATATATTATAATGTATTAATTTCATGAGATAACGTAATGTAAATGGATAATTAAACAAAAATAAAAATCGAGTGGATAGTTATTCATTTCATAACAAATTGTACCTTACTCTAAGGTTAGCATTGAAAACACTGCTATTGCGATATCACCAGACATTAGACAAAGCAACTCGAAAGACGACCCTCCTTTCCGTTTTGTGAAACGTCGAATGAGATGAATTTAAATATCCTTAACCTTGAATCATCTTCGTTCCCGAAGCGTTACGGGACTGTTTTAGTTCGAACCTGTATGCAAACGCACCCATCAAAAAAAAAAATTGTCGCATTTCGAGATGTTCGTAATGGATGCGACGAGTGAATCGCCGCCGCCGAGCGAGCGCGCCTTGAGCGGCGCATTACAGGTGCACCCTATCTATACATCCAAAATTTAACATAGGATATTATATAAGGCCCAACACATTTTTTTTTTTTTAAATTATGGACAAAGGGTTTTTGGCCGAGATCCTAACCATGTACAAAAATGCCAATAATAAAAAAGGACAATGAAGACCAAAAGAAACACAATTGAAGCTCACTGCAGAGACACACACAAAGACAACAATGCAACACCAACCAACCAATGCAATCAATCCATCAGTGACGATTGAGATCTGCAAGTCATGTGGGAAAGGGATGGATTCATCTTAGAAGAAGCATTTTTCTTATTTTGGAGCAATGTCAACTCCTCCTTGTTAATCATGTCAAATTTAGCAGTTTGACACTAAAGCAAAATTTCATTAAAATAAATAGGTCGATATTTACAACTATCGGAGAACAAGGGGTTTCACTTTCCCTACCAACCCAAAGAACTAGGGGCATTATGAGCCACAAAATCCATTTCCATAAAGGGCAACCTGACAGGGGACTTAAGACCAGACCTAACCTTGAGGGGCATGTATCGAAGTAGAGTCATCAACTAGATCGAGATGGGGCTTTCATGATGAAGTGAGAATGGAGGGAATTCTTTCACCACGCCCGAGAAGCCCCATTTTTTCTCTTAGAATGCCCACAATCAACTATCAAATGTCCAGTTTTCAAAGCATCTTTAACAATGGAAGGCCAACCTTTCGTAGTCAAGACATTGAGTCCAAATCATATCCCCAATCAACAGATTGATTTTTTCAATTAAGTTAAGGGATAAATCTAAATCCACTAAAATCCTAGCATAGGTGATATGCAGCTTTTGGGAGGTTGTATCATCAAATTTTTCAAAATTCGTCAACTTGTTTCCTATGGCTTGAAGACAAGAATCATGCCATACTAGTAGGGGTAGACTTTGAAGTCTTACCCACATAGGCATTATGTCAAATGTATCTTTGGGAGGATTAAAAGAGGGATACGATGGTTTTTTGATGAGGCCGAACTGATGTCCGCATACCCAATACAAACTATATATGGACTCGTGGTCATCAATAGATTTAAAAAAATCCATGAAATATGCGTTTGAGCAGGAATAGAGTATTACCCTTAATCTTGGGGCACCATCTCTCTTTGATTCATCCTTGAAAATGACTAAGCTTTGGCAGAAAATGGTGGAACTTGCAGATGAGCCCAAGTCTGCAATAATATTTCTCCAGCTTCCGAACCTTTTTAAGATCATCATCTTTGAGGATTAGCTCAGGAATGTCATATGTAGGTTACAAGGTTGCATCCTCTCGTGGAAGTATTTTCTTTTATCTGAGGCGATAACAAAAATGTCTTGTTGTGAAACCCTTGGTGCCCACCATCCTTACAAACACTATCATTACCCACAGTCATGATGAGTAAACTCAAACATTTCTGATCTTCTTTTGCAAGCCCCCGTTTCCTCGACTATTTCCAGGAATGAGAGCAGAAGCGACCAATGATCCACGATCGTCATCTTCAAATCAGCCCTCCCGAACAACATTATGGTCGCATTTTCCTTAGGATTTCAAGGGTTGTAAAACCTTTTCAGGAAACCACCGCCTCGAAATGTGCACACATTTTCAACCGGCACATCAGGAGAAAGAGGGTTAGTCATGCAAGGAAGAGGGCTTAGAGTTTCCTTCCCCAAACCTCGGCCATCACCTCCAGACATAATGCTCCTACATATAAGATTAGAGCTCTATTCGTTTACCTATATCATTCACTTGAATAATAAAATATTTATTCTTGGCCCAACACATTGTTACTTTAGATGTTTAAAAATTAGTTAGAAAGTGGGAAAACATGTTGCATTTGAAATTTGTGTTATAACTATTAAGAATAGAGAGTTTATATGCAACCTTAAAGAAGTGTATATTTCTTTAGAAATGTCTTTTTGGGGGGCGGGGGATTTTTTTATCTCAAATGATAGAGTGAGGATGGATGAGGAATAAAGGAAGCATGGTTTTGAATGGCCTATTCCAAGGAATGTGAAAGGAGTTCTTAATTTTCATGGATTGGAAAATTTCAATAGGAAGTTCATTAGAAATTTCAAAAGCATTCCTACATCCATTAGTGAATGCACGAATGGAAAGGACTTTGTATGGAACAAAGTTTCCACATGTAGTTTTGAATTGTTGAAGAAAAAAGTGTCGAGGTGTTTGGTTTGGTATACCATATTCTAGCAAGGTCTTTGAGGTTCCTTACAATGACTCACATGTTGGGATTGAAGATATACTAAGCGAAGAAAGATGGCTCAGTAACATTCTTCAATGAAGAAATAAATGAATTCAAAAGGAAATATTCTACTTATGGTGTGGAATTTTATTTAATTATTTAAGCATTAAGAAATTAGATAAATAACCTCATAGGCATATAATTTTGATTCTTTACTTACCATCAAGGATTGGTGAAATGCAACTTTTTCCCTAATCTAAAAAGATACAACTAAATATGATAATCTACTAATTACATTCGATTACATAAACCAGTCCTTATTTTGCATAATGTTTTATAAAACATTAATTAAATTATACATATCTAATTTCTACAATTCTTTGTTTTGTATAAAAGCAATTGCATATTTCAGCAACATACATAATAAAATAAAAAAATACATTCACAATAACATTTTTTCTAAATAATAGAACAATTAACTTCCCGTGATTAAATTTCAACAGTAATTACATAATTTTTGAGAGAGAAATTATCTAAGACAAATGATCAGGAATTTGATACAAAATTCCAATGCACACACAATTAAAAACACAAGACTATGGCCACACTACCGAGGGAAATTTTATATACCTAGTGTAGATTCACATTTCCTTGCTAGGAACCATCAAAGGTTTTACGTTGTACCCCCAGTTAGCACATCTATGGTGCCCCTCTCCCTTTCCCACCGCCTTTATGTAATCTGGTCAACTTTGGAATTACTCCACAAGTTAAATCTTGGATACAATTACACAGACTTTCTCAAACTCCTTGAAATTTGTTCTTCCCAATCACAATTTTTTTCTCTTTTCACTTTCATTTTCCTTTTATATCATTTCATGGGTACTTATGAACCAATAGAATGGTCACACCTTTTCACTTTAATTTTTCCCCTTTAACCAAATTATTTGGTTGTTAACACCCACTTTTACTTTTCAATAGTTTATTACAACACCTTATTTACAAAGAATCTCAATTCAAACTTGCTATTATTGAATAAGTCAATAAGCCTTTAATGATTAAAGATTCGGGGATTTATTAACATAAAATTTCTCCCCTTGAATTAGCTACTTTCCTCGATAGTTCCAAATTTATTATGAATATCATATAAAAAACATAAGTTATTTAGTGTAAATTTTGGTTGCTAATATTCATTAATTCACTAATATTTCGATTTTTTAAATTTGGATTTGGCTAATTTTTAGCTGTGAGGTCACTTGTTATTTTGCCTAAATCTTGCTTGGTATAAAATGATATTTTTGGTTGATTCACCTTGTTTTTACACTAACAACTAATTTTTTATATTCAAATCCCTTTACTATGTACAAAAAGAGATATTTACTATCTGGGAAATAACATAATACTATTAATGATAGTTTGTATTGACCGATAACATTTCCTTTTAATTCATGGCATTCACCAAGATTTAGAGATTCATTTTTAGAAATTTGCCAAGTAATATCTATGGTTTATTTTTAGGGGACTCTTAAAATTACCCTAAAGTTATTAGTTAAATAATTCAGGATACTGATCTTTTAGAAAATCTTCTCTTTCCCATGTAGCACTTTCAACATCACAAAAAGTCCACTTTACTTTAACCTCTTTAATTTCTCTATTTCTATATTTTTAGTCCTTCTTTCAAAAATTAATTTAGGTTCAATTTTAAATTCACATGTAGGTTCAATAACTATGTTTTTCCAATCTATAACATGGTTAGCATCATATACATATTTCTTTAACAAACTTACATGAAACACATTATGTATTCTAGATAACTCAGGAGGTAAAGCAATTCTATAAGAAAGAGTTCCTATTCTTTCTAAAATTTCAAATGGTCCACAATAACAAGGAGATAATTTAGCATATTTACCTAATTTTAAGGAAATTTTCTTATTTTAACTCTAACAAATAATTGATCACCTATTTCAAATTCTCTTATAGATATTTTTAAATCACCTAATGTTTATACCTTTTTTGGGTAGCTTTCATGTTTTGTTTTTCTTTATTTATAATTTCTCCTATTTCTTTAAAGATTTCATTTGTATACCAAGATCTATGTTCACAATTCGACCAAGAAAATGAAATAGTTAAATTTCTACGATAAATAACTTCAAAAGGGGTCATTTTTGTTGTAGTATGATAACCTTGATTGTAAGAAAACTCAATCAAGTGCAAATATTGTTCCCAATTTCCAACCTTTTCATTTTTATACATTCTAAACATGTCCTCTAAAATTTTATTTATCCTTTTAGTTTTTCCATCTGACTCTGGATGATAAGAAGTATTAAAACTCAAACTAGTACCCAATTCATCAAACAAATATCTCTAGAAAGAAGAAGTAAATCTAGGATCTCTATCAGTTACTAAATCTTTAGGAAGACCATGCAAATGGAAAATGTCCTTAAAAAAAATAAGTTTTATAAGAGGCATAGATTTTTATTTTGGTTGGTATAAAATGGACCATTTTATTTAATCTCTCAAGCAACACAAGGATAACATTATCACCATTCTTAGTTTTAGGTAATCTTGTAATGAAATCCATACTAAATGACTCCCATTTCCAATCGAATAGAAAAAGGTTGTAATGGACTAGGTTTACTACATTGTTATGTTTTCACTTTTGACAAGGAATACATGTTTACTACTTTCTAATATCTTGTTTCATTCTAGACACAATATAATTCTTTTTATTGATAAGTATGTATTGTAAAATCTAGGATGACAAATTATAGGAACATCAGAGAATCTCTAAAAAATTGTTGTCTTAAGTTAGGAAGGTAAGGAATACACAATCTACCTTTACAAAGTATAAAAATCTTTCACACCAAGTAAATAAGAAATATGTCTATCCTTTAAATAAATATTTGATGTTCCATTTTTAAAACTAGAATACAATTCATGAAAGTAACTATCATTAGGCAATGCATCTTTTATCTCTTTTTCAAATTGAATTATTTCTAAGGACAAAGCTAATGGCACATGAAGGAATAGATTTTATTCAATGTGTATTAAAACAACGACAGAGGAAGAATATAAAGAACAATGAAACAAGCTTACACAAGGTAGTTAAGAAGTAATTGTAACCATGTGTAACCAATGTGTGGAATGTATTAAGCTAACATTCCCCCATTAATACATTTTTCCGACATATGTACCCCTAAATAAATCAAACTTCACCTTCACGAGAGGCTTGGTGAGAATTTCAGTAACTCCGAATATCGGTAGGGTAAGTATCGAGCTAAATTTGGTGGTTCAAGACTTGTTCACGAATGTAGTGACATTCGACCTCAATATGCTTTGTTCATTCATGAAAAATAGGATTCTTCACAAGTTTCAACACACCTTGATTATCACAGTGAATGATGGGAGGTTTCTCTTCAGAATCCCTATATCTTGTAAGAATGTGATGTAACCAAATCACTTTGCACATAGCTCCTCGTGCGGTGCAATATTCAGCCTCAGTGGATGAGAGAGCAACAACAGTTTGCTTCTTGCTAATCCATGAGATAGGCCCAGATCCGAGATGAAAAACATACCCTGAAGTGGATTTCCTGTCATCAATAGATCCTGCATAGTTTGAGTCTATATATCCTTGTAAGAAGAACTGAGTGTTCTTCTGATACTCTAGACCAAAGTCAACTGTACCTCAAACATATCTCAACACATGCTTTACTACTATCCAATGACATTTCTTCAGCTCTTGCATAAATCTAGTGAGATAGCTCACTGCAAAGCAAAGATTTGTCCTGGTATAAGTCAAGTAAATGAGACTCCCCACAAGTTGCCTATAGTGAGTGCCATCTACCTACGGTGAATCCTGGAATCTAGATAATTGCAAACCTTTTTCCATAGGTGTGGACATTGGTTTACAATCTGACATTCCATACTTTTCTAGGAGTGTCTTGGCATATTTCATCTGGGAGACAAAGATATGATTCTTCTTCTACCATATTTCTAAGCCAAGATAGTAGTGAAGTAGCCCCAAAGATCGGTCATGTCAAAGGATTTCGATAATTCTTTATATCATCCACAAGATTGTCGAACTTCCTATGATCACAGGGATCATCTACATAGAAAACCGAAATGACAATCCATGTTCCTACCTTCTTGATATACAAATTTGTATCTAAGGGACTACGAGTGAATCCATGCTGCAATAGGTGATCATTAGTTTTTATATACCGTGCCCTAGGTGCTTGTTTGAGTCCATAAAGTGACTTTATCGTACGACATACATTGTGTGGTTGATGCTCATATACAAACCCTTTAGTTTGGGCCATGTATACTTCTTCTTTTAGATAATCATTCAGAAAAGCACTCTTGACATCCATCTGTTGAAGTTTCCATCCATTTTCCGCGCCGAAGTGCAAAAAAATCTGATGCTTCGATCTTCGTAGTGGGTACAAAGGTCTCGTCATAGTCAATTCCTTCTTGTTGAGCATAACCCTTTGCAACAAGTCATGCTTTGTGTTTGTTGATTGAACCATCTACCTTATATTTTGTTTTGAAAATCCATTTACAGCCAATGGATTTCTTACCTGGAGGTAGATCGACAAGTTCCCACGTCTCGATTCTGAATTAGGGAATCATATTCAACATCCATAGCCTGTTTCCACTGTGGTTGGTCTAATGCCTCACGAACAATGTCAGGTTCGGTGCTATCAACAACTAAACTCATGAGTGTAAAATTTACCTCATGTCTAGCTTGACTTCGTGTTCTAACTCCCGT
Organism: Taxus wallichiana var. yunnanensis; assembly: GCA_018340775.1. Classification (NCBI taxonomy): domain Eukaryota; kingdom Viridiplantae; phylum Streptophyta; class Pinopsida; order Cupressales; family Taxaceae; genus Taxus; species Taxus wallichiana. Next base: position 783,412,065 of record CM031244.1, on the reverse strand, counting down.
AGAAGTATCAAGAAGTGAGTTCAAGTGTGCATCCCCAATAGTATTCTGGACCCATTTCGATAATCGTGTTGTTGCAAATTGATGTGAAGATGTGTTTTCCAGTGTGCCTAGATCAACGAACAAGTCTCCACTCAGCTCTTCTTCTCTCTAAGAAGAATCATCTTGCCCATCATCTGGATGTGTGAGAAATCTATGTGATGAGGTTGGTACTAGATCTCCATTGTGTGGCAGGGAGTCAAAGGATGACTCATCACACACCACATCTCAACTCTCGTAGATCTTATTCGTCTCAAGATCCATGAGATGATATGCCTTTAAGGTAGTACTATACCCCAAGAAAGGACATGGCGCTTTCTTTGGATAGATCTTATTCCTTTTCTCATCCGGAACATGCATATATGTAGTGCAACCAAAATATCTCAAATGATGAATAAAAGGTTTACGACTACCCATACCTCTTCCAAAGGTGTCTGTCTTGTTCTTTAAGATATTTGTGGATGCCCACTTGAGTAGATACACTACTTTCTAGACTCGCCATCCCAAAAATGATCCTCTAACTTGGTGGTGGAGAGCATACAATGAGCCATCTCCATGACAATCTTATTATGTTGCTCTAAATCCCATTCTATTGGTGCATGTAGGGTGCAATGATGTTGCTAAATGCCATGCTACTTGCACGCTTAAGAACTTCTTTTTGATACAAATTCACCCCCTCAATTTGAGTGGAGGAGAAGAAGAGGCTTCCAAGATTGCCTGGTGGCGTGCTAGTAAAAGGTTTGGAAATTGGCAAATACGCTACTCTTCTTCCGAGAAAATATACCCACATTTTCTGTGAGTAATCATCAATGATGAGCTGGAAGTATTCAAAACCTTGGAAGCTAGCTAGCAGGGGTCCGTATAGATCGCTGCTTATAACATGAAGATGCTCCATAGATTGATAAGAGCTCTATTTGAACGGACCTCTGTGTTGTTTTCCCGCAAGACATCCTAAGCAAATAGGTAAGGAATGGGAGAGTGGAGGAAGCCCTCTTACCATTTCCTTGGCACTGAGCTGATGCAGAGCCTTGGTAGAAAGATGACCATATCGAAAGTGTCATAGTGCAGTGGACTTCATCATTGAAGCAGAGAGAGAAATGTTAGATGAAGTGACCACATCTAGTGAAAATAGACACCCCTTTATAAATGTTCAAGCAATAACTGAGTCTCCCTGGGAAATGATGCAAGACTCGACCCCTTTCTCAACAAAGAATTCAACCTACATTCGATGATTAAGAAGTTGACTCACAGATAAGATATTTGAGGTCAAACCTGGAACATATAGCACCTTCGTGAGTGTACATCTTCGTGTCCCAAGAGGAATGATGACATCACTAATCCCCACCGTAATATACTCCTAATTATCTGCGATGGTGATCTGATCTCCAAGGGGCCACCAATAAGGTTATGGAACAACTTCTTATTGTCATTCATGTGTTTACTTGCGCCCGAATCAATCAACTAGACACTTTCTCGGTGGTCATGTGAATTCTGCAAGAATAGGACAATGTCCGATGAGTTGTGTCTGAACATTTTCATCGAAGGTGGCATCCTCACGAAGCAGCAATGTGTGACCCTTCTACCTCTGATTATGAGCACACCATCGGGATTTCTTGGAATATCCTTGGCTAGAAGTGCTCTCTTCACCAGAGTTTCCATACTTACGACCATTGTAATAATAGTTCGCAGTGTGTGCATATCCGTGGAGAAAATGTGGCACCATCGATCCGCCTTGTTGTTCTGCTACTTCTAGGGTGGCCACTGTGGTGGCCACTGAGAAGGTTGCTGCTGAGGATGTTGCTTCTGATTCTAGGGGGCTGACTGCCCTTTCCGAGGCTTATGCTTTTTCCTCGTGATGAGAGACTTGTGTTCAAGGCTTCCCAACATTCGGAATGGCTTCTTCCTGCTAGAGATAATTCACTAGTGTGGAAAAACTCACCTCTTGTTGAGTGATGGTCAACGTGGTGATCAGTGTCCAAAACTAGGAAGGAAGAGCTCGCAAGGTGAGTGGGACTAGCAACTTGTCATCCACTGGTTCACCGAGAGCAGAAATTTCTATGTGTAACTCGCCACACACCACAAGAAGGCTTCTACTGATTCACCATCATGCATACTCATTGTGTGAAGCTTTTTCTAAAGATGTAACTTCATCGTCAGATTCTTGGCTTCATAGATGGTACACAATGCAGTCCATGCCTAAGAGGAAGTGGTTGCTTCCTAAATGTAAGGTTAAACCTCATAAGAAAGGCTCAGAGTGATAAGAATTAATGCTTTTACATCGGCCTTTTCATGCTTAGCCAATAGATCAACGTCTATGGGAGGGGCATCTTTGCAAGAAATGATCCCCCATAGATCTTCAAACTGAAGAATCATCTCGCATCTTGGTCTTCCATGTGGCAAAATTTTGCCCTTTGAGCAACTGGGCATTTGACAATAGAATGTGAGGTGCAGACATTTTCAAAAACTCAAAATTGTATTTTATTTATTTATTTTTCAAAAATGGTTACAATGCTTACTAAAGGAACCTATCTCGAAGATGAGCTCTATAGGCTCATGCAAAGGTGACACACGGATGCTCCTATGGGCATTCTATTTCACTTTCATCTTTTGCATCATAGCCACGTCAAGTTCTCGCATGAATTTGCCATGCCCGACATCAAACATCGAACAAAAAAATACTCTAATAGTCCTCAAGCACAATCTCATCAAAGAGAATATTCCTAGTGTTACAGAGCTAGTTGACCAAAGCAAAGAATAGTCCAGCAGTGTTTTTGTTGTCACTCAATGCCCAAACATTTGGTGCATTTCTCACAATGATTTTTGCATCTGAAATTGGTGACATACGTGGGCTGGTTCTTCCACGTTCTCTTCGTTGGCAATTTGTTAGATGAGGTCTACAATTCACTCAAAAACAACTATTCACCAAAGAAAAAGAAAACATTCCAAAATAGATCTTTCTCCTTCGGTTTGGTTCTTCCTTCTCTAGGTGCTAGAAACTCTACTTAATTTAGATTCTCCAAATTTGCACATATTTTTCTACCACATTTACCGTGCCTCAAATTTTGCACGTGGTCTATAAAAACAATCCTCCAATGCTCCCATATGCACTGAATTCAACCAGCAGATTTGCACACAAGTTACTTCGCCAAAGAATTACTAATGCTCCACGCCAGACAACAATGGATGCTTGAAATGAAAAACTGCAGGATTTGGACACCCTGAATTGCTTGATCGTAGTAATGGTTTCTAAGGATTTCACACAGTCAACACAGAAAATCTTTGCTTCTCTCTTCTCTCTCGAATGCCAGGTTCAGCCAGGAAGTTGCTTTCAAAAAAGAAGAAGAACAATGCACCATAAATCTATGTCCGGGATCCACACACAGGTTGCTACGCCAAAAGCTAGGTCTACACACCAATCTCCAGCCACGTTCACACTGGTTGCTCCAATTTGCATCCACGCCAAAGAAACGCCACGCTCTGATACCAATGATGGCACAAGAAGGAATAAATTTTATTCAATGCGTATTCAAAATAGCGAACATGAGGAAGAATATAAAGAACAATGAAATAGTTACACAAGGTAGTTAAGGAGTAACCATAACCATGTGTAACCAATGCGTGGAATGTATTAAGCTAATAAAAGCATTTACACACATTATTTTTCTACTTAACGCATCAAAATTAATATTTCCTTACTGTGTACATATTGTATTTCAAAATCATATTGTCTTAATAACTCTACCCATATTCTTTGTGTCATATTTAATAAGGCTTGAGTAATAATATACCGAAAACCTCTATGACCAGTTTTGAAAACAAATTTGTGACCTAACAAATAATTTCTCCAAAATTATAAAGCATGAATAATCCCTAACATTTCCAAAGCATGAGAAGGATAGTTCTTTTCGGTAGGAAACAAGTTCCTATATAAAAACAAACAACTTTATTATCTTTTATTATTACAAATTCAAAACAATAACCAAAAGCATCAATATTAATAGTGAAAGGTTTAGAAAAAATAGCGAGACATAATGCATGTGTACCCATTAATGCTTATTTTGATTTAATGAAATCAAATTCATATTACTCATACCACTGATTTACTTCTCCTTATTAAATATTTGAGTTGAGTAACTATTTTAGAATAATTATTTAAAAATCTTCGATAAAATCTAGATAATCCAAGAAAACTTCTAATTTCTTCAACATCTTTAGGCATATAACAATTTTGTGCTGATTTTAATTTATAAAGATCTAGTGTAATTCCTTATTCAAAGATAATATGTCCTAGATATGAGACTTCAATTTGAAAAATATCATATTTACTTAACTTACCATATGATTAACTAAAATGGGGAATATATGTGTATTTAATATAATCTAGATCAACATGTAAATACATTATATAAATGTAGTAAATGACTATGGAAAGTGACCCAAACAACTAAGATAATGGAAATAGAAACCCTAATATGCAAGAAGAGTAAGGAAGTGACTTAGCTGATTAGAGGAGCTTTTGGACTATTTTGCAGAGGTGACTTGAGAAATAGGAAGCATGAATGACTATGTAGTGTCCTAAAAAAGATGGATCTGAGCTATCTAGCTAGACTTGAGCACCTAAAGAGGGCATAGGGCATCTATGGGCACCCTGGTCTTTGTAAAATGTGTGAAACTAAGTTTCACATGTACAACAAGTGGTCCAAAACCCTCGCCGTTTAACACATTAACTTCAAAGATTAGCCGCACAAGTGTCATGAGATAATCCAAAATGGAAGAAAGACTCTGCAAGATAGGTAAAGAAGTGTCAAAACCATAAAAAAATAATGCATATGAATAGGTCAAATTGACAACATCTGCTACAATATTGAATTTATTAATCGAGCATCACACTACATTCTAAAACCAAATGTAGTTATAGTGTTTGTGTGAATCATGTGCCTTAGGTTCTCTTATTCCTTTCACACTTTATTAAGTAGTGAGAAATAGCTACATGTAAAATGTAGTAAAATGGTGGGTGGAATAGAATAAAATCCCCCTCCTATGTTTTTGTGATGCAAATTAACAAACCTTGTCATTTTTATGGATCTAAATGAATGCAAATGATCTCTAAATGGCTTAGATGGATGCAACTCTAGGTGCATGATGATAGTAACTTTATATTTATAGGGTTATCTTGATCTAATTTTGTAATTAACCATGAAATGGCGGACCACCAAAAAGGTAAGAAGATGAAATATCTAGATAGTTCCCAAAAAGTGGTGGGAAATTTTAATAAGGATTTATGTGTCACCGGTGGGACAAGGGGGCCCATGGGTGCCCTTGTACTATCCTGGGTACCTTGGTCAAAGCTAAAAAAGTGGGAAATGAAGAAATTTGACTATGCATACATGTGCAAGAGGTTGGTAATCATGAATGAAAATAAAGTAAGATGGCCAAAAGACATGGGTTGATTAGTACTTTCTTCACTAAAAACCTTCTAAATAGTAGTATGACATCGAGACTAAAATTTGTATAAAGTGCATGATTTTCATGTGATTACATTTACCCCAAAAAAATTTGGTGAACCAAAAGCTTGATAATATAAAGTAGATAAAGATGCACACTTGATGTCCACGAATATTTTACAAAGTGTGGAATGACAAAAAGATGATGAAGTGTGGAAATTAAAGATGAAAAAGTGCAAAAAAATGATGAGAGTTAACCTAGGGTGGATATGCATGTGTAGTTGTTGATGTATGTAATGTACCTACATGGTTAGTATGGTTTTTTCTACCGTAAGATGTTGTTGTTAACATAATTGTTGTTCTTGATGTTTTTGCCCCAATTTTGGCTGCTTGTTTGTCATATGGAAAGACTTTATCCATGTTGAGAAAGAGATTGTAGAGGATATTTTTAGCTACGGGGTTTTTTTGAAATATCTTACACCATAGGATGAAGAAGTATATGGAAGAATTTTGTTTTATCCTCCAACCTTTAAATGCTTCCTTGAACATGTGTGAAGAAATATGTGTATGTCTTGGTTATTTGGGCAATTTGACAATACCGAATGAAGAAGTATAGGGAGGAATTCATTATATCCTCCAAACTTTAATTTGTTCCCGAATGCTAAGGATATGCTAAAGACTACCATTTCATATAAAATTTATTATGTATGGTTTTCGTAGACGTGTTTGAATCCACTTGTTGTATATAACCCACAATTTCAAGGGAGTAGAAAGTGCACTAAACTAAACTAGTGTAGAAGCGTGTTGTAGAATTTTAAAACCACAAATGATGCCCCCTCTTTCGGGGTGCATCGACATCATTGATAACAGAATGAGGCCCAAAATAGAACTAATCACATGTACTTTGAAACTATTTTGTATTAGGGGAAAGGAATACGCTTGGTAGAAACTAAGGTGCACAAAAAGAAGCTATCCAAAGACAATTATTAATACAAACAAGTGTGCATGTATAAAGTAATGTTTAATTTATGCAAACATTGTAGAAACTACAAAGAAATGTAGTAATGTAAACAAGCAAGAAGACAAGTAAGCCACACAAAGTAGGATGCAATCATGGGACATCACTTATGATGTCACAAGATATGTAAGGCCATCACTATTGCAAATAACAAATAGATGTGCACACCAAAGATAGGGCAAGGCCCATTTACAAAAAACAAAAAACAACATACAATGTAACAAACAAGTATGGAAGCAAATATCCCTGCATAAAAAATGTTACACATAAAGCACTCAGTTATCATGTCAAAAGCATGTAGAATGAAGTAATGTAAAGTACCGAGGACAATATGAAACAATATCACCTGAAGAGATGAGCATTGATGCCCCCAATGACCAAAAGATAGGAAGGGTAGAAAACTAACATCCATGTAACATGTAAAAGACATGTATTTATGACAATAACTAGGAAAAATACTTGAAATAACTCTATGTATTGTATAGATAAATGACATACATAATATTAATCTAGAATGTATAATAAATAAACCATGAACAAAAAAAGGTTAGAAATAGTAAAATCAAACATAATATGCAGTATGTTATGGGTGAATGGAATGGAATACAATATGGATGGTAGGATCCCCGTGCTTGCCGAGGAATGAAAATGTTTGCAGCGTGGTTCATTTGGTTTTCCCCCTAAGTACCCAAGAATTAACTTGAAATGAGAGTGCATCATCGGGGAATGGTTGAATAGTATTTGTTGTGTCTAACACGTTATGATGCTTTTTAAGTGTAGTGATGGTGATATGAGACATATAGAAGATATGTGTGTGAAACTTATAGCCTAAGTGTATATCACAACAAAATAAACATATGAGTGATGATTTAGCCCTAAAGAATGTATCACTATAAGAAGATAGAGGAAGTGGCGATGTAGCCTATAACGTGTGTTACTACAAGATGAATAGTATGGAGTGGTGATGTAGCTTAAATGACATACCACTATAAGATGAATAGAGTAAATGGTGATTTAGCCTATAACGTGTGTCACTATAAGATAAATAGTAGGGAGTGGTAATGTAGCCTAGAGAACATACCACTACAATATGAATAGATTAAGTGATGAGTTAGCTTATAGCCTATGTCACTATCTTAGAAATGTAACATGATGAAAGGTGGAATGATAAAAAAAGTTGATGAATCTAAGGTCCATTTGATTTGTAAACCTTCAGCAATGAGTATGGATCGAGGGATTAATTTTTTTCATAAGGTAGTGGGTGGAGCATGTAGAAGATGATGCAATATATATTATGAATATAATAATTAAACATGTGATGTATATGTAGTATAGAGTATTGAATGAAATATGTGTAGTGTTCCTAAGAGTGTATGGTATCTAGGATGCAATGTTATATGAGCATGATGAAGACTAGTATGATTTTTGATGTATAGATATGCTAAGGTTGAAATTATTATGGAATAAATGTAGAATGTGTGAAACGTGATGTGTGGTGTCTATAGTGTAGTGTGTGGGGTTCATGTGTAGTAATCCCTCAATAGTCAAGTGTGAATCGAAGCACAAGAGTGTTTCATTGGGTAATGATGACACTATAATGTAGATATGATTATGTAAGATGTGATGATGCTAAGATGAGGTATGTGTGAATGGTAAGAGTTTGATCTAGTACTAGACAAGGATGTGAATGAATGATAAAGAAAAGATTAGAAATGTGCCTATGGTCATATGATTATGACACAAGAGGTGAATACTATGTGTTAAAAGTGTGTGTGATAAAAGAGTCTATCATATAATGTCATCTAGAAGATCATCACTCTTAGGATAATAGTCAAATGGATAATCACCGGTGAGTTGATAAGTGATAGTGTCCGGTTAATTGTGTAAATATCCATTGAGGCGTAAGTTATGCATACCCAGAACATACTCCTCATCGGTGAATGGAGGAAGTGGAAAATCGTGTGTATGCAAATGAGTGAAATTTTTGTGTATCCTAGGAAAGAGCTATTGTATATGAATTTTTTTCCAAAAACATAGATGATTAGGATATAAAGTTTCTCCAATATAATCAATCCATTATTTCCCTAATGTAAATGGAGAAGAGTGAGGATTGTGTGATAGATAGACCATAAGATGAAATATATGTAATCCATAAGCAATAATGATGTGAACAAATCCATAATAAGGATTAGGAGCATATGATGTAGGATAGAGATCCTTAAAAAAAAAAGCTAGGCAATCCAAAAGCTCATGTGTACATATGGTTTTGTTACATGCAAGATTAAATGGAGTATGTTCCCAATATAATTCATTCATCAAGAGCATGCAAGTAAATGGTTGGAGTGTTGATGTAGGTGTTGTAAAGCAAAGGTGCAGGTGATAGAGCGGCATCCATGGATTAGAAAGGCCCTTGATATGGGATCATATTTGTAATAGTAGAAGATGGCCTAGAATAAACAGAATCTATCACTCAAAGGACACCATGAATTGGTGGTAGGTGATGTGGTTCTTTGATAGATTAGGGCATGTCTATAATATTTGTGCATGTAATAGGAAGATTATATTAGGATCCCAATCATAATACTAGAATGGATCGATCACTAAAAATTGTGTATTCAATGCTTTCATGTAATAATTTTACACAATTATGTATAGTATATGCAACGCTCGCATGGCATCAAGCCATGCCCTACCAAGTAGACAATTGTAGGAGACTAGGAAATCAACAACGAAAAAGATAGTATCAATAGTCTTTCAAAAAATAATGATAGGAAATGTAATGTGACATAGTCTTGGATGGAAAATAACCATCACAAGTATGCAGTGAAATATTAGATGGACTAACACCACAAGTGGAAAGGCCTAAAGATTGAAGAAATGACAAGGACACAACTTAAGTTTAGATCCATTATCAACCAAAGTGCGCTTAAAATCTACATTATGAATATGACATATGATATGTAGATGGAGGTCATTATCAAAAGTATGAACATCAACGTAAAGTTTAAACTTGAATACTATGTGTGAAGAAAATGCATAGAAAAATGTTTAATAAATCGAGTCTAGATGCATGTAAGCATGAATGTGAGTTTTAGCAAGAAGATGTTGGATTATATGTAGTAAATCAATATTTACAAAAAAATAATCATTGATTGATATACTCATGATGACAAAACCCTATGATGACAAGAAATGAATGAAGAATTTAGAAACGTGAATGATCGAGTCGGGTTCACCAAAATGTTCAACTAAAATGGGGAATATGTGTGTATTTAATCTTATCTAGAATAACATGTAAATGTAATAAATGACTATGGAAAGTGACCCAAAACTATTATAATGTACATCAAAACCCTAATATGTAATAAGAGTAAGGAATTAACTCGTAATGATTAGAGGAGCTCAAGAGACTATATTCTAGAGGTTACTTGAGAAACAAGAACCATGGACTATGTAAAGGCCCTAAAAGGATGGTTCCAAGATTTGTATCTAGATTAGAGGACATGAGAGGGAATGGGTCGAATGTGGGCACCCTGGTATGCAAAATGGGCACCATGGTCTATGTAAAAGGTCTAGAACCGAGTTTCACAAGTTCGACAAGAGGCCCGAAACCCTTGTTGTTTATCGTAATAACTTCATTGCACTACCCCAGGTGGGGTTGATAATCCAAGATGGAATAAATACATGCAATAAAACTCAAGAAGTATAGGAACCACCTAAAAATAATTCATATGACTAGGTCGACCGATCTCACTAGCAAAATAATGGACTTACTAACTAAGCATTGTACTACATTCCATACCCAAATGTAGTTTTGATGTCTGTGTTAATCATGTGCCCTAGGTTCTCTTATGCTAGTCACACTTTGGGAGGTAGTGAAAAATAACTAGATGTAAAAGTGTAGTAGAATGGTGTATGGAATAAAATGTAATACCGTCTCCTATGCTTGGGTGATGCAGATTAACCAACCTTGTCCTTTTGATAGAGCTAATTGAATGCAAATGATCTCCAAATGCCTTATATGGATGGAACTCTAGGTGTATGATATTAGTGACTAGTGTTTGGTACCTCTTTATGGTCTCATAACTTTATATTTATAGGGTTATCTTGATCTGATTTCATACTTAACCCCAAAATGGCTTGCCACCAAAAAGATAAGAAGTTGAAAATGGCTAGAACATGCCCAAAAGTGGCGGAAATTTAAAAAGGATCGGGAACCCTTGGTGGTATCGAGCACCCATGGGTACCCTACTACTATCTTGGGTGCCCCAATCAAAGCTAAAATAATGTAAAATGAAAAATGATGACCGGGCATTTGGGTGTAAGAGGTTGGTAATGATGAAAGAAAATAAAGTAAGATGATCAAAAGACGGGGTTAATTAGTACTTTCTTCACTAAAAAATTTCTAAATAGTAGTATGATACTAGGACTAAATAGTGTCTAAAGTGCTTTATTTTCTAACTACGCCATACAACTAAAGTAATTTTCTTAAATCGTCTAACTTTTTTTTCAATAAATCAAAATATCATATTAAAATATTATCACAAACACATCTTAGAAAAGTCTAAAACATCATGCATTGAGGTCATAAATGTGGTGGGGAAAATTATTAATCCAAAATGTATAACAATAAATTCATAATGTCCATATATAATTATCAAGGAAGTTTTTACAATGTCACCATCTTTTATTCTAATTTGATGATATCCACAACGTAAATCAATATTAGAAAATATTTATCGCTTATTCAATTGATCTAAGAAATAATCAATTCTAGGTAAAAATTATTTATTCTTAATAGTTATTTTATTTAATATTCTATAATCAATACACAATCTAATAGTTACATCTATCTTAACAAATAACAATGGTGCACCACAAGGAGAAACACTAGGCCTAATTTTTCCTAGTTTCAATAATTCAAATCAATTCTAGTTTTAGCTATGCTAACTTAGGTACAAATTTCCTATAAGGTTCTTTTTGAGACAAGTGCAGATCTAGAAATGAGGTCACTAGCATATTCTATAGATATCCTAGGTGTTAATTATTGAACATCAAAAGGGAATACATCCATAAATTCTTGGACTACCTGGATGAACATCTATATCTATTTGTAATTTATCATTTTCTTGAGTAATCAAAACATAGAAAAATTACATTTTCTTTAATACTTATTTTAAGTTGAACAAAAGAAATAGTTTTTAAAGTCAGTTGTCTTTTAGTTCCTTACAAAATATGAGTAACTTCATATTGATCTTGAATACATACTTGTTTATTTTCATAGTTAATAAGAGCATGATTCTTTTCTAACACAACCATCCCAAAAATAAAATCATTTGAGCTTATGTTAAGTACATGAAAAGATTCATGAGATACAATATTATCAATTTGAAAATATAATTCTTCCACTAAAGCTCTTGTTTGTCTTACTATCCGTCCATCAACCATTTCTATAGCTACGGGTTTGATTTTTCTAGAAAAAAAATTCAATTTTTTTACAAAGTTAGGTGATATAAAGCTATCTACTACTACCTAATCAAAAAAAGAAAACAAGTATTGTATTATTAATAGTCCCTTTTACTTCAATCAATGACACTTGTTTATGTACAGTACCTGTATCAATAGTGGCATAAAATTTCATATTTTGGTTCTCTTCCTTTGATTTATCATCAATTTTATGATTTTTGTTCTTATCCCAACTCTTCTTTTCTAGGGACATCCCTTAGCGAAATCGGTTACCTCAACATTTCAAACATTTAAATTCTTCTAGTTTTTTTAAACAATCTTTTTTTGTTATTTGATTTCTAGTCTGAGTATGACTGTATACTTAACAGCTTAATTAAATGGCCTTTTTCAATTTTAAGTTTAAAATTGGAATTGTTTTTCTTATAATGTTATTGATTTTGGTGTACAACATTTTATTTTTTAAAAAAATTTAAACTATTTGAGAAGTATCATCAATATAAGTAGGTTTTCCACACCATATAATAGACTTATATTCATCTCAATAAATTTGACAAATCTACCATTTCCAAAAATGAAAGGTGTAAATCTATTTATATTCTCAAAAGTTTATTTATACACGTTAACAAATTTTTGAACATTTTTTAAATCAAATAATTTATTTTTATTTATTGTAAGAAATGTTAAGATAAATAATTATTCCTAAATAACATTTTAAACTTATTCCATAGGGACGTTATGGGCTTTAAGATTTTCATATCTCATGTATCTTCTTCACACCATTTTAGAGTGGCATCTTTTAGTTGATAAGAATTTTTTGTGTTCAACCTAACTTACTAGTATTTTTACTTCAATTCTTCATAAAGTAGTTAACCAAGTTTCTTCCTATTATCTAGTTCCTATTTCCCTTGCATACTTAGGTAACTTAATTTTTAAGAAAATTTTATTATTTATTTAAATTTTACTTGAAATTTCTTTCTCAAGATTACAAGAATTAGAAGAACTACAAGAATCATTTATTTTATTGGAAATAAAATCATCATCCGAGGAAGGTTTTTTTCTCTATTTACTTTATTTTTGTATTTATTACATTTATCATATTTACTCATAGCTTCTGAAAATTGATTTTTCAACATTTCTAATTGTTCAAATAATTGATTTATTTCCCTATCCAATTTTTGTTTTGCACTCCAATTCATCAGTAATCCATGTTGTTATGAGAATCCATTCTATCTAAAATTGATTTCTCTTCCACTCCGTGGGTGTAGAATTTATTGCTAAAGAGAAAAACACCATACTATACTCCTTTATACTCACAGGTGTAATTACTTTCCTTTTTCAATTTTTTACTAAGAACAATATGTTTTAAACCTTCAGAAAATTTTCACATGTTTTCCTAATTTTCTAACCATTTACACCATTATACTATACCCATCACCAAAAAAATTTATAAGAACACAACCATGTAATGGCATATCCCGACAAAGGGTGTTTTTTACGAGTTTATATTTGAAAACTCATGGAATTTTCATTTTCCTATCAGTTATAATCACCAAGCATAGATACAAAACAAAATAAATCCCTAAGGGACACATGTTGCCATTCGAACTCTTCAAAAACATGGGTTCCTAAGAATTGAAAATCTCAAAATAAACCAAGGTTAATTAAAGGCATTGGCTCTAGGAAGAAGAGTTTAACACAGAGGAAATGTCAAAGGAGGACACATGAAGGATAGGGAGATGAAACAGATTGTGGAGATTGAGCAATCAATAAGAGGACATGTGTTGTGATTCCATGAGTTTTCCAATAATTATGTTCCATATATACCCATCTCATGGAATGAACCAAAATGAAAATAATTTCAAGTCTAAATGGGTCAGTAGGATTAAAGTACAATGACATGAGGTGAAAATATTGATGATGAAATGACAAGGACAAGTGGAGAGATATCGATAGTGAAACAAGGGACTTCATGTCATAATTCTAGGTAAGTTGAAGGAACTTGGGTTCCGCTAGACTTATCCATACAAAATCAAACGTATTTAAGAATTTTTTGTCTAAAATAGGAGAGACAAAATTCACATCAAAAGTAGAAAAAACAAGAGGACCATTAAATAGAGAATCATTTAGTGATGATCTAATGATTAAGAAGACTCGTGGCATCATTATGTCATTTGTTTGAGAGATATCTCATAATGGACATGAAGCTCATAGAATAAATTGATATTTACAACAAAGTTGAATCTCAACAACATAGGGAAATTACAAATAGTTAGGATAGAAACATGTAAGATGCAAAAATAAACACTTACGACTAATCAAAGGAAGTCATGTCATAACTTCTAAAATAAGTATAGAATTAGGGGTGAGGACAACATTAAAATGTTTCTATGAGGATAATTGCTCGATACCAAATGAAATTAATTTTTTTCCCTAATCAAAAAGAATGCAACAAAATCTTATAATCTACTAATTACATTTGATAACATAAATCAATCCATATTCTGCATTACTTTAAATAAACCATTAATAAAATTATACATATTTAATTTCGTGATTTTTTTTTTGTATAAAATCAATTCCATATTAGAATAATATACATAATAAAATAAAATAATACATTCACAATAAAATTTTGTCTAAATAAAAAGAAGAATTAACTTCCTTTTATTAACTTTCAACAAGAATTACATAGTTTTTAGAGAGAACTTATTTGAGAAAAATGACCGAGAATTCTATAAAAATTCCAATGCACACACAAGTAATGTATACACGGATAAACGGCCACACTACATAGAGGAAATTTTATACACCCAATGTATATTGGATTTTTCTCCTAGAAAGGAACCATTTGATACTATATGTTGTACTTCGCTTAGGACACCTTTGTGCCCCTCTCTCTTATCCACCGCTTTTTATGTAACATGGTCAACTTTCAAATTACTCTATAAGTTAAATCTTAGATACTATATAAATTCTTAGATATAATTATATAGTCTTACTCAAACTCCTTGTAATTATTTTCACTCCAATCACATACGAAAACATGTTCTCTTTTTTTCTTCCATATGCCTTTTTATAACATTTCATGGGTAGTTATGAACCAACAACATGGTAAAATCTTTTCACTTTAATTAATCATGTTTAACCAAATGCTCAGTTTTTTCACACCCACTTTTATTATTTAATAGTTTTTTAAAACACATTTTTTACAAATAATATCAATTCAAACTTATTATTATTAAATAAATCAACAATTTTTAATGATTAAAGGTTTAAAGATTTAGTCATATAAAAATTGGGGTATGTAAACAAATCGAAGAAACTAAACAGTAGGCATGCAAAGTTGGTTTCATTTCTTAAAAAAATACTTATGTGTTAAATCATAAGTCAAGTGGAAGGGTTGGTTGGGAGAAATTTTCAGCTTTCTTCAACCTTTTTGAAATCCATGTGTCTCGGTGCTGGGTGTGATGCTAGACCATTCTAGTTTGAACCGGGCAGATCACCCTACTAACTCTTGTGACTTGTCTCCTAAGCCTCCCCCCGAGGCATGGAAAAAAGTAGTGGAAGGGTCCACTTCTACAACCCATACGGACAAGTTATCTCCACTACTCTCTTATGGGTACTTCTCTCTTCATATCCCTCTCACATCACATAGGAGGTTGCTACCTCTAGAGATCTGTCCCTAGTGGGTAAGTTGATGGGTCCCAGACCCCCCTCGAAGATATCAAAAAATGCATCTCGCATGAAATGGAACCCTTTTGGCGCTCTCGAAATTAATGTAATGCCAAATAGATTCATTCTTTTCTCATTTAGCTTGAAGGAATACATCATTTGAGCTCTTCTAGGTGGTCCTTCATTTTTGGGAGAAGAGGTTCTACATCAAGAAATGGTTTCCCGGCTTGAACCCGCTCACCAAAAGCATGACTCAGGGCCCAATATGGGTTAGCCTCTATGAGGTTTTTCCTGTGGATTTAGCATCCCGTGCGGTTATCAAAGGTATTGCTATTTCTATGGGTTCTCTAATAACAATAGACCAGGCCACCAAGGTGAAAACTAGATTCATTCATGTTCATTTCTATGTCAACGTTGATATCTATTTCCCACTGCCAAAATCAATTGAGCTCTTATCATATTTTAGAACATTGACGTAACCCATTAAATTTAAATATATTCCACAAGCATGCTCCATCTGTAAAAGAATCAGCCACAGAGCATCCGGATTTCCTACTAATCCTCTGCCTAAGCCAAATCCTCAGTAGCCTCTCCCAAGAATAAAGGGAAATATATTCAAAGATGATTCTTGAAGAGGCTCCTATCATCCCTACTTCCAACCCCTTTATTGTTCTAGAGGAAGGCGAGATCACTAACGACTCTAACATGGTAATCCCTACCCCTACCTCTTTCCACTATGATATCTATTCCCATAGAGGTTCCCCTTTCTTCCTCTCCCCCTCCTCGGTGGCTATTCCCCCTAGGTGGTGGCTTCTTCTCCCCATTTCCCGCCCTCACTTTCCCCCAACTTTCTTCTCTCCTCCCTCATCCCTCCAACCTTTCCTCCGAGCTTCCACCTACCGGCACCACCCCCAATCCTCCTTTCTTTCCCAGCTTTTGGCTCCCAAATCTCCCCCTCCACTCAAACCATAGGATATATTAAACTCCACATGACCCAAAGTAGATGCAAGAAACTTGATATTGGAATGGAGGAAGTTTCATGGGTGTATCCTTAGAAATGTCAAGCTTAAAAAATCAGGCCTTGAATGTGGTCACAAGGAACCCAAAGCACCATCCCCATGGTTGTGGGGAGTAAACCCAAATCCAAGAAATGAAGGTGATCTCATGGAATATAAGAGGTCTTAACTCTCTGCAAAAATAAAGGGTCCTCAAGGATATGAAATTTAACCACTCTCCTAAAATTATTATGCTTTAGGAAACCAAACTTAAACAGGATAATAGTCTATTGAAATTTTTTTGCGTAGCTTCCTTTATGTCCCAACTTTCTACAAGAAAATTTGGAGGCTTATGCACTCTCTGGGATCCCAAAATTCTTAAAGGTGACTACCTTCTATAACACCCCAATTTTTTTGCATGATCTTCCAAGAGGTAGGATCTGACTCTACTTGGATAGAAATAAATGTTTATTCCCTGAATTTGGAAACCCAACGTGAAAGAATCTGGCAGACATTTCAAATTTCATAAAAAATTGTGGCAATTTTCCTATTCTCATTATGGGATACTTCAACAACACTCTCTACCCATCTAAAAAACAAGGAGGAGCCCTAGCTAACCCCTCCAACATGGAAGCTCTGGATGACTTCATACATGAGGAGACACTCTTAGATATGGACCTACATGGTGCCTCCTTTACCTGTTCCAACCACAGAGTGGGCAAAAATCATATTCAAAGTAGACTAGATAGGGCTATGGGATCTTTGGATTGGATCTCTCTTTACCCCAATTTTTTCCTCAGTTCTTGTCTCATGCAACATTTAAACATATCCCTTTCTTCTATGTGCTAACAATAATATTTATAAATAATCCTCCTTCATATTCAAGCTTTCCTAGCTTGAAAACAATCATTTAGAACCTCTTATTAAGAGCTTGTGGGACATAAAAATTAAAGGCTCGATATTTCAAGTTCTTCTAGTAAGTTCAAGGAAATAAAAATCATCTTAATATTTAGAAGGGCAAGGTGTTCTACAAAATCAAATTGCATAAAAATAAGTTGACTCAGAAATAGCTAACATTTCAGCCCTTATAAAGGCGAAGAAAGAATAGAACATCTCCATAAACAAGAAAAATATCTTTTAGTGAAAATTCCATAACATCCTGAAAGAAGTAGAGACCTATTGGAAGTAGATATCATGGGTGCTTTGGCTAGATCAGGGAGACCGTAACACTAGATTTTTCCACATTACTGCTTCTAAACACAAAAGCAAAAAAAAATCGTCGAAACTTCTAACCCCGATGACAGTAATTTACTAACCTATGACATTGATATCTCTAATGAATTAGTCTCCTTTTATTCTAATCTCCTTCAGGATGAGAATCCACCCAATGTGAAAGCTATGTCCAAGATGCTTTAGCACATTCCTAAATTAGTCTCTGCTGATATGAATGACAATTTAACGAAGGACTTATGTATGGAGGAAATTCACAAAGTGGCTCCCAAAAGGGGAAAAATCTCCAAGATGACTTCCCTATTGCCTTCTTCCAAATTTTCTAGGAGATCATCAAGCAATATCTCTTTAACGTGGTGAATGAATTCTGTCTAAGAAACTCCCTTATGAAAGAATGGAATACTACTTTCATCGCTCTTGCCCCGAAATCCCTCGACTCTAAGTCATTTTCCAAATTCAATGAATGATCATCCTATGAACACACACTTACAAAATCATCACCAAGATGTTGGCTACTATACTTTAACCCCTGATGAATGACCTCATCACTCCACATTAGAATGGTTTCATCAGCGGTCACTTTATTCAAGGTGGTATCATCACAGTTCATGAAGCCATGCACTCTACCTAGCATTCGAAGTCTGCAAGAATGATCCTCAAATTAGAAATGCAAAATGTGTTTGACAGAGTTAGTTTGACTTTCCTGATCTAGGTGCTAAAAAGTTACGGTTTGTACAATAGATGGTGTAACTAGATTTTTACTTGCATTTCTAACCCTTATTTCTCGATCCTCATAAATGGCATCCTAACCGGCTTCTTAAAAATAGCATAGGTATTTCGTAAGGGGACCATTTGTCTCCTTCCTATTCTTATTAATGGAGGAAACCCTTAGTAGAACCTTAGAGGTTTCAATTTTCCAAGAGGCTGCCTATTTACAGATGATACTCTTCTCTTGAGTTCTTCCTGTGATCAAATCTCATGCCCTCAAGGAAATTTTAGAAAACTACCAATTTTCCTCTCAACAACTGATTAACTTCACCAAAAGTAGTATATCCTTCTTAAACACCCCTCCTCAAACTCAAAGGAGGATTGCTGACATCTTTGGTTGCAGAATTGTGGATTTACCCTCCTCCTATCTTGGCATTCCCCTTTTCAAGGGAAAGCAAACTAAAAATCTATGGAATCTATTCATTGAGAGATACCAAAAAAACTTGCTACTTGGAAAGGTGCCCTTCTAAGTCAGGCAGGAAAACTTCAATTGGTTAAAGCTACTCTTCAGAGTTTACCTATCTATTTTATGTCTTTACTCAAAATTCCTTCCTCAATGATATCAGCATTATAGAGAGAATCCAAAATAAATTTCTTTGGTTGGGTGTGGAGGACAAGAAGTGGATACACCTTGTCTCTTGGAATGAAGTCTATAAGCCAACCAATCTGGGAGGTCTTGGGATTAGATAGATTGTTGATATGAATGTTTCCCTGCTAGCTAAAATTGGTTGGGAAGTTGCTCATGGTAACTCTCACTGGGATTAGCTATTGAGAACCAAATATTTGTCTCAAGTGGAATATTTCCTTCTCTCCTCCCCACCCATGGCTCAGCTATTTAGAACTCGGTCACTAGCTCTCTTCCTCTTTTGCGTACTGGCACCAAGTGGAGGCTGGGGAATGGTAGATTAATAGATTTCTAGTCGGATTGGTGGATTGGGGAAAAACCTCTGTACCTAAACCCTATTTGGGACTCTATCAAAAGAACCCTCATCAATCGCCATGGCAAGACAGTTTTTGGTTACTGGAGATTGATGAATTCAATTCCCTCTTGGGATATCCTAGATTGGTTGGGTATCAACGAGCATCAGAGTCAGTGTTTGAAGCAGTTGAGAATTGCACTATCCTCTCTCTATATTCCTTTCTCCTTACTTATTGGTGATCCTGTTTGTTCCCTCTCCCTTCTTGATCCTTCTCTATTAAAGATACCTAAGATTCAAAGCCCCGGACCAGCTCTGGACCTCCTCTCTACAAAATTTGACCCAAAGAGACTATTCCAAAAATTGTTTTCTTTTCCTGGCTCTCCTTCAAGAATTATTTCCTCTCGGAGAGAACTTAAAAAGGAGAGGCTTCTCCCTTCCCACTCACTGTGTTATTTTCTACAAAGCTTTGGATTCCTCCTCTCATCTCCTTCTTCATTGTCCCTTTTCTTAGGTTATCTGGAATTGGCTTCTGTCACATTTTGGTGTTGTCTGGACTTTCCCTGAATCCATTCATGATACCCTTAATCAATGGTGTTCCCCCTTCTCACACCCGGCCCTCTCCCTCACTTGGAAACTTATCCTCCCTCACAGCCTCTGGGGTATATAGAAGGAAAGAAATAGGAGAATATTCAAAGACCAATGTTTGGAACCTGATAGGGTGGCCAACCATATTGTTATACTCTTCCAAGATAATCTAAATAGTTCTTATGGAAGAAATATCAACAAAACTTTCTAGTTCTGTAATAGTAAGGAGTGGTGTCAAAGGATCAATCCTTCCCATGGCTAAACCCTCGATCCTGGCTCACTCTACTATTTGGTGGCTCCCTCCCCCCTAGCTAGATGAAACTTAACATGGATGGTGCCTCTAAAGGTAACCAGGGATTTCTGGGGGGATGCGATTCTCCACAATTCTTCTGGTTTCCTTCTTTGCCATATTATAATAATAGCATGGGGACAAACCATCACATTCAAGCCTTATCAATCCTTAAGGGGCTAGAGCTAACTCTATAAATTGGTAACGAGCCTTTAATTGTGGAAAGTGGCTCTCAATATCATAATTATCCTTAATTCGGAGGGCCTTGATCATGGTCTATTAAAAACATTATTACTAATCTCCGTATTCTTGAAAGGAAATTCCAGAGATCAAATTCCAACAGATCTTCTTTGAAGGGAATAAGGTGGCTGATTGTATGGCCAACTGGGTGTCCTACTTGACACTCATCAAATTTGTTCTTGAAATTTTCCTATGATCTTCTTAAAATTACTCGTAATGATCCGCTCCTTTTCTAGCTAACTTACTATGGTGGTGGGTTTTTGTTCCTTATGTTAGCAAGCTAAACAAAAAGAACCCCACTCTTAATAAGGTGGTGGTCATGATTATCTCATAATGATGAAGTGATGGTCTATGAGCCAAGCACTGTGGGATGAGAGTTATTTCACTTGGGTGGATCTGGTTTTGAGATGCGCACTTTCACATCACAATCATAACAGGTTCAGGAGGGTTGCTAACGTGAACGACTCCCACAATTTACAAGAGATTTTTAAAGCCAACTCGCATCCCCTCACCTCTATTCATTACTATGGGATCATCATCATGGGTGGAAACTCAAAAGGATCGAACCATATTCTTGCACTGAACTGATAGAGGACTAGGAAGTCTAGAATATTCTCAAGGACAATGGTGTAACTACTTTCCTGGAAAGAATGATTGGGTACTCGGCCATGGTTTCTTATGGTGCCCTAGCTACCTGGTCGCATGGCAGAGTCCAAATTGGAAATACTTCTTTCACCATCTCCACCAACGCCATTTCCTCGGTGACAACCTTCCAGCCTCTAGGGAATTTTACTTCAAGAGGTCCTTACAAGCGGAGCTCTAGGATTTCATTGAAAAGTGTGAGAAACCAGCCAAGTATCTTTCTGGTTATGTTTGGGAATCCCTAATCCCCACCTTTGGGAAAGGGTTGTTGAAGTAATTATGAGGTATTTCACCATCGATGGGCATTACAGTTTGTCTTTGAGCCCCATTTCTTCATTCTTTCTCACCTATGCTGGGGGAATAAAATTAATGTCACTACCTTTTTGTTCAAGTCTCTCAAGCATTCTTTAAATCTTGCTAGGGAAGGAGAATGCCCTTTCTTCACCAGGGCCTTCTTTACATCCTATTCAAATGTGTACTTCTTCTCTAGCCTAAGATCACTCGTTTCCCTTCCAAGTTTGGTCGGGCTCATGTCCTATCGTAGCCCCACCTTGTCTCCCCTTCCATCCCCTACTTCCCATCCCACTTTTAGCCGCGCTACCTACTTGCAGTCTCCTCTCGACTCCGATTTTGAGGTGAAAATCATGGTTTCCTCCTTCCTGGTTTTACTCCCCATGTTTTGCCCATTAGTCCTCTCATTATCCTACCAAAACTGCCTCAACCTTCTAGATGTTGATGTTATTGTTACACCTCTTTCTTGGTCTTAAGCTCATAGTTCGACTCTTTCAAATGCACTATTGGAGTTTAGCTAAGTTATATCCTAAATCATCTTATTTGGGTCTAGTTGACATGGATGAGGATCCAATGAGAAGGATCTAAATCTATGAGGGGAAATAAATTTTTTTATCATGGTTGATAGTGGGATCATCCCCCAAGATATCAAGATGGAAGCTCCTTCAAAAGTGGAAGACACCGACTGGGAACATCGTGGGATGATGATGGAATTGCTGCTAACACTAGTAACCAACCTGAAGACCGACAAGTTGAATTGGTGTCTTCCATCCTGGCTAAGCTCCAATGTTCCTTCTCTGTCCTTAAAGCTTGGAAATTTTCACAGATAACACCAGGGCTGCCATCACCAAAGATTTCTCTAAACTAATTTCTCTTACTCTATCAGCTAGCCAAAAATTCTAGCTCCATCCATGCTAAGCATACTATTAAAGAGCTAAGGAATCTCCTTTGATGTTTTGTAATTTTTCTTTTCGTTTTGTTCAGATTTTTTAAGAATTATCTTGGGTTTCTCTAAATTTAATCCTCATCACTTGATCTAGCCATCTAGGATTTTTGTACAAGGTTGTGGGACCTTCTAAAACCCTCACTTTAACCTTATTCCAAAAAAAAATTAGGTAAGGAGAATCAAGATGCTAATTCCTTGAGTAGGAATTTAGCACTTTTCATAACAATGGAAAATGAAGCAACATTGTTTACGGTAGTAAGAAATTATATGAAAGTGATCCATATTTTAGTTATGTTTTGAGATAATTTAAGGACTCTAAAGTAGGTATTTGTTCTTCTAGTTATTTTATGTGTGATGGTTATTTCTTTAGGGGAAATCAATTATGCATCCATGTGGATTCAATGAGAGAAAATTTTATAAGAGAATTACACAATGGAGGTTTGGTTGGACACATAAGTATAAGTAAGAAAATTCCTATTGTGATAGAGAAGTATTATTTTCCAAAGGTAAAGTGATACATAAGTAGGATTATATCATGATGTAGATTGTGTTAAATGGATAAAGTTTATACACAAAATACTTGCTTTTATATTCCATTACATATCCTTATAGAGCCATGGGTTTATGTGGGTATGGATTTTGTGTTAGTGATTCCTAACACATAATGAAGGAGTGAATCTATATTTTTGAGGTAGGTAGGTTCTCTAAAATTACACATTTAATTGTTTGTAAGACAAATAGTGATGCTTATAGAGTTGAAACTTTATTTACTTTAGAAGTGGATAGGCTGCATGGAGTTCCAAGAATGATCACTTTAGATCAAGACATGTCATTCATTTTTGGAAGATTCTATGGAGGAAAATGGGGACACAACTATAGTTCATTACTATATATCACCCCCGAATTATAGAAAAACATAATTAGTGAATAGAATCTTGGGAAATATTCTATGTTGCATAGTTATAGAAATTCCAAAACAATGGGATTTGGGTTTACACAAGCAGTAGATTATTTATAACAACTCAAGAAATATATAAACAAGAAGGCATCCTTTCATGATTGTCTATAGAAGGAACACTAAGGAGTTCTAAATATGATTATTTTTCTGGCAAATATTAATAAGTGATTATGTAGAAGAATTTGTAGAACACGTACAAATTGCAGGAGGAGTAACTATGGGAAAATATCAAAGTTAGTAATGAAAATATAAATGAGGTACAAATGCAAGTAGGAGATTAAATGGAATTGATGATGAAAATATGGTGATGGTTCATCTCAGAAAGGAGAGGGTTTCAAAGGGGACATATAATAAAGTGAATTATAAGAATATTGGGCCATGTAAGATTCTGAAGAAAAAACTGATAATGCCTACAAGGTTGAGCTACCTAAAATTTTGCTATTTCACCAGTTTTTAATATTTCTAACTTATATAATTTTCCAAGTCGTGAGAATTTTTGAGGAAAATATAACTCAGGGTGTTATAGATCTTGAAGAAGAAAAAGGAGAAGATAATATGCATCTTGTACCAAAATATAGTTAGTACTAGGAAAGTGAGCCATATAAAATATTTGGTATAGTGGGAAAATTTGTTGTGAGGAAGAAAATAAGTGAATTCCTAAGTGGAATCAAAAATAATTTTATATCAGGGAAATATATGATATAGACATCAATCAGTAAATTTTTTGCATGAAAGGGTTTAATTGTTTTCATATATTTGATTTTTCTATTCATTTTTGTTGAGTTGTTTTTTACGCAAAAAGAGGACTCTATTGGATTTTGAAGGCAAAAACCCCAAAAATGTCTATAAACATGACCATTGAAGGAGAATTTAGTTTAGTTTTTTTTTTTTTATTTTTTCGTTTTTAGAGGATAAGAACAAATACATACAAATCCACTTGGAAATTTGTGTCATGGGAAAAATGTCTTCTAAGGACGCAAAAAGTAAAAAAATGGTTTCTTGTATTTTTGGGGGTTTTTTTATGTTTGGTACTTGTTTTTTTCTTGCACTTTGCATAGTTCCTATTTTGAAAGCATTTAGAAATCATATAAATTCATAAAAAGGAAGAAATTTGTGTGCAGGGAAGTAGAAAGTCCAAAAAAATTGTTTCTAGGTTTTTTGCATTCGGTATCAAGTTTTTTTCTTCATCTTTGCAAATCCTTTTTGGCAAGGATCTAAATATCTAAAAATATATACTAAGGTCTTAGAAATCCATGTCGGTGAGAAATAGGGAATTGTTTTTGGGGATTTTTTAGTTTTGTATTTTTGGTTCTAGGTTTTTTCATTCCACTTTATAGAGCTTCTTGTGTGGTGTTGATTTGGGGATCTTGTAGATCGATGCTACTTGTGAGGATCTTGAAAATCCATTTCAGCCAGTAGAAACTCTATAAAAATAGTTTATTTGTTTTTCACGTTAAGTGTCGAGCTTTTTCATCTTCTATTTTTACATCTCATGGATTATAATTTTTTTCAAAAAGGTAAATTGAAGAAGAGTGAAGGAAAAATAAATTTAATATTTTTGTTCAAATAAATATTAAAGAACAAAGTAAAAAGGTTATAAATTTTGATATGCACTTCAAAATTGAATGTCATTTGTTTAAAAGTACTTATTTTTTCTTTTCTGTTCCATTTTAAATATTTATGTAGATAAAAAAATTAAATTATAAAATGTCATTATTATAACACACACTCAATTATAAAGTGAAAATTTGAGGGTGTTGTAATGACTTGCATGATTAATTTTCGGATGATGTCGATGTCCTAAAATTTTGTGTGTTGAATACTTGTATCTATCTTGGATTCAAAGAATGAAATTTTTTTCACTAAAATGTTTAGACTTTAGGAGGATATGGTAAAACTTGTGAAACAAAATATATCACTTAAAAATATAAACTCTCATATTCACAACCTCATTTATGACAAGGATAAACTAATACATCCTTATAAAAAAATTACTCACTTACAACATCATTCTCACATTTTGGAATTTCATACCCATGCTTTTGTTTCTATTCCACTTGTAGATATTCCTTGCACACTCATTGACCCTGATTTGAAAGTTTTTAGATTCCTTCTTCTTTTGATGATCATGATCTTATTTCCTTTGTTATTACATGTTCTACTTCTGCACTTAAGCCTATAAAGCAGAATATACACCATGTATCCCACTCCATCTCCCGTTGTAAAAATCCTAGCTCCTTTCTAAAGCATACCACTAGATTGAGTTCTCACATGCTCTTTTTATGGGTTTCATCAATGGAGGTATTGAAAAAAATCACATGGAATTTTTCCTATATACATCCTATTAAGTGGCATTCTTTCCATGACATATTTTTTCGAGCAAGTACTTAATTAAGATCACACATTGGTAGATCTCCTATTTTTATTCGATCAAGTATTTCTGAGGATCATGAGCTACACATGAGTTTTGTACCTTAACTCGGGCTTGAGAAACATGATATTTCAACTATCATACCTGATTGACCTGACACACATTTTGATGTTCCTTTGAATGAACCCATTGTGCATTTTACACTCGAGTCATATGCATACATCTTCTTCATCCATTCATGTTGATTTGGGGTGAATTTTTGATCACCTATGGTAAAACATACACATTCATTAAGAGGACTCTATAGTTATGGATTCTCCACCATTTGGCTTTTTGCTAAAACTTTTATACCATCTACTTTGTAATTATCCTTATTTTGATAATTTTTTATTTAGTGGGTTTAGTATATATATCTATATTTATTATATAAATATTTTGCATCTATATTTTTGACATACTTTTATCATGTTAACATTCTTTCTTATGGGATATCTATTTTGGTTAATCCCAATGTTATTTTGTTAGTTTTCAAATAGTGTTTGTTACAACTCATACAAATATGTAACCTCACTCTACCCTTTCGGTAGTATGTAAGGGTTTGATATTAATCATCCTTTTAGTCTTGTGCCCTTTCCTTATTACCTTAGCTTTTATTGGATCATGAAACTCCTATTTATTTTGATCTTATGTACTTTCCTTATTTCCTTTGGTATTATTCTTAGATCATGGAACACCTTGTTTTAGCCATTGATTTTGCTTCTTTGGGTCTTGTGTCTTTGCCTTGTTAGCTAGCCTTTTCTTTGATCGAGACACTCCTATTTATTTGGATCCTATGTCCATACCTTATTACCTTGGTTATTTTTATTAGATCATGGCACATCTATTAATATAAATCGATCAAATTATATTTTATTTTTTAAACTTTCAACATCACTTCATTGATAGTATCCTTAGATGGAGCTATTGTAGTGAATCCCATTTTCAATTATTTTTTATGTTTTTGTGATTGAGAATTGGATTAAGATCATAGTGCACACCAAATTACTTAACATTATATAATTTTTTTCGAGCCTAGCTTCTTTGTATTCCTTGCAATAGGTTTTTCTTTCTCTATTTTGTTATTACTTGTTTTGGGCACCTTCTAGTGTTCTTTTTCCCAATTATTGAATGTGGGTACCTCATCGGGATTTTTTGGGGACTCCCTTCTTTTCCACCCACCTAAGCTATTATTATAAGGGGTGTTACTTTTAGGTTATAATTTATCCATTTATTTATTTTTAGGATAATTCTTACACTTAGGTTATCACTACAATTGTTGGGTTATCCCGATTAGTTGTACTTGTCATGTGGAGTTAAATTAACTATTAGTATCATATAGTGGGAGTTCTTCACCACCGATATAGTTAGTAGTTGCACTTTTCTCCTCTATGTATATGCTATTTATTGAGATAATTCATGTAATGTAATGTTTTGATATTAATGGATTATGATGGATTTCCATATATGATATTTTATCTTTTGTTTCAGAAATGTTTTTATATGGTTATTCCAGAGAATTTATGTTATATTATGAAATGTGGTGTGATATCATAGTAGACATAGATGATAACACTAGAAGATAATGATAATTGCTAATATTCATAGAACAAATGATATTTAATTATACAATAGGATATTGACTTATTCATGATAGGTGTGTGTGCAACATGCGGTGGGAGAAAAATGTGCAAAGAGTAATGTGAAAATGATAGAAGACCTGAGTCTAATATGGAATTAATCTAACATTCCACCCTTATTAAATTGTTCTTACAATTGGATCCCCAAAACAAATCAAATTTCACCTTTCCTAAATTTTTAGTGAAAACATCTACACCTTGTTCTTTAGTACGAGAATCAAATAAATTTATCTCTCCCACATAATTGGTTAGAGTCTCTCTTGATATCATAGGAATATTATTGGATAGATTAAGGTACTTCCTCTAAATTGTGCGCAAGCTATGGTACAGAGCTCAAGAACTATCTCCACATGTTTAGAACCTCTCTCTCGGTTGGCACATGTGCTAAAAAAATAAACGAGTAGCTATGAATGTTTTGAAAGCCTCTCCTCAAGGTTAGCTCTTTGCTTAATAAAACCTATATTGGGATGGATCATAGCTTTAAATTTACACGGAGTGAAAAATAACCCTCCATTCACTTTTCTCTAATCCATAAGGAATAGAATTATTTAGCGATCAATGAAGAACTCTATAAGTTTTTCATCATTTCCTAAATTCTAAGAGAAAATAAAAGACAAATAGCTCCATGAGAATGAAAAAGTTTAGAATCTTTCTAATTATAGTGCATGGACAATTTTATTTCTTCTTTGTTGAAAACTTCCACTTTGGGATACAATGTGAGTACAAAATTGTAATTTTTATACCTTTTTACACCTTATTCAAGAATTTAATTTATTTATTTTAATAAAAATACATCCACCGTAATCTCCCTAAACCATCTCTATGATTTTGACATTGTAATCTAACATTTTACAAAATAAAATTTTGTACTTTTTCATCAAATGGAAACAAAGTTATGGTTGTTTGAGTAAAGGCTCATTTCTATGTAAAAAAAGGTGTCCCATGAGGAAATTTTTTAATTATTATTTTGTGCTATTTGGCGTCTTTTCCTTTACAAAAGTGTCTCAAAATCAAATTTCATATCATTCAGGAGAATTTTTTTTTTTTTGCCCAATGAGGTATTTTTTTGCTAAAAGTAGTGTGCACTTTAGTTATATTTAGGCCACTTATGAGGGTTTTTGGACTGCTAAATTTTGTAGATTCAATTAAAATTTCCTCCAAAACTTATATACAAAAATAGAATGGTCTTGATGGGGTCCACCTCCTGACCTCTCATCCTTAATAAGCTTGTGTTGACTACTTAGGTATACTATGAGCTTAGTATGTGAATTGGAAAAAATCCTATTTGAAAAAATAAAAACATTATTACCTTTAAAACTACCCCTTACAACATTTATGGATGAACCATGTTGAAATTCTATGGAACATGGGTGATTTAGGATTTTCTAGAAACTTCTCTTACGCTTTGGCCGATATTATATATTTTTGTAATCTCGTCCATTTTGTTTTTGTTAGCCACCTCTTTGTGATATTATTTTCTCCTTTTTCTTGTATAGTGTTGTAATTCGGCTATGTTTCAAGTCTCTATGGATGCTTGTGTGATGGTGAAGAGATATTTTCATAGTTTAGAGGTGAAGGAGTTTTATTTAGAGCTTTTTGCATGAAACGTAGGAGGCAATGCTAGCAATGGATGTTTGGATTTTGGCACATCTTCATGTGAGTTGACATAGGTCACTAGGGGTAGAGCTACACTCCCATTATTTTTTAATGGCCACTTTATGTAAGAAACTTGCCAAATAAACCTCATTATGTGACTTGATATGAATGATATATTGTTAAATAACATCTCACCTATGACTCTCAACAAGTAGCCACGGTCCTTTGATCTATTGGTTGATGGGGAAAGATGTTTGATCTCATTTTCAAGAAGGAAAAATTTCCTAGAGTTTGAATCTTAGTACAAAACCCACTTAACTCTCCCTTTTACCAAAATATTTAAGTAAAAGTATGGATCGATCCACAACACGTTGTAATGGTTTTCTAATGAAAACATTCTATGCAACTCACCTTGATCTCAATGCTTTTCCCAAATCACTTTATATCTCCAAGGTTGATTGATTTGGAACTCAATCTAGGGATTTAGGATAAGCACAACCCATATACAATAACTAAACAAGAAAAAATCATTTGTCTAGTGAGAATTCAAGATATAACAAATTCAAATCTGTGAGCTCTATATGTAGCTTGATCTAAATGTAAAGATAACTCGATAGCTAGCTCGCTTACAAGATGTTACTCATGTCACCTACCAATGTAGGGATGTACCAGATCGATGCTTGTAACCTATGCAACTCATTCAAAATCTTAAAACATAGCTCACCAAGTCATACAAAACTCGATGCTAGAGTGAAAATCATCTTAACTTGATGCAATCTCTCCAATATGATCTTGATCTTTAACTAAATTCTTATAGATTGATGAAGAGTTATGCATATCCTTGAAAGCCTTCTAGATGTAGTAGCATTGTCTATTTTTTTAAATAATCTACATATGTTTTTTTTTTGCTACAAAAAATCAGCAATACTATGTGCATATCTACAAGGGGATATGAGGATGCAAATAATGGGTTAGGAATGGGATATGAACCTTTATGGATCTCAAATTCATCTCCAACTTCCTCTATCGATGTCAAACCTTATGTCACTAGTTTCTTTCATCCTTAGTGATTCAGGGATCCTCACAATAACATAGAAGCTAGGATTAACCAACTTTGATACCATAATAGAACCGGAAGCCAATGCTTCTTTTTATTTCATTTTTATGATAATTGGTAAAATAGGGTTGCGGGACCCTACCTCTTACAATTCGTGAGCTCAAAATGAGCAAATAAGAAGTTATAAATCATAAAAATATATACATATAGAATTAATGTTACATCCGAGCTCCTTAATGAGCATATAAACAAATTGAAAAAAAAAAAAAAGAGTAATAATAACACCTACTAAAACAAAGTATTACTAAAAGTAAAGTTAAATAACATCAAAGTAAACAAATAGCCACCCAGACAAACATTACTTTTTAGATCTTTCCATACCATGTAAAAATTATGCCCATTGCTTAGAAAGAGATTCAATGTTGTCACCCAATGAAGGCAGGTAACATTCAACAACTTCCCATTACCTTTTCTTCAAATTTTCATGCTCATCCACTTGCCTCTAAGCATTAGCTAGCTGATTGAGGGTTTCAAGATGTCACAAAGTGGATTTCACAATAACAACACTCCATTCCATATAAATATGGAATATGGCTCTATTGTGATCCACCACATTAGAGAGGTTGTTGCAATTAGCTTTCAAAATTTCAAGACCACCCCACTAGTGATTTTGGCCACATCTGCAACCTACATTTTCATAGTGTGCTAGTCATTAAAGAGAAACTAAACAAATCTCTTCATTAGCATCATGTCTCCTTTATGTTCTTCAATATCCATCGTCATCTTGGTAAGATGATTTTAACCCTTCTTGGATCCCATTTGACCCAACACTTCAATCTGATGCTCCAATTGGGCATTCACAGGAACTTGATTCCCCTGCATGCTTGAATCCCCTTTGGTATTAACATATGAAAATTTGACATTATTCCCCTTAAGCTCACCGATTTTATGAGCCATATTTATTTCCACCACATTCTTTTCACCTCCCGAAGGATTATCTTCCTAAGGATTTGATTCTTCACTAGAATCCTCCTCCTTCAAGTCTGAGTCCTCTTCCTCAACATAATCCTCAAGAGCC
Source organism: Taxus wallichiana var. yunnanensis (assembly GCA_018340775.1). Taxonomy (NCBI): domain Eukaryota; kingdom Viridiplantae; phylum Streptophyta; class Pinopsida; order Cupressales; family Taxaceae; genus Taxus; species Taxus wallichiana. The sequence goes on along the minus strand of CM031244.1, from coordinate 783,380,787 downwards.
TTAGTAAGAGTACCAATTTTATCAATGTCGAGAGATACTCTTTTGACCAGGGCTAGAATAAAACCTTGGTGAAGAGGGACATCAACTATGTTATTTTTAAACTGGTTATCGAAGCACACGTAGAGAGTGGATTAGAAAATATGAAAAACTAAAATGATAGCCATGTCTAAAAAATTAAGCATAAAAAATGGTAAGTATAAATGCACTTTTGATTGCCTTCAAGGGTAAGAAACTGAATAAGGGTTAAGGCCACTTCATCAAAAGGAAGGGGTAAAGAAGAGAAAATAAAACCAACAAAATGAATGGTGAGTTTTTCATTACCTTGCAATAACTACGCCTCAATTTATCCATAGCCTCATTTTTGGCTTGTACACCTCCCTCTCTAAAGCCAAGAAGCCCATGACATTGGCAAAAATATCAATGGTAATCTCCATATGAAAACCTTTTAGGTCAAAACTCCCTCTTTTTTAGTCAACTTCCAGACTCTAGAAAAATCGCTAGATTTTCGTAATTAACCTCAAATATTTTGAGAAATGGAGAAAAACCCATTCTCTCGAAAACTTCCATGGCCTCAATCTTAACTCCTTTTACGTCATAGGTTCAATTAACAAAATATTACCCCCATCTGTTTATATGAATACCAATTCATAGAAATTCCCAAATTTAGGTTAACCAGATTGTTATGAGAAATCCCAACAATGTTAAAATTACAAGCAAAGGAGGAAATAATGACACTGAGGTAGCATGAGTGAACCCAGTCTAAAGCTTCACCAAACACAACCTTATAATCACACATTTCATACAACTTATTTTTATTATTTATATACTAAATGATCTTTATTTTTACAATATGATATTGACTTATTCCAATAGGTGTGTGTGTGTGTGTGTGTGCAAGTTGTAGGTGTGAGACAAATGTACAGAGGACAATGTGATAACCGATAGTAGAATAAGTCTAATGTGGAATTAATCTAACAATTGACAATGGAAAATTGGATGAATTATATCAAATGAATTCTCAAGAACATAATTCTTTTCAACAAGGGGATAATGATATGGGATTATAAATTCTTGATACCATAACTTTTGATAGAACCATTGTTCATGATTAAATTTTCTAGCATGGTAAATATTTATTAGTAATATGCTATGAAAATTATTTTCACAAAAGTTGAATGACTTTTAAACTTTTTCAAGACCAAATTCCTTTTTCTAGTGGGATTAAATCGGCTTTGAACATTTTTGCGTTTTTCTATAGAAATTAGAGTTTTAATTTATCTTTTTCTATGGTTTCTGTAATAAGATAATATTTTACATACACCTTAATTCAAAAATGCATATTTTATATAAAATAATTGGGTTTCATATGAGGTTTTTAATTGTTTAGGGATTTTTCAATGATTTAGGATTTTATTAGAGATAGTGGGAAATACAAGGAATATTATAATGTTGGAAAAGATTTGTGTGGATACAAGAATGATCGATAATTATTTTAAGGATTTGGTAGTTTTGTAAAATCCTGTGTGTTTTTTTTGAAGCATTTCAACCTACCGTAATTGATCCGCATCATCTACTTGATCTAAACATCCTCCTAATACATGTATTCCCAATATTTCAATTGATTTACTTTATAATTATTAAAAACCTATTTTTTGTAAGGAAGCATTATAAGATGTGGATTGTGCCAAATTGAAAAGGTAAATTTAGGAGGATATGGATGACTTGTAAAATATTAGGTCATGGGACCTAGTACATTTTCCAAAAGGTAGAATTTTTTTTTGGTTAAAATGGGTTTATAAATGGAAGATAGGTGTTCATGAAAAACTTGAAAGGTTTATGGATATACGTAGTAAAAGTATTTGCAAAAAAATAAGGTATTGATTTTCATGAAATATTTTCACTAGTTGTTAAAATTATTTAAATTCAACTAGTTTTAGCACTAGTTTGTTTACTTTATTTAGAGTATGAAAAATTATATGTTACAATAACATTATTACCTGGATATGTGTGTGTGTGTGTATATATATATATATATATATATATATATGGAACATCTTGAAGGATTTGTAATAAATAGCAAAAATGATTTGTTTGCAATCTTAGGAAATCATTATATACCCTGAAATAGTCACCCAAGAAATCATAAAAGAACTCGATGGTTTCATGAAGAGCTAAAATTTTCTAAGGAGTGAGTATGAACATTGTGTTTATTTAAAATTTGTGGACAATGTCTTCTTTATTGTATTGGTATTTTATGTTAATCATATGCTTGTTGTAAGAAAAAAACATGGTAAAATCAACCATTTAAAAACACATTTGGCTAGTACATTTGAGATGAAGGATCTAGGATCTACAGAACAAACCTTAGGAATGGAGATAGATATAGACATGATAAATGATAATATTTTCTTATCACAACATAGGCATTTTGAAAATATACTAATGAAATTCGGTATGAAATATGTGAAACTAGTTAGAATCCCTTTTTCTTCCCATTTCAATCTTTCTTCAAATAAATGTCCTAAAGATGAAGAAGAAAAGGAGTATAGGTTTTATGTACATTATGCTAGTGAATTTGGAAGTTTAATGTATGTTATGGTATGTACAACGCCTAGCATTTCACATGTAATCATATTTGTCTTTAGAGTTTTTGGAAAATGCAGATAGAGAACATTGATTAGAAGTGAAGTGAGTTTATATCTACATGTGAGGAACAAGTGATTATTACATCACCTATAATAATAGTGGTGATCATATTTTTAGATATGTTGATTCAGATTTTACATGTGATTTGGAAAAAAATAAACGTTGAATTATGTTTTTATAATTGTAGGTGGAACTATCAAGTTGGTTATCAAAGCTTTAAAAGATTATTTCCATATCAACTATTGAGGAAGAATATGTAGCATTACATCATGCTTGTTTGGAGAAATTTTAGGTAAAACAACTATTGGATGAGTTTGGATGAGATCAATATAAGATGAAGGTATTATGTAACAATAAACGTGTTATTTATATGTTCAAGAATCTAGCTTATAATAGTAAGAAAAACATATTGTAGTTAAGTATCATTTTTTGAAACATATTATTGATGAAGGAATAGTAGAACTCAAAAAGGTCCACACAAAACAAAAATTCTTCTTATATGTTCACAAAACAAATATCATTAGATAATCTATAATGGTGTTAAGTAGCTCTTGGTTTTCACAAAATTTGATGAGTTAGTTGTGTAAGATATCAAGCCTATTTGTTGTTAAGGTGGCGATTGTTAGTTATGTGAAAACAAGTTAAATTTTGAATCTTTCTTTTGGCACAATTCATAGATCACTTCTCCAAAATGGGTGTGGGGGGATTAACCCCCACTCTTTTGAAATAAAAATCCTAATGGAATTTTTCCATTCTATTTTTAGGAGGAGGAATCCTTACTATACTTCACCAATTAGTTGTATTTACTTTTGTGGAGATATAAAGTAGCTCATAAGGAGCATGAATCGTGGGTGTTTTCTGGGTACTTGGTCAGGCTTTATCAAGTAAATCTAATATTCCTCTCTTATGTTTATTCATTTGTGGATTTATTTTATCTCTATATCTCAAAACTATTTTTTTATTTAACCTTCTTCTTATTCATTTCGAAAAGTCTATGGTTTCCTAAAAATATAGTTTTGATAGTCACCTAGATATAAGCACATTCATACAACTCATTTTGTTGACCTTACACCTCAAATATTTGGGTTACCTTAGAGATCAAAACAAAGAACCACATTTCAAAAAAATCCCTTAAACATAATACCTCGATTTAAATTTAGATGCAACATAAATGGTTGTAGACTAGGATAATTCACGTAACTACACCTCACACACCAAAGATCATTTCCAAGTTGAAGGAAGAGGAAAGGGAAGATAAAATGAAACTAAAACTACATTCGGAAGTAATAAAAATGATAAAATAACCACAAAATAGTGGAATACACAACACAAAAACATGCACATAAAAAATAGGGATAAAAACTAGCTACATATATATTAGATTTTTGAAAATTTTCAGCAAAGCTTCATTGCTCTATTTTTATTCTCATTCCATTTTTAACTCTTTTATCTCTTCACTTCCTTGCATAAAAATACAGCACACCCCATTAAAAAAATCAATTCAGAAATTAATTCCATACAATCGCACATTAGGGAAGACAATCCTTGTAAGAAAATACAAAAATTAATGTTTTCCTAAATTAGAGAGAATGTTAGATATCAAATTTTGTCATTCCATTCAATGAAGATATTTTTTCCTTTTGCCAAAATCTATAGCTATCAAACACTTCCACCTATCAGGGGATCATAGTTAAATGCAATGTTTGAGATTATATCTCTAACACTCCCCCTTAATCTCACTTCATTGTCATCCTTCTCGAGAAATTTTTGTGCCATCTCCATAGTTTCCACTATAAATTCTATATCTTCCATTCTATACTTCATCTTCAACACATTCACCCAAATAACTTCATAGATATTCAAATGTATATTTTATCAATGGATTAATAAATATATTAGAAATTTTTCTTTTGATCTAAAAAAATTCTAGACATATTTCCTTGTTATTAATTAGTTCTCTTATAAAATGATAACTAGTGTCTATGTGCCTGTTCCTTTTATGAAAAACATTATTTTTAGACAATGAAATATTTTTGCTTCTTCTTGTCCCCGCATCAACTTAGCTAGCATTTTCATCATCCATACAACTTAACATGCAACAAAGATCACTTGCACATAATAATCACTTCATTAAAGAAGGAGTTACAATGTGATGTTTATTTAAAGGCCATGATAGTATCCATTTTCCAAAATTAAAAGAATAACTATAAATATTTTTCCTATCATCAATGCTAACAACACAATCATTATCCATGTATCTAATGAGCTTAAACTCATCCACAACTTGATACAAAATTCCATAGTTCTTCATTTGACAAACATAACTTAGTATGATTTTCCCAACATTCTAATTAGAGTCTTTTTATAATCCATGAACCTAGAAATAAGGCTCAAATCATACATAATATAAGGCCTTGTGTTTGTTAACTACATGAGACTACAAACTAGTCTTTTAAACAATCTAGGATCAACAATTGAACCACTATCTTCCTTTCTTAACTTCAGCATTGTAAAAATATCAGTATGTACTAGCTTACAAATTAGGATATTAAATATTTTCAATACATCACTTGCATTCTTTGATTGAGAAATAAAATTACCTTCGGTTGATTTATTAACTTCTATTCCCAAGAAATATTTCTTGAGACCAAGGTTAGTCATTTTCTACTTTTTCATCATGGCTTCGTAAAAAGTATGTGAAAAGGTCTCTCATGAAAATTTAACCATCTACATAAATACACACAATTAATATTTTACCTTTCTCATCAATTTATATTTATATATATATCAATTAGGATCATTATTGCACCTAGTAAATCCATTTTTAATTAAATAAGAATTAATGAAGTTGTACCATTCTCTCTGAGCTTGCTTGAGTCCATAGATCACCTATTTTAGCTTGTATACCTTTTCTTCATGACATAAAATTTAATATCCATGTGGTTGTTGTACATAAACCTCCTCTTCACTATAATCAATATTTTTATTTTATTTTATGTCCATTCTAAAACTAGACCACTTGTTTTTATCTTAAATTGCTAAAATGTTTCTTATCTTATCTCAATGCGTTACATGAGAAAAAAATCATTATAATCAATACCATGATTTTGGGTCAAACTTTTAACAACTAATCTTCACTTATTCTATAGCACTTTACCATCCATGCCATGTTTATATTTTTAAATCCATTTTACACTTATGATGTCCTTTCTTTTAGGATTATCCACCAACACCCAAGTGTTATTCTTCTCAATAGATTCAATCTCTTCATCCATGGATTCAGTCCATATTTCATCTTTTTTGGAATATATTGGGTAAAAGGAGGGTTTTAGAAGGTCCCCCAACCTTATACAAACGAGCCCATCAGGCCAGATTTAGCATTAATAGAATCAGAGTCAAAATACCCGAGTAGATTCCAAAAAAGGAGGAAGAGAAAAAGCAAACATAGAAAAAGAAACTATACATCAAAAGAGCTTTTTCAGCTCGGAAACTACTTTCTTAGCTCTAGGAGAGCCTGAGTCGTTAGCAATAAGATCAGCCAGCTTGATAAGCTCCGCGCAGTCATTCACAATTGCATTTCTAGTGGATTCCGTGAAGGCCTCCCAATCTTTCAGCGCTTTGAAAGCACGCTGGAGCTTGCTCAGAATAGAGGAAACCATGTCGGCTCTGCATTGATCACCTTTAGCGTCAGCAGACTCAGAATCAGCAGGATTTGATTCCATCAAAGGAGTGGAGTGGAGAGTGTCAGCAGCAAAAAAATTTCGTCGAGGAGAGCCTTGGATCCAGCAGCCTGGGAGATGGGATCCGCAACCGGTTGAGAGACATCACACTGCTCCGAACCCGGGGAGTCGGGGTATAGCTTGCCAAGCCCAAGAGATCAGTGGCTTGAGAGTAATCAGGGCTGGAAACAGGGGAAGTGGCGTGACCACTGGCTTCAGTGCCTTCCAAGAATAAGCACGAGATGGGCGTGGGCGTGGGAAAGGAAGGAATGTCCGGGGGGATGGAGGCAGCACGGGGGGGACTCACAATAGCCACATCAGAGTCCGAATCAGAGGAGAGAAGCAGGTGACGCCTACGCCGAGAGGAGCGGAGGGAGGAGGAGGAGGGGCGAGGAGAAGGAGAAGGGGAGCGGCGGCGGTGACCCAACTTGGGGGGAAAGCGGAGAAAATCAGAGTGAGAAGCGGCGACAGAGAAAAGCAGGTAAAGTAAACCTTGGTGAAGGATGACGCCCTCGCCCTCCCGAGCTAACTGAACCGAATGTTCAAGAGACTGAAACAAGAAGGCCGCAAGATTGATTTTCTTCCCCCATCGAAGATGAGAGAGGATGAAGAGGTGAGGACCAAAACCAACCTATATCTGCCGTCGATAGTGAAATATCACATAATGACCTCCGCCACTCTGTCCCAGGGAGAAGGCAGGGAATCCCGAGTATAACCAGAAAGATATTTCTTCGGCCTATCACCAGGGGCATTAAAATCCTGAATTTCTGCACGTGCAGCGAACGTTTGTAGTAAATATCACCTGCAGCAGGAAGGCCGGTGGCGTCAGCAATGGCATTCATGGAAATGGTGAAGTGGGTGTTGCCGATTTGGACCCGACCCTTCGACCAGGAGGCCGTGACCGCATAGGAAACCAGCGCAGAATAACCCGTCATTTTTTCCAGGAAGGTGGCTATACCATTTTCCAATAAAATATTCCACACCTCTTCATCATTCTTAATCGGCTCGCAATTGTCGGGCTCAAGGCGCTTCAATTGACCCCCCATGGATTGAACGCTAGGATAGTTACAGAAAAGTAGAGTAAAAGAGGGCGAAACCAGCTTAAACAGGTCAGGATAGCAGTCGGACAAGTTATCATTGCACTTTTGCCACGTCTTCAGATGATTAATGTGGCGATAATGCCCGTTCGTGCGGGGATTTCTCGCATCAATACAAAGCACCTTAATCAAAAGCCCCTCGATAAGAGTCACATCCATTAACTTCGCCATAATTACCGCCGTCCTTTGAGAAGGCCAAATCAAGATAGCCGAGACCCGAGTCAGCCCTTTACTCCGCCAGTCAGCAATGGGGAGTATCATTATGAGCGATTTGGCTGAGATCATTCGGGAAGTTATCAGTCCACCTTTGCTGATTCTCTATGTGGACACCAATATTAGCAAGGAGGTCGGCCGCTTTATTTCCTTCCCGTAGAACATGCTGGAACTGGACTTGAAGGAAAAATCTTTGCAGAACTCTGATATCAGCAATGATGTTTCTAATCGACCAATGACCAGGATCATTCGACTGAAGGAGTTTGATGATGTTGAGGGAGTCACTTTCAACTTGGAGAGGATCATTACCCAAAATGATGGCCATCTCAAGACCTTTGAGGATTGCCAAAGCTTCCGCACGATGGTTGGAGCCAATATTGAAATTGTGAGCAGAGGCAGCAACAATATATCCCGAAGAGCAACGGAGAATGGCCTCCTCCTCCAGACATACCAGGATTGCCTTTCGAGGCACCATCCGTGTTGAGTTTTTTCCATCCCCTTGGAGGGGGGGTCCAGCAGACTAAATTACGATCAGTGAGTGTACTTTTACATTGAATGGATAATAACTTCTGCCACTCCAGGGAATAGCATATTTGGATTTTTTGCTGATATTTGGTCCACGTGGTCAGATTGATATTTTCTTGGAGAGCCAGAGCAATCTGAATAGCCACCTGACAAGGATCAAGACTTTTTTCTTTGAAGATTCTTCTGTTTCTTTCTTTCCATATGCCCCATAATCCGTGCGGGAGGAGGAGTTTCCAAGCCAAATTCAAAATCGGATGAGTGAAAGGAGAGCTCCATTGAGAAAGGGTATCCTGAATGGAATCCGGGAAGATCCAATAAACTCCCAACCTTGATAAAAGCCACTGCCAAATAATTTGCGAGAAAGAGCAATGGATCAAGAGATGAGCAGAGGACTCCGCTTCATTAGCACATAACACACATTTTGTGGGGAGAGAGAAACCCCTTCTTTTTAGATTCTCCCCAGAGAGGAAAGCATTCTTGGAGGAGATCCAAGAGAAAAAACCAATTTTGGGAGTGATCTCATTTGGCCAGACTTTGGAAAGGGGGGGACCTTGGTCAGCACGATGCAAAGAAAGATAAGCAGCCTTAACAGAGAAACAGCCCGACGGGGAGAGGGGCCAAATAATCTCGTCTTCAATATGGGAGGAAGGGATGTATATGGAAGATAGAACCGCTTTGAGCGAAGACAGCAGGTGACGCTGCAGATCGTTGATATCATCCCACTCCATAATATCCCAAGAGGGAGTGGAGTTCACCATCTTCCAATAGCCCGAAGCTAATCTACCATGTTTATTGATGATGCTTCTCTTAATAGGGTTCCAGGTAGGATTAAGATCAAGGGGTTCTTCTCCAATCCAAAAATCCCTCCAGAAATCAATGAGGCGACCATTCCCAAATTTCCATTTAGTGCCAGCACGAATGATGGGAAGAGAGCTACTAATAGAGTTCCATATGGCAGAACCTCTAATAGGCATGGAAGTGAGCAGATCTTCGTTATTAGCTAGATATTTGGCTCTGAGCAGATGGGCCCAACAAGAGTCCCCTTTAGCCACTTCCCAAGCAAGTTTGGCCAGAAGGGCTCCATTCATTTCATTCATTTTTCGAAGACCGAGTCCGCCATGAGGAGTTGGCTTACAAACCTCTTTCCAAGCCACCAGATGGATCCTTTTCTTATCTTCAGTTCCAGACCACAGAAAGTTCCTTTGAATCTTTTCCACAACCTCCCTCACAGAACTAGGAATCTTGAGCAGGGACATGAAGTAAGTAGGCAGGTTTTGAAGAGTGGCTTTCACCAGTTGGAGCTTGCCAGCCTGACTGAGCAGGGCCCCTTTCCAAGCAGCCAGCTTTTTTTGATACCTTTCAATGACAGGGTTCCATAAATTTTTTGATTGCCTTCCTTGGAAGAGGGGGATGCCAAGATAAGAGGCGGGGAGATCAACAATAATACATCCAAAGATATCAGCAATCTTTCTCTGAGACCTAGGGGGCGTGTTTATGAAGGAAATGCTGCTCTTGTTGAAGTTGACAGTTTGCTGAGAAGCTGATTGATATAGAGAGAGGATATCCATAATTGCCCGGGCTTCAATAACAGAGGCTAAACTCAGCAGCAAGGTGTCGTCAGCAAACTGACTATGAGTGGCCGAAGGACAATTTGAGGTGATTTTCAAACCAGAAATGATGGATTGATTTTTAGCCGCTTCCAAAGCTCTGCTGAGAGAGTCCGCCATTAGAACAAACAAGAAAGGTGACAGGGGATCACCTTGCCTGATACCTCTGCTACTTTTGAAGAAACCCGCTGGAATGCCATTAATAAGAATAGAGAAGCAAGGGGTCGAGATACACGAGAAAACCCAGCTACACCACTTGTTGTCGAAACCAAATTTTTCCAGAACTTTAATTAGGAAAGGCCAGCTGACTCTGTCAAAGGCTTTTTGCATATCCAGTTTTAAGATCATTCCAGGGGACTTCGCAAGAAAGGCCGAGTGAATGGCTTCATGAACAGTAATTATACCTCCTTGGATGAGACGGCCTTTAATGAAGCCGTTCTGATTGTGAGAGATGAGGTCCGGCATAAGAGGTTTAAGTCTGGAGGCCAACATCTTAGTGATTATCTTGTAAGACGTGTTACAAAGACTTATTGGCCGGAAATTGGACACATCTTTAGAGTTATGCACTTTTGGGGCGAGAGCCACAAAAGTGGTATTCCATTCCTTAAGCAGATTGTTGTTCATTTGAAATTCATTAACTCGCTTAGAGGTCCTACTTGATGATTTCCCAAAATACTTGAAAGAAGGGAGCAGAAAGCTGTCAGACTGGATCTTTGTCTCTCTTCATAAAAAACTGCCTTATGAATTTCCTCCATAGAAAAAGGCTTGGTCAGATTATTATTCATCTCAGGAGACACCAGATGCGGAATATGCTGGAGCATTTCATTCATTGATTGTTCCGGAGGGGGCAGATCAGCATGGAGGAGATTGGAATAGAAGGATATTAGCTCATTGGAGATATCAGACTCAGCAGTTAGCAAGTTCCCTTCCGACGACACCAACTCCCGGATCTTGTCTCTAGCTTTATGCTTACAAGCAGTGATGTGGAAAAATTTGGTATTACGATCTCCCTGCTCTAGCCAAAGGGCACGAGAACGTTGCCTCCAATAGGTCTCTTCTTCTTTAAGAGTGTTATGATAATCACTGAGAAGAGAGATTTCCTGTTGATGAAGATGATCCAATCTACCAACAGCCTCTATTTCTTCAGAAATTTTTGCCAGTCTCTGAGTTAGCTCCCGCTTGCGAAGCTTGATGTTACCGAAGACCTTCGACTTCCATATCTTGAGTTGTTTTTTAATTTCTTTGAGTTTGCTGGAAAATCTGAACATATTAGTGCCATCAATATTGATATTCCACCAGTTTGCAACAAGGGGGGTCAGCTGGTTATTTTCAAGCCAGGCTAGCTCAAACCTGAAGGGAGGGTTCTTGGCATTTATTTTGTGATTGGCACTTAACAGAAGAGGGCTGTGGTTAGAGGCCGCCCTAGGGAGGGAGTTGAGGTAGAAGTCAGGAAAGAGAGAGATCCAGTCCAGAGAGCCTAGAGATCTATCCAATCTGCATTGTATGTGGTTCCTGCCCATTCTGTGGTTTGACCAAGTGTAAGAAGAGCCGTGGAGATCCATATCCAGAAGGGAATTCTCCCTTATGAAGTCAGCCAAAGCCTCCATGCTAACCGGCATGGCAGGCATACCTCCCTATTTTCCGAAGGATAAAGAGGGCAGTTGAAATCACCCATAATTAGGGTGGGAATTTTACCACAAGTGATGATGAAGTTAGTGATATCATTCCAAAGTTTTCCACGATGGGTCTCCAAATTTGGGGCATACACATTGATAGCTATCCAAGAGAAGTCCATCCCTACTTCTTGGAAGAGAATACATAAAAAATTGGGGTGCTTGAACAGGCACTCCCCTTTGAGACTTCTGGGATCCCACATAGTACAAAGCCCCCCTGAGTTCCCTGTTGACGGTTGAGATTCAAAAGAAGCTGCTGGCCAGAGTTTAAGGAGGCGATCCTCCTTTTTTAGTTTGGTTTCCTGTAACATTAAGATATCAGGAGAGTGCTGAAATTTGATGTCTTTGATAACTCTTTGCTTTTGAAGAGAGTTGAGCCCTCTTATATTCCAAGAAATGATCTTCATTTCTTTGGTTTGGGTTTACTCCCCACCACCATGGGGATTGTACTTTGAGTTCCTTGTGCAACATTTGTGGCTGCTTCTTGTTGAAGCTTAATACTGCTCGAATTCTGCCCCGAGCTTTTTCCAGGCCTATATCAGGTTTCTTGTTGCTGCTTCTAGTAAGGCGATGAGTGAAACTATCATCAGAAGAGAGACCCGTGGGGGAGGGGACAGAGTCCAAAGCAGGCGGACAGAGGGGAGACAGGGTGGGAGGATCCATGGAAGAGGGAATCAAAGGAAGGGGAGGGAAGGGAAGAGGAACTGATAAAGGCGAAGGGGGGGGGAGGAGGCAGCCAGGAGCAGGACCTCTCCAAGAGAGGAAGTGGCGGGGAGATCCGAGGAGGGCAAAGGGGGGATGAGAGGTTGAAAGGCCAGAGAGGAGGGAACGACCTCAGAAGCAGGATCAGAAGATGTGTTGATTTCTCCATCCTCAAGGAGAGCGAAGGAATTTGAAGTGGGTATGATCGGGATCTCAAAAGAAGACGATTTGGGCATAAATTTGTTTTTGATTTTTGGGGATAGGGTTTGGGGCTTGGGTTTTGGTTGAGGTTTAGATGGGCAGCCAGAGGCCCGATGGCCGAGTTTTTTGCAGAAGGAGCAAGCTTGAGGGATATATTCGTAATCAATGGGTTGCTTCCAGTTTCCAAAGTCCTGAAATAAGCTCAATATCTTTTGGTAAGGGGCAACTAATATCAGCATTAACACAAAAACGAGCATGAATGAATCTAGTTTTTGCTTTTGTTGCTTGATCAATAGCAATTAAAGAACCTATTGAGAGAGCAATACCTTCAATAACCGCCGGGTGCCAGAACTCCAGAGGGAGCCCCGGGAGGCGAACCCAGATTGGGGCTTGGGTCATGGATTCCGTGTGTGGGTTGAAACCTGGAGACCATTTCCTGAGATAGAAACCCCGCCTGCCAAAAAACCACGGACCACCTAGCAGAGCTCTAGCGAAGTCTTCTTTCAAGCTGAAGGAAAATAAAATGAAACCATTAGGCATAGCCGCTATTTCTAGCGCTCCACATGGATGCCATTTTAATCGAGCCCATTTTTTTATATCCTCCAAAGGGGGTCTAGGTCCCATCAGAGTACCCACCAAGGACAGATCACGTGAAGCAGTAGCAGCTTCCGTGATGTGAGAGGGGATGCGCAGGGAAAAGGACCCATCAGACAGTGAGGGGGAAAGCTTTTCCGAGCTATGAGCCGATGTGGAACCCTCCACTACTTTAGACCATACGTCGGGCGGCTTTGGAGAGAGGGACCCTGACAGGAGGGGCCCCCGATCTGGACCAGAGGGGTCCGGCATCCAATCCGTAACTGAGACAATGCAGAAAGTCGCAGAGGCGGGAATCAGCAAACTGGGGCAAATAGAACTCATAGTCCATATTTCATCTTTTATTGCTTCATAAAAATACATTAGATCAAAAGCTTCTAAAAATAATGAAAAGAAGAAGAAATAATTTGGTATATCAACATTAAAATCAGATTCATAAATATCTCTTAAACTCCTTGTTTTTCGTTGCAATAATCTTCCCAATGTAGAATCTGTTGAACTCCTCTCAACTTGGTTTGGTGGATTGATTTAAAAAAGTGTCATGCCTAGTGTTCTTAGTTAAATCTACTACCAAGGTGTAAAAATATGATTTCTTGAAGATCTCCTTGCTGTAGATTGAGGCATAACTTGTCCTAAAACTTTTGGTGCACCTCTGGAATTGGAAGGAGATATTGCTTGAGGAATACCATTTTTTCGAACATTTCATCAGCCATATCATCATGTGAATAAATTGTTTCTACACTTCCATCCCATGCTTCATTCTAACCAAATTGTACATCTATACTTGATGATAAATTTTCTAGTACTTGGATTAAATAACTAGTAAACATTTTTTCTTCTTAATACCCAAACAAGATACAATTATCACCTCTATTATCCAACTTCCTTCTCATCTCTTTAGGAACATGAGCATATGAAATGCATCCAAATACTTTAAAGTGTGCAACACTATGCTTTCTACCGCTCTAAGCCTCTTGAGGAATTATATTCCTTACGCTTTTAGTTGTACATCTATTTCAAATATAAATAGTAGTTCTGCTTCGCTTTAACCCAATATTCATTTTGTAAATGTTTTGACTTAAACATATGTTAGGTTGTAGAGCTGTTTTCATGTGAGAAAGTGTTGAATAATGTACACTAAGAGTATTGTACACTTTCCATAGTTGTCTTTCCGGGTTTAGGGTGTGATACCCACTAAAAACAACCCACTTGAGACCAAAGAACAACCTAGGATTAGTTAGGAAAATTATGGAATATATATATATTGTTTAAAAGAGTCTACAACTAGGTTATAGGTCAAAAAATGTCACTAACAAGTTCCAAAATAATTCTAATTGACTAGAACATACTTCTCCTTTATTAACAATTATTAGAAGTCATAAGGTCCAAAATTTATGGATAGAAGATTCATAAGGTTCGAGAGGGTAATTCCTCACCATACCCACTCTCTAATAGGATTAAAGGTTAAAATTAATTTTTCTCAAACTTAAAAATTCAAAAATTTCCTAAATTATTCCCATTGCATAGGGAATTTCCTCACCTTTCCATTGATATAAAGAAGTCCTCCTAACTCCTCATATTTTTGAGTTATGGGTCGGCAGCCTTGAGTTGAAAATTATCCCCAAGAGTGGGCTTACAGGCCCAAGGCCGGGTCAGGCCATAGGAAGAATTTTGAAAAGTTTCCCATGTAGGAAAAAAAAACTAACTTTGTGCCCGCGCCCGTGAGTCCTCCAGGACACGTGGTTCCTTCTAATCCAACGTGGGTAAAATGGAGCAAAGTGGGGAGAAATAAAGTTTTGCACTCAAGGATAAAAGGGATAAATTCACCCGTGCCTCCACCGACGCCTCGTGATGCCACGTGACACCTCTAATTGGCTGCAGATTGACGGGGTGGCGGGAAAACTTGGAAAATTTTACCAAAAAAATTTCCGAAGCTCAAACAGAAAAAGGGGCCTACTCCTCTGCTAACACCTCATTGTGCCACGTGGCACGCCTTTGATTAGTGCAAGGGCGGTGGAGAAAATTTGTAAAATTTTCCAAAATTTACCAGAGTGCTAAGTTTAAAAGAGATCAGCCCCTCCATTAACACTTCATGGTGTGACGTGGCAGCCTCTAATTGGCTACAGACTAGCAGGGTGGCGGGGAAAAATTGGAAAATTTTCCCAATATTTTTCGAAAGCTCGAGGAAAAATTCGGGCCCATCGGAAATTTTTCCGAATTTTTTTTTACGCTAAGTGAAGAAAAACTTTAGAAGGCCATGAATTTAGATATATAGCTTGGTTTTGGGTAAACAAGGACTTTATAGAAAGCTATCGATGTCATCTTTGCATAGAGATCACTAGTTTTAATTTTTGATAGAGTTTAAGGGGTCAATTTTGCAAAAATGATCTGTAGGCTTTTACAGTTCGAATTGATAAATTTTAATTTATAAAATTTTGTTCAATTTGTTCTTTTTCCTCTCTCAACATGTCAAATATACATGGAGAATTGTTCTTAGGTGGATTTAGGTTCATTTTGTGAGGTAGGTATATTTGATAGAGTTCCAATTTTTAATTTTACAATTTTGACAAAAATGACAGTGAAAGCTTTGAACTCGGTTTTACCGGGTTTTGAAATATTTATTTTAATTATTTTTGTCTTTTTGGATTTGTTTCAAGAAAAATAATTCATTTTAATCATTTCATTTATTATTTCATTGTTTTAGGTTTGAACTATGCATTTTAGGTAAACTAATTGCCATTTTGAAAATACGTAGTAGAGATCAAATTTAAAAGGGTTTAATTATCATTTTCTTCTTCCAAGTATTATAATGTGCTCCAATTCAAATCTAATACATTTAGTTGATTCAATTCCAACCATTCAAAAAGAAAAGAAAAAATAATTCTGATTTTCAACTTTACACATTCCGAAGGACAGAGTTTTACATTTTCATTCGTACACATTTACTTCTTTCAAACAGAGATTTCAATTCACATTTAGATGTTCAATCTTAAAACAACAACAAAAATTGAGAAGGTAATGCAATCCTTTATTGATTCCAAAATACAACTTTACAACCTTTCTTTCATTCTTCGAGTTCATCATACAGAATACAATTCTTTCACATTCTTTCAAAGATTGAACACAGATTTTATTTCTTTTACATTTCACTTCACAACTTTCATAAACAATACCACATCTTTCTATTACAAAACATTTACAAGTTCCTCCACTGCAAGTGGGAAAGGTTACAATAAACTTTATCTCAACAAGGGACTGTCAAACTATCTTTTTCTCAGCTCCATAACAGTAAGTGCATATATCTCATTCTCCCACATTGTAATCACAACAAGAGTAGGGGAAAGGCAACACTCTCCACCCAACCAAGACATCCAATGAAGAGGAGAATCCATCCTTCTTCATTGGCCCCCAAGCCCCAACCACAATGCAATAAAATATGTGATCCAACTCATGGCAACAACAGGCTTCCACAAAACATGCAAGCAACACTTTCACAATAAAACATAGTTCCAAAAAAATAAATGTAGTTTACAACTACATTAAAACATGACAAAAATACTAAGGATTCATCAAGCAAGCCAAAGAAGCAAGAAACTATGGGGGATGCTTCTTATGCCTCCCAAAGGGGAAATGTGTATCACCACCTGAATTACAAACTTCCAAAATATATTATATCACAGCCCTGACATTCCTTATGCCTCCCCAAAGTACCCCTTATTCCTCACATTTCCTTATGCCTCCCCAACCTCTTATGGCACCCCATAATGAGTAAATAAATGCAAGCTATTTCTTTGCAAGGTGGAACCCAAATCCCAACTCCCTCCACACTTATACCTCCCTAAAACACACTTGTGCCTCCCAAAAATTAAATCCCATAGTCTTCTCCTACACCATTCCTAAGCCATCTACCCAATGTATCATAACTCATTAGTATGAGTTATCCTATGTGTCCTCCTCTCATATTGGAGGGTCATCTCACATGGGTTAGTTTTAGGGTTAGTTTTAGGGTTTCATGTGTGTCATGCAAGAGGGTTACTTAGCACCCTATATGTACCTATTTACTATTCATTTATGAGTATGCCAAGACATTCCACCGTCTTTCTTCTATGTGCAATCTTTGTTTCATGAGTAAGATCTTTCATTATTGTTTGATTCTTTCTTGCAATTACGTTGGAGCTATCATGATTCCGTTGGAGTGTAACTACTTTGTGGTGCCTCGTTTCTGATTCAATTCTCACAAACTCTTTTCATGGTATCAGAGCTGAGATCGGGTAAACGTGCACTCATTATTTTTTAGTTGCGATTACTCTTTCATGGTTTCATTCTTTTACTCTTCATGCAAGTTTTTCGATCACTATTTTCTAGTTTTTCCTTGCTAACGTATCTAACAAGCTTTCTCGGAAAGTTGTGTCATTTTTTGTGCCTTTTTGTGCATGTGTAGGTTTTCATCATACCTTGAGCAATCTATGGATAATTTAGTAGATCAGCCAAATAGAGTATTTTCTAGTTTTTTTTTAAAAATTATTAAAACTAGAAATTCTTTTGATCTCTCGTTTTTGGCTTTTCTCTGCTTTTTGCTGTTTTTTACGAGTTCAACTACTACATCTGTTCTATGGAAGGATCTTTCACTCCACACGCATCGGCTTAACCTTTGTGTGGTGTTTGTTGTGGCATTTTTACATGGAGCTCATTTTCTTTGTTATCTGCCGTGCCTCACTTCTGCTCGAAGGGTTCTCCTTGCCACGGCCCCTTCCCAACATGGCCCTTCCCAACACAAACGGCCATTCGCAAACTCTTTGCAAATTCTTCCATTACTTGTTTGATTCTTTCTTGCAATTACACTAGAGCTATCATGATTCCGTTGGAGTGCAACTACTTTGTGGTTCCTTGTTTCCAATTCAATTCTCGCAAACTAATTTCATGGTATCGAGAAAGTCCTCTTGCTATACTCTGCCATGGCTATGCCTACGCAAGTCACCTTTTTGTTGTGCGTGTCTCCAACTATGCATGCCTCGACATGTTGCCTTGTTGCTGGTCATCCTCCTCCTATGCACTGGTCCCAGCTTCCAACGATTGCCCATAGTGGGATCTACACCCAAACAGATCTCCCCACAAATGCACGCCCCCACAAAAGCATGGGATCTCCACCAAAACCGTCTGCAATTAAAACCGCGGATGTGAATTTTTGGTAAGTTTTATGTTTTTGCTCAAGTTTTTGGAAAGTAACATGTGGTAAGTTCATTTTGGTTTTTCAAACCTTCCAATCTTTCCAAAATTTCCAAAGTAAAACCGTGGAAACTTTAAACTCTTTTCAAACAAAAACGTGGGAGTTATTTTGGTAAGTATTTAAAATACTTTTCTTAAATACTTTATTTAAATATTAAGTTATTTGGTAAAGTATCTTTTAAAAATTCTTTCTATCTAAAAGAATCTTTTTATATATTTTAAAATTAGTTTTATTTAATTTAAAATCACCTTTTTTAAAAGGAAAGTATCTTTAATTATTTTTTTCTTCTTTAGATCTTAATTAAATTAATTGTAATTAATTAAATTTACTTACATATTTTTTTATTAAATCCTATCTCATTTACATTTAGTAAATATTTTTTTAAAAATTTGTCTTTTAAATTAACATCAAAATATCATTTTTTTAACTCCAAAAGCCCTTAATTTAGCTAAACCATGTTTACAAATGGTACTTTTTTAATGTTATTGTTGATTTTTTTCTCTAATCATGTGCTCAAGTGTGCAACATCACTTTGAGCACTTATTTCCTTCCAGGCATTTTTTCCAGCGTTTTGAAGATATCTAAACTCCTTGAGTTCCCAAACCTTGTATTTTACCCCTTTTATTGTTTACGACTAGTGAGCGCGTCCGCCACAGCCTCGCAAGGGTTTTTATTTATGACGTGAGATGTTTTTTCTCACCACCAAGGTTAGCTTTCACCTCCTTCTTATTTTTTTCTTGTGCTTGTTTACGGTTTCTTATTTGGTGTGCTCCACGAAACACTATTGTGGTCTCCTCTCTTGTGCATTATTAAGCTGATTGCAAGATGAGTTACCAAGTGTTTCAAACTACATGCACGGACCTGATTGTAATCAATGCACTAAACTATAAAGTTCCGAAAGTAGGGGGTTGTTATTGTCCTGGGTGGTTGTGTTTCTTTTCTACATTTCTTTCTCTCTCACACACTATGGATGCACTTTCAAATCCCTTGGTTACGCCATTTAAATTTTTCGAATGGAGATAAAAAATAATAATGAAACTAAGGGGTAAAGGGTTATTCTACATCACCATGGGAACTGAGACTGAACCAGATGACAAACCTGAAAAATCTAAGTGGTTAAACCATAGTGATGAAGCTTTAGGTCTTCTTTGCATGTCTGTTTCTCCTAAATTTCTCTTCCACATTGAGGCATCTGAAAACACCTAAATCTATGTGGAAAATGTTGGATGTGATGTTTGGACAACTAGATGACATGAGAGCGCATGAGTTGGAAAATGAACTACTAGGGTTAAATCCTAGTGACTTTGAAAACCTACAAGCTTTCTTCTCAAAATTTGTCCACATTAGATTGTTGTTAAAAGGATGTCAAGTAGAGAAGAAAGATTCTCAACTAATCTTGTCAATTCTCTCTAAGCTAGGTCCTGAATATTCTATCTTCGTGTCAACTTTCTATGCTACAAAATTGTTTTGGGTGATACTTGGACTATGCCCTCCTTTGACTATTTTTCATCCCAACTCATTCGAGAATAGGAAAAACTCATTCAAATGGGGTCTCTCAAGTCCAAGTCACATGCCCTTGTAGCAAGTACTAGCAAGGGAAAGAAGACTAAAAAGAATAAAGAAACAAATGATCAACCTAAGAAAGAAACCAAGACCAAACCTAAAAATGACACAAACACTTCGACTTCTGAGCCTAAGGCACAAAAAGAAAGTTTTTGTGTTCCTATTGCAAGAAGTCTGGTCATGACGAGAAACACTATTTTTGGAAATAGATTGATCACTTATCTCATTTACTTGAGAAGAATAACATAAGTGTTCTTGAATCCATAAAAAAGTTCTCCGAAGGCCGAGTCTTCATTGTAAAAGGTGCTAAAAATGATAAGAAGAAAGGAAAGGCCCTTGTAGCGAGTTGCTCCTTCATCGATATGGATTATAGATTTTGGTGCCTCACACCACATGGGTTCTTCACATGTTGAGTTTTCTAACATCAAACCTTGTGGAATGTCCCAAATCATGATGGGTAATGACACGACAATGTCGGTTTCTAGTAGTGGATCGGTAGAGATGGATGGGGGAACATTTAACCAAGTGTTGAGTGTTCTTGATCTCTCTACCAATCTCCTATCAGGTTTACCAAATTACTCACCTTGGTGAAGGAATGCGAGTGGAATTTGGTCCTAACTCGGTGATTATTCATGAGCTTAACAATGACACTACAGTGGCTGAGGGAAAGGCATATCACCATTCATGGTTGTACACCTTCTCCCACTTTACTTCTAATTCTACGCCCACTGCCTTGCTCACTCATGCAAATGAGGTTAGTAAGCTATGGCATGAGCATTTCAAACATCTAAATTATCACTACCTTGAAAAATTGAGCCAAAATTACATGGTCAACGGGTTGCCTCGGATCAAGTTTTCTAAGGGTCTTTGTGAGGGTTGTACCCTTGGAAAACATCCTGAAAAGAACTTTGACAAAGGAAAATCCTGGAGAGCCACTCGCCCTTTAGAGATTTTTTACAAAGCGATGTTTCTGGTCCATTTCCTTCTCCTTTGTTTACTAGAGCTCTTTATGTGATAACCTTTATTGATGACTATTCACAATATACTTGGTTATATTTTCTTAAGCTTAAGTCTGAAATATTTGAACATTTTTAGGACTTTAAGGATCTTGGCTTTGAAACATGTGGAATGTCTATCAAGGTTCTTCGAACCGACAATGGAGGTGAATATGTAAACAATAGGTTCATGGACTTTTGTACTTCTAAAGGTATCTCTTTACAACATACGATTGCTTATAGCCCTTCACGAGAATGGATTCATAGAAAGAAAGAACCATACTCAAAGGAGATGGCCACTTGTATGATTCACTCAATGTCTCTTCCTCCGTAGTATTGGTCTCAGTGCAGTAGTGAATTGTGCAAATTACATTCATAACCATGTTCCACACAAGGCGAAGTAAGAGGGATGAAACCCTTTGAATCTTGGTTTGGACACAAGCCTAATGTTGAGCACTTTCGAGTCTTTAGATCTAAGGCTATGGCTCATATTCGAAGAAGAAACACAAGGCTTTGGAACCACAATCCAAACCTTGTATATTTATAGGGTATCTTGATGGTGTGAAGGGATATCGATTGATGAATCCTACTTTTCATGAGCTATATATCGAGAGAAGTGTTAAGTTCAATGAGTCTTCTTCAACTTGTACTTCTCCACCTATTGAGGTTCTTGACTTGCTTTAATTCATATTCTAGCTCATCGAGATGATGATGTTGTTAAGTGTTCTCCTCTTCCTGATCCTCTTGACCATCACACCTTTGAGTCTTTTGATTCTGACATTAGTGATGATGAGGACTATGTCCCTTCTCACTCAAGTGAAGAATCTTCCAACTCTGAGCCTGATCCTCCTGGTCCCCTTTGGGCCAAGAAAATTTTGCAAAGTGTTGGAGATTTAGTTGGAGATACTTCAGATATGAGACGTACTCACTCAGATTTCATTGGACCCCACTCTTTCTTCACCTCTGCTTCTGATCCACAGTCTTTCCGGGAGGCTTCTGGTATTCCTGAGTGGGATTCTGCCATGGATGAGGAGTATTCCTCTCTCATAAATAATGATACTTGGGATCTCACCCCTCTTCCGAAAGGAAGAAAAATCATTCGGTGTAAGTGGGTGTTCCGAACAAAGTATGGAGTAGATGGAGACGTTAAAAAGTTTAAAGCATGATTAATAGCAAAGGGTTTCTCCTAGATAGCTGGGGTTGATTATACAAAAACCTTTTCTCCGATTACGAATATGAATTCTATTTGACTGACCCTACCCATTGCATAGTGAATAGATGGAAAGTCCATCAAATGGATGTTAAGAGTGCCTTCCTTCATGGTGACCTAGAGGAAGAGATCTATATGGAACAACCTCCGGGTTATGTCCAAGATTCCTCCCTCATTTATAAGTTAAAGAAGTCTCTTTATGGTCTTAAACAAGCCACTCGGGATTGGTATGCCAAGATGGACTCCTTCTTACTTACATCAGGGTTTACTAGGTGTCACTCTAATCCAAATGTTTATATTCTAAGGCAAGATGACTCCATACTCATTCTTGTTCTCTATGTTGATGACTTGTTGATCACAGGAAGCTCTTCCTCTATTATTGATTCTGTGAAGATCACCTTGGCCAACAAGTTTTCCATGACTCGAATTAGGTCTCGCTTCATTACTTCCTTGGAATCTAGATTTCACAATCTGATTCGGGGATCTTGATTTCATAACCTATGAATGCTCTTGATTTGCTAGCTCATTTTTAGACGTCTAATTTCAATTATTCTCCTACTTCTTTTCTTTCCGGGTTAAGTTGGTTTCAAATTGCTCTACTCCCTTGGTTGATGGTACTCTTTATCTACAAGCTTGGTGGGGAGCTTTATTTACTTGAATCACACTCAACTGGATTTATCATATGCTATTGGGATCATGTCCAGATTCATGCAGGAGCCACATGAGCTACATTGGAAAGTAGCTAAACAGATCCTTCATTATGTTTGTGGCACCTATGCTAATGGCATTCACTATCATGGAGGGGTAGATATTGACTTGATTGGGTTCAAAGATTCTGATTGGGCGGTGACTTAGATCATCAGAAATCTACTTCTGGTTATAGTTTCTCTCTTGGTTTGGGTCCCATTAGTTGGTCTAGCAAGAAGTAGAATGTAATTACAATATCATCTACAGAGGTAGAATACAGAGGAGTATTTAATGCTACCACAGAAGCTATTTGGCTACAGGGTATTTTGACAAAGTTTGGCATCCACTTTCGGTGGCCTACCATTATCTACTATGATAACATGAGCACAATCTCTATTTTTAGAAATCTAGTTCAGCATCAATGGACGAAGCACATTGAGATCCATATGCACTTCATATGAGAGCTTATTCATGATGGTATCATCGACATTCAGTACATTTAGACAGCTGATCAGATTGCAGATTTATTCACCAAGCCCTTCACTGAGATGAAGTTTCTTCACTTATGGTCTCTTCTTGGGGTGAGGTCTTCTGCAGCTACTCATCTTCTTCAGGCTATGTAGTCCTTTTCTTCTTCTTCTAGGAAGATTGTGTTTGTATATGGGCACCTTATCAGGCCTTTAGTTGCAGGGCCCATTGACACATCTTTCTTAGTTGTTTAGGAGTTTCTTCCCTTTCAATATGACTCATCATAACTACTACCCCATATTTGATGAAGGGGGGGTGTTAGTGTGATTTATCCTATGTGTCCTCTTCTCATATTGGAGGGTCATCTCACATGGGTTAGGTTTAGTGTTTCATGTGTGTCTTCCATTAGGGTTACTCAGCACCTTATATGTACCCATTTACTATTCATTTATGAGTATGCCAAGACACTCACTGTCTTTCCTCTATGTGTAACCTTTGTTTTTTTGAGAAATTTCTTCCATTACCATTTGATTATTTCATGCAATTACGCTTTGGAGCTATCACAATTCCGTATTAGTGCAACTACTTTGTGGAGCCTCATTTCTAATTTGATTCTCACAAACTCTTTTCAATAACATACCAAAACATTCATACATTAACATTTACATTCATACAAGAAGAGCATTTCAAGATCTAAGTTCCTACCTCCCCATGATGGATTTTCCCAAGTTCCAAATAGTAGTTATTTCCAAGAAAACAATCCAAAAATCAGTCAAACACAAGTATTCCACAATCTTCCAACTACTCCAAACCAAGAGCTCCCAAGAACAACAAAATAATTCACCCAAGAAGCAAGTCTCATAAGTGAAACAACCCCAAATAAGAAAAGTAAATCAAATTTTAAAGAAGAGGGAAGGGAAGAGGATGATATGGATCCATGTAAAATGCCACATCACACATCCTCAACCCCAACACAAGGTCAAATTCATTATCCAATGCACAATAAATAGGTGGGTGAATAATATGACAGTTTACTTACATACTCCAAAACAAACCCACACCCCAAAGGACTAAAATTACAACATGTAAGAAAAGTGCAATTAAAACCTACAAACTTCCTTCTCAAAAGTATTATAAAATTCATATTTCAACTCTCCAACCATAGGTATGGTTGGTAAATAAATTTAAGAGGTATGGGACAAGTTTAACTTGTCCCACAAGCCTCCAAAATCAGCCTCCAAGGACAATTTCGAATTTCCAAGAAGGTGGAGTGTTTCTCACTCAACAGTTAACTTACACATCACTTACATATCTCTTACACATACTTATATCACTTTAAATCATGGCCAACAACTCTCATTAATTACCTTCTTATGACATATTTGATTTATTTATTTTAACAATATGATTACTCACAAAATTTACACACCATTTAATAATTAATGAAAGGGGTAAAAGCATCACAAAATAAACACATGCAACATAAAACAAAAGGGTCAAATAAATAAATACACATAACCCTTGGTCACATTTAAAGGTGGTTCCCCCCCATGGGTACCCCTAACAAAACAACCACACACAAACAAAACAAGTTGCCATGGTGACCTTGTTGAATTCATATAGAATTCTAATGTGGTTGGTCTCCAATCTCTCAATATTTTTGTAATATTTTAACCTGTAAAACAAAAATACCTCCTTCGACCTCATGGCCATATCATAACATCCAAAATAATATAAATATAATTCCCGAAATCATTCCCGAAATCATCTAGATATATGAATCACAACAACATCAAATCAATCTAAGGATATTATTTACGTTTTATCAAAGCAACTATATCATCCAATAATTTTCATTTCTAGGTCTACTCACAATATCCAAATATCACATGTCTAAACAACATCCATAACATAACCATGTCAAATAGTATATCATCATCAATATCCAAAATGCCTCTAATAATCATCATGCATCATAACTGAATCAAGTCAACAATAATCCATGATCTAACATCTATCATCATACTATAATAAGGTCCATAATCAAGTCCATAATATAATCAGTAGTATCATGATTAGTATTAAAAGGTGTCAAAGGGAAGTGGGCACTACACGGGGTTAGGTCGGGCCCAGTGTGTGGGTCAGGGGTGGAAGCCTCTAGTAGTGGGGGTTAGGGCACAACCCTCGAGAAAAAGTTTTGGCCTTAAAACGTGCCTGATATACCGGGAAATGTGCTTTTCTCATATGGGTGGGATTTTGACCCACAAGTTTATGGGATGGTTTTGGCCCATGGTTTTGATACACTGTGGTTTAGTAAAACCGCTTAAGCGGTTGTCTACTTCTATGATTTTATGCATATGGTATATATAATGTAACATTATAGATGTGTTTTGAATTCGTGTGTGAATTCTATAGAGGTTGTTGAGGATAGCTCCAAACATATCCAGTATTCTATTGAGAGAGTAGTGGCTTGTAATAAAATTTGAGCAAGTGATTCTTGGTAGACATAGCCCAAATTGGGAGAAAATGTGAAATACTATCTCTTTGTGTTGTGTTATTTTATTCTGAACTTTTATTTGAGATCTATAATATTTTCTGCATATTAGTTTCTATTGTTGTGATTCTGTGAGGGATTATTCCACATATTTTATCCCTTATTTCCTAACAATTGGTATCAAAGCCTAGTTTGGTTTGGTGAAGTGTTGAATTGCATGGAAATTTTTATCTTGAATGCGAGCAATGATAGATGATGGAAGATCAAGGGTTGATAAATTCAACGGGAAAAATTTTAGTCTTTAAAAGATGCAGATTAAAGATTACCTTTATCAAAAGGGGCTTTATATTCGTTGTGCGAGAAGGTGAACAAACCCTCGAGCATGACAGATGCAAAATGTGATATTTTGGATAGGAAGGTTACCAAGGGTGCTTTAGTGGTGGCAATAGGAAAGAAGGTTTGAACCTTGTATTTAACCACTTATAACACTAATGTTTGTAATCTTGTGGCTTCAAAAGTATATACAACATAGTGGCACTATAGGATCGGCTCATATGAGCCATAAGGGCATGGAGACCATAAAGATGGATTTTCTCGGATATACAAAAACATGTTTGGAGTTCTGTGAGGACTGCATATATGGGAAATAGATGCGAGTAAGGTTTCTCAAGGTTGTACCTACAAAGAAAGAGAGTAACTTAGAGTTGGTGCATTCTCGATGTGTGGGGGCTAGATTAGGTATCATCTCTCGTGGGGTTCAAGTTATTATGTTACTTTTATTGATGATGCAATAAGGAAAGTTTGGGTTTATTGTATTAAAAACAAATATAATGTATTTAACACTTTTGTTAAATGGAAAGCCTTAGTAGACAATGAAATGGGTTTTAAGCTAAAATGTATCAGTCGAGATAATGGAGGGAGTATTACAAAAAGAATTTGATGATTATTATTATAAGAATGAAATCCATAGGAAAAGATGGTTCCAGAACTCCGCATGATAGAATGGGGTGTCGAAAGGATGAACAGAACAATAATGGAACATGTTAGGACTATGAGGTTACATGCGGGACTAGCTCTTTCTTTTTTAGCGAGAAGCGGTAAGTCTGACTATGTACTTGATAAACAGAGGACCCTCAAGTGCCTTGGATGGAGGCATACACGAGGAGGCTTGGTATGGTAAGAAATTTGATTACTCATTTCTTAGAGTCTTTGGATGTGTGGTGTTTGTCCATATAGACAAGGATGATAGGACAAAGCTAGAGGCTAAATCGGAGAAAATGTAATTTCATTGGTTATTGTGGTGATGAATTTGGATATAAATTTTGGAGTATTAAGGACAATAAAATCATTCGATCTAAGGATGTGTTCATTAATGAGAAATTCATGTATAAGCAACATTTGTAAGAAAGTAGGGAAGAATCCAAGAAAGAATATGCAGTAGTAGAGGATCTTTCGGATGGGAAAGTGACACATGAATAAGTTTAGGAACCTCCTCAATAAGAACCACAAACTCCTATATTGAGGAGGTATTCTAGGTAAGAAGATAACATGAACGTTTTCTCCTTCTCTTTATTATTTATTACTCACTTGATAATGGAGAGCCGAGAGATTTGATGAAGAAATGCGGGTAGATGCCAAGAAAAAGTGGGAGCAAGACATGGATGAGGAGCATCAAGCTCTCATAGAGAACCAGACATGGATTTGGTGAAGCTACCCGAAGGTCAAAGAGATTTATAGAAAAAGTGGGTTTCTAGAGTCAAAGAGGAAGAAGGAGGCAAGAAAGAGATACAAGGCTCGGTTGGTGATCAAGGGTTTGTATACAAAAAGGTATATATTTTCATGAGATTTTTCTCCTGTTGTAAAAATGACTTCTATTAGAACTATTCTATGAATAGTTGTAGCAGAAGACTTGCACTTAGAACAACTTAATGTAAAGACTACATTTCTCCATGGTGATTTTGAGGAGGAACTATATATGCAACAACTAGAGGGCTATGAGGTCAAAGGTAAAGAGAAGATGGTGTGCAAACTGAAGAAGATCTTGTATGGCTTGAAACAAGCTCCATGTCAATGGTATAAGAAATTTTATAGCTTCATGATGGAGCAAGGTTATATTATATGTCATTCTTACCATTGTGTGTATACAAAGAAATTTGAGGATGGTAGTTATATTATCCTTTGTTTGTGTGTGGATGGCATGTTGGTTACATGTAAAAACATGTAGGAAATAAAAGTAATCAAGATGAAATTAAGTGAATCCTTTCTATGAAGGTTTTGGGGGTAGCCAAACAAGTCCTTGGTATGAGGATATCTCAAGATAGGAAGGAACGTAACATGACTTTATCTCGGAAGAGTACATTAAGAAGGTCCTGGAGAGGTTTAATATGCGGGATGATAAACTGGTTGGGACTCCTTTGGTAGGCCATTTCAAGTTATCAAAGGAGCAATGTCCCAAGAAAGAGTAGAAGATAAACCGGATGTCTAAGGTACCTTACTCATTAGCTTGTTGGCGAGTTTTACATGTATGCCATGGTGTACACCAGGCCGATATTTCCCATGCACCGGGAGCGGTGAGTAGATTTATGAATGATCCAGTAGAGATCATTGTGGAGACACTAAAGTGGATCCTTCAAGATTTGAGAGGGACCGTGGGGATAGTTTTGTGCTACATGGATAAGACACCACTTTATGTGGTGACGTATATTAATATATGGCTGGAGTTGTAGATAGTAGGAGGAGCACGATAGGTTATGTTTACACTGTAGGTGGGACAACAAAGTGAGCTAGATTTCAAGATTACAGGAAGCTGGTGGCTTTGTCAACCACAAAGGCTGAGTATGTTTATGCCACAAAGGCAAGTAAATAAATGATTTGGTTAAGACAATTTCTTTAGGAGTCTGGGGCATAAGAAAGAGGAAGGAAATCTGCAATTGATAGTCGAGTGCTATACACCTCTCTAAGAACTCTTCTTTCCACTCTAGTATGAAGCATATATAGTTAAGTTACCATTTCATCTAGAAAACTTTAGAGGAAGAGAAGTTGAAGATGGAAAAGATTCATACCAGTCAAATCCTGTAGACATGATGACCAAGGTGGTCACAAGGAATTAATCGAAGTTATGTTTAGCTTTGGTTGGTCTTCAAGAAAACTAGTGAAGGGTTGAGAAGCTTCCTAAGAGGAAAACAAGTCTCCAAGTGGGAGATTGTTAGGTTGTGGAACCTATTTTCATGTGAGAAAGTGTTGAATATTGTACACTATCGATGTATTGTACACTTTCCACATTGTCTCGCCGAGGGTTCGAGGGTCGGGCTAGGCCCCGAGTGGGAGTCCGAGGTGGTAGCCCCGATAGTGAGGGTTAGGGGCATAACCCCTGAGAAAAATTATTTTGGCCTTAAAACATGCCCGATATACTTTGGGAAAGGTTCTTTTCTTATATGGGTGGGATTTTAACCCATAGGTTTATGGGATTTGTTTCGCCCATGGTTTTGATACCCATGGTTTTGTAAACTACTTATGCGATTGTCTACGTTTATGGTTTTATGCATATGGTATATATAATGTAACATTACATATGTGTTTTGAATTTGGGTGTGAATTCTATAGAGTTTGTTGAGCATAGCTCCAAACAGATCTGGTATTGTATTGAGAGAGTGATGGCTTGTAATAAAATTTGAGCAAGTGATTCTGGTGGACGTAGCCCAAATTGGGTGAACCACATTAAATAATGTATCTTTGTGTTGTGTTATTTTATTTTTCACTTTTACTAGAGATTTGTAATATTTTCTCCATATTAGTTTCTACTTTTGCGATTCTGGAGGTATTCTTCCACATATTTTTATCCCTTATTTCCTAACAACATACTCCTACCATTTCCACAATGGATCTATTTTCCTTTCACCCACACCATTTAGTTAAGGTTTGTAGCAAGCTATAAATTGTTTTTGAATACCATGTTGTCTTCAAAAACCAAGAAAATCATTAGAAATATACTCACCACCTCTACCAATTATTAATACCTTGATGTAATAACCACTTTTCTTCTCAAGAAGAATCTTCAACTACTAAAAGGATCCTAAAGCATTAGATTTATGTATAACAAATTATACCCATTTATTCCTTGTAATCATTAATGAATGTCATAAAATATGAACAACCTCCAATAGAAGTTGTTTGCATTGGTCCACATAAATATGAGTGTACAATCTCAAGAGGTGCATTTGCTCTTGCTAATTTACCAACTGGGAAAGACTCTCTATGTTTCTTCCCCAAAATACACCCTTCACATACTCTTTTCTGAATCAATGGTAAACCTTTTACCATATTATTCCTATGTAATAAATTCAAACCTCCAAAATTCAAATGTTAAAACCTAAGATGTAAAATCCATGATTCATCTTTCATGACTAATTGAAAATTTTATTGGGTTTAGTGAGTGTAGGACTAAATTATATTAGCATAGGAATCGGTGCAGGACTCGCTTTCATTAGCACATACCTCATTTAATTAGTGCATGACTCACCACAGGGACTCATTTTCTTAAGTGCAAGACTCAACACAAGAATGATTTGACTTAGCACAAAACTCAACACAAGATTAATTTGGCTTAGCGCATGACTTGGATACCAAATGAACATCCGAGTTTTCTAAAAATAGATCTGATTTTTCTTTTTCTTAGTTGTAATCTTAAGGGAAAATTTTATTGTTACTCGTATTCACTTTTTTTTCGATCAACTGAGTGTTAGGGGCTTTGTCCACAATTATGCGGTCATTATATTCAATAGATACTTTGTATCCTTTCTATGCCAACTATCCAATACTCATAATATTATCCTTTAAACACACAATATAAAAAACATCATTAATGGAATTTTGCTCCCTCTTTTTATTACAATGTCAGCAGAACTTTTCCCATCAGCATGCACTTGATTATTGTTCCCAGGAGTAACATTTGATGTTACTAATTTATCAAAACTATAAAATAACTCTATTTTTATAGACATGTGATTATGGAAACTTAAATATAAATACTAACTATCATGAAAAATTTCATATTATATTCAATCGGAAATTTTATGTTAATCGTATCAGCAATATTTGTGCATGCAATAAATGGGTCAAAGCATACAAGTGTGTCCCACTTTGTGGCCATAAATATTTTAAAATCTGACTAGTAAATAAATAATTAAAAAATACTATAAATTTTTTAAAAATCAGGTAAATTCTGGATGCCCTGCACCTTGGTATTTATAGCCTCTTAAAAATGCATGTTTGGTCATGTTTTGGTTGTCAGACATAGTTTGCTGAAAGTACAAAAACTACAAAAAAGTGGGACACAGTTATATGCTTTGACCCAAATATAGAATCATTTGTAGAACTCTCGGGATGATACTATTATTTTTTCCTTGATCATATTATTTATTTTTACATTCAAAAGAGTAGTTTCCATACGTTTTTAATAATGACATTAAACATGTGGATTTTACTATCTATGACTTGTTGAATGATTATGACTATGTGAATAATAAATGTTTTTTCCTCTTCTACCTTGTTTTATAGGACTACTGTTGTATCCTCTAAATGTATTTCTACATCTTCCTCTAGGTGTAAATCTAACTCATCTACCTCTTCTATGGATTATAGAATCATGGGATGAGAATACATTTTCTATGGTTATATGTGATCTATTCAACCTCTGCTCATGGTTTATCCAAGAGACATGCAACTCATATATTGTAATTTGATTTAAATCTTGCTAGAAACACTAATTGATACATTGTAGTTGTAAACTTTCTTGGTTGGTTACACCTATGTGGAATTTAGTTTCTTAGGATGGTTAATGGTTCCTCTCTCCTCCAAACCGTATTTGTGTTGTATGAATGTACATGATTTTGAACATTAATTTAAGGCATTCATTCATTTGTGCTCCAATTTATACCTTCATTAGTGTTAGAGCATGCATGGAGGACTTACATACCTATGTGGAACACCTTCATCCTTGGCATGATTTTGGAATAACTCTTACGTGGAAAGGAGACCGAAACTTGCACTTTGGCATTTTAATTACAAGGGAAACATGGTGGCGTGTTTTATTGGCTATTTTTCTAAAGAGCTTCTCTTTTTATGTGGATTTTTTTGTACTTACTTGGACATGGTGTGCAAATCTAGAATTTGTGGATACATCTTATTGCAAGACAATATTTTAATTGAAAAATTTGTTCCCAACCTCTAAAAATACTTGAAGAGGTTTTGAGTGCAGAATACCAAGTGTTAGTTTGGGGTTCTAATAGATTGTTGATGAGAATGCCCACATATGCAATTTCATTTAATTTGTTCCCAAAAACTTGTTCCTAGATTTCTACATCATATATATAGCCTTTTACGATTCTAATTCATGATATTTGTCACGTAGGGAATGTAGGGTTTTGAAAGGCTTTAGTCATCGAAGAGTATATGGAATACATGGACATATTTCTTATTTAATGGGAGCAAGAGCTTCAAACTTGAACTCTTTTCTCAAATCAAAAATATTAATGGGGAGAAGGGACATGAAATAATCCTTGGAAATAATTAGTTTCTATAGAGGAGAGCATGCATCCATTCCAATTGTGTGCAAACATTGGTTGCTCAAGTCAATCTTTTCCAAGAAAATAAAATATTTTGGAAATCACACCAAATTCGAGAGGAGAATGTGTTTGTTATTTTATATTTTTGTGTTGTTTTCTCTCGAAGTGCATCCTTGTTGAGAGACGATAACATGGTTTCTAAGATTTCTTTATCTCTCACTTATATAGATCAATGGAAACACCTTAGGTCTTTGGGTATACCTATTGTTGAGGTGAGTCCTCGGTATCAAGGCCGATTTCTTATTGATGTATCCTAAATGAATTTTTGGGGGTTTAAAAAATGGCTATAAATGAAATTAAAATGGTGTGATACACCCAATTGGTTGAGGGATTTCATTGAGTACATACACAATAAAATTGAGAACAAATTGCAAATGCATGAACCAATGGGTTTTCAGCTTGATCCTAAGGCTAACACTTATGTGTTGAGGGAATAAATAACATCAACACAATAGCTAACATGCACAAAGAAGACTATATAGAAAAAACCATATTTTCAACAAGGTTGATAATTAATAAGGGAATTAACCTTCACAATAATTGATGGAATGATACACACCACTGCAAATGATTAGAAAGGAAATAACAAGTTCTCATTAAAGGGAAAAAATGGAAAAAATGCTTCAACACCCCTACATCCAGAAATTCCTCATGTGGCTTGCCAATGCACACAATATATAGCAAAAATATTTCAGCCAACCCCTCCTAAAATAGACTGCAATTTGCACATGCCCACGCAAATTATTTTTATCCTTTAAAGACATGTGATTACGGAAAATTTAATATAAATTCCAATTATCATGCAAAATTTATTTTACCATATTATATTCAATTTGAAATTTTATGTTAATCGTATCAGCAATATTTGTGCATGCAATAAATATAGAATCATTTGTAGAACTCTCGGGATGATACTATTTTTTTTTCCTTGATCATATTATTTCTTCTTACATTCAAAAGAGTAGTGTCCATACATTTTTTTATAATGACATTGAAAATGTGGATTTTTTTCTTTCTATGACTTGTTGAATGATTATGACTATGTGAATAATAAATGTTTTTCCTCTTCCACCTTGGTTTGTAGGACTATTATTGTATCCTCTAAATGTATTTCTACATCTTCCTCTAGGTGTAAATCTAACTCATCTACCTCTTCTATGGATTATAGAATCATGGGATGAGAATAAATTTTCTATGGTTTAATGTGATCTATTCAACCTCTGCTCATGGTTTATCCAAGAGACATGCAACTCATATATTTTAATCTAATTTAAATCTTGCTAGAAAACACTAATTGATACATTGTAGTTGTAAACTTTCTTGGTTGGTTACACCTATGTGGAATTTAGTTTCTTAGGATGGTCAATGGTTCCCTCTCCTCCAAACCGTATTTGTGTTGTATGAATGTACATGATTTTGAACATTAATTTAAGGCATTCATTCATTTGTGCTTCAATTTATACCTTCATTAGTGTTAGAGCATGCATGGAGGACTTACATACCTACATGGAACACCTTCATCCTTGGCATGATTTTTGGAAGAACCTACTACATGGAAAGGAGACCAAACTTGCACTTTTGCATTTTAATTACAAGGCGAAACATGGTGGCATATTTATTGGATATTTTTCTAAAGAGCCTCTCTTTTTATGTGGATTTTTTTGTACTTACTTGGACATGGTGTGCGAGATCTGGAATTTGTGGATACATCTTGTTGCAATACAATATTTTAATTGAAAATTTGTTCCCAACCTCTAAAAATACTTGAAGAGGTTTTGAGTGCAGAATACCAAGCGTTAGTTTGGGGTTCTAATAGATTGTTGATGAGAATGCCCACATATGAAATTTCATTTAATTTGTTCCCAAAAACTTGTTCCTAGATTTCTACATCATATATATAGCCTTTTATGATTCTAATTCATGATATTTGTCACGTAGGGAATGTAAGGTTTTGAAAGGCTTTAGTCATCGAAGAGTATATGGGATACATGGACATATTTCTTATTTAATGGGAGCAAGAGCTTCAAACTTGAACTCTTTTCTCAAATCAAAAAATATTAATGGGGAGAAGGGACATGAAATAATCCTTAGAAACAACTAGTTTAGATAGAGGAGAGCATGCATCCATTCCAATTGTGTGAAACATTCGTTGCTTCAAGTCAATCTTTTCCGAGGAAAATAAAATATTTTAAATCACACCAGAATCAAAGGAGAATGTGTTTGTTATTTATTTTTTTGTGTTGTTTCTCTTAGAAGTGCACCCTTGTTTATAGAGATGACATGGGTTCTAAGATTTCTTTATCTCTCACTTCTATAGATACAATGGAAACACCTCAGGTCTTTGGGTATACCTATTGTTGAGGTGAGTCTTCGGTATCAAGGCCGGTTTCTTATTGATGTATCCTAAATGAATTTTTGGGGTTTAAAAAAATGGCTATAAATGAAATTAAAATGGTGTGATACACCCAATTGGTTGAGGATTTCATTGAGTACATACACAATAAAATTGAGAACAAATTGTAGATGCACGAACCAATGGGTTTTTAGTTTGATCCTAAGGCAAACACTTATGTGTTGAGGGAATAAATAACAACAACACAATAGCTAACATGCACACTAAGACTATATAGAAAAACCAAATTTTCAACAAGGTAAGATAATTAATAAGGGAATTAACCTTCACAATAATTAATGGAATGATACACACCACTGCAAATAATTGGAAAGGAAATAACTAGTTCTCATTCAAGGGAAAAACTAGAAAAAATATGCTTCAACACTCCTACATCCAAAAATTCCTCATGTGCCTTGCCAATGCACATAATATATAGCAAAAATACTTCACCCAACCCTCCTAAAAATAGATTATAGTTTGCATTTGCCCATGTAGATTATTTTTATCCTTTATCATGAATACATCAATGAATAAAAATAAACATGCAGTTTACAATGAGGCATAAATAGCCTTAGTTACAAAATAAATTTAGTCAAAGTGTAGTTCACTTCTCTATTTTTAATACGATTATTAAAATTTGGTGAATATTTTTGTCTAATATTAGATCTTTCCTATTGTTTAAGTCTCCTCTAATATGCACCCAACTTGATCTTCTTGCTGCATGATGTGAGATATGTGTTCTTTATCCACTTGTAATGGTTTTTTATCCTTTTATTTGATCTTTCTTCTTCTGATCACCTATAAAAATAGTCCTATGCAAGTAAAGAAAAAATTCCCTTGGTTCTAATACACTAGCAAAAATACTTCACCCATGTGGGGACTAGTTGCGCACATGTGTAAAAGGAATATCCTTTTCTTTCTTTATACCAGGTTTGTTTTAGCAAGTTTAAGTTAAAATTTATAAATATTAAGATAAATAATCTTGAGCTTCTTTTCACTTCAGCTTATGATATAGTTTAAACGATAATCATATTTAAGTATTAGACTCCTCCATTTGTGATCACTAGTCTACTTTGATTATTACATGGCATGTAAACTATCATTCTTTGCTTGAAATATTCCTTTAGCCCACATTTTGAGATCATCATTGCACATATTTGATTAAGACCCTGGTTTAAGGTCAAGCCACATATAATAATGTTTTCGGCCCTCCTTTGACTTGGTTGACACATTTGATTATTCATGTGTTAAGTGTGAGGCCCCTTTTGATTTTATGTAGCATTGAAAATTATGTTTCATACCTAAATAAGGTCAATACAAATAATTATATTAATCGGGTTGGTCCCCTCCCATATATATATGACCTATACTATTTTTGGCAGCTTTGAACTAACTTAGGTTGAGATGATGTAACTCTTATTTTTCATTGATTATGTGGCTTCATCTCATTTGTTGAACTTTGTACTTCTCAATCTTGATCATTGATTTCTTAGAAATTATGGTTTGCAATTTGCACCATTTGATCATGTACTATCATCACCTCCACTGCTCAATTTTGTATCTTTGACTTTGCACATTTTCCACTAACTACAATTAAGGCTTGGAGTTTACATAGAAACTAGTAGTCGATCATGGTCATATAATTTGTAGTTGGATGATCTAGGCCATCAATATTTCTAAACCTCGACTAACATGGTAGTTGAGTTGTGAGTTAGTGTTTTTGATTGTTTGATCCTGTAACTCGTCTTGGTCATTTGATCCTTGGTTTTCTTAGATGGTTTTCTTTGTCGTGAGTAAAAAAATCAACCCTAATAATTTCACTTTGGAATTTGGTCTCTGAATGAAGCCTTGACAAATTTTTTATGCACTCTCCATTTTTGATGCTCTAAACCTCGTTTCCTAACATTTTTAGTTGAGAATATTCTCTATTTCTATAATTTTGTACTTGGTTTCACTATTTTGGATGGTTTATACATCCTTTACCACCATTATTAGGGTTTTAAGCTCTTTTTGATTTCTACACGCCATTTTGAAGACCCGGAGTTCATTTTATTTGTAGAGAAGCACTATGTGAGGTTCTGCATGTAAAATTTGGACTCTTAATATAAATTTTGATCTTTTTGTTCTCTTTTGTGTCACCTGATATAGAAATGGTAAGGCCATCTTTTTGTCGAGTATCAGTAATAGTTCTTGCTTGTCATTTTTATTTCTCTTTCACTAATACATTGTTTTCTTTTCTTTTTCCTATGATTTCATGAATGACGAACACTTATAACTTATAAACTCATTTTCAGCCTTAATTATTTATTGTGCAACACGAGAGTTAAAAATAACTCACTCAAACTGGTATATTTTTGTGTGTTGAACTTGAAATCTTTTGAAAAATGGTGGCCACCTCTCTATTCTAAAAATCATCATATCTATTGGATTAGTGACATGGTTTTTTGAGTTCTCGTCTTTAATGAGAGCTTGAACTCATTATCTACTTTGGTATGAACTGATGCGTTTAGCTTTTATAGATCTATGCATTGAATTTGTATCTATATCATCTTCTTATTTCCTTGGTTCCATGTTATGATTTCAAAAATATGGGTATGAGACTCTATTTTATTTTCTATGGCTCTTAGGGTTTCATTTTAATGGATGACATTATTGTATTTTCTATACTAAAATTTTTTTCATTTATATATCTATCTCACTTTTCATTTCTTATACATGGCCGGTTTTGATTTGGAGATCTAAACAATTGCTTTATTTGTTACCTCATTCAAGCCCGATTCATGCTTCTTTCCTAAATGGTTCTCCATGAAAACCTCTTAGTCTTTTATTACTTCACATCTATTAGCCACTCAACCTAGGTCTTTTTGCAATGAACAAAATGTTGTTTGTTTGAGATTTGGGTCATCATTCAAAGCTCATGTGTAAGCAAAAATGTGAAGATACTCTCTCTTGGATTATGAGAAGTATTCTTTTGTAATGTTACTTCAAGATGATTCTATTCAACATTTGTATATCGGTTCTAACAACTCGATCTCATTCCAAATGCTTGCACTCTGCCATTGTTAATTTTTTTGAATCTTTAGCACTGCATTAACTCTTGAATGTAGCTCGTTATCATTGAATATTTTTAAGCTTTATTTTTTTCTTCATATTCTAAGCATCTTCTCGAAGCCTTTGATAATATATGTACATTCATTATTAATTGTACTTTATTTGATTATCAATGCATTGAAAGACTAAAAATCTAAAATTATTTGAAACTAATTATACTTTCCTGAAGCGATCTCCAAAATGTAGTTTGCAATCTCTTGAATTAGTCTTCTAAAATTGTATCTTGTCATTTATACTTCAAACTCACTCTTTCTATGACTTGTAATTGGGTGTGTACATTTCAAAACTCAACCCAGATTTTTGGGTTTCTCCTTTTCCTTTATTATATATGTTGTATATTATTTTATTTGAGTTGTAATAACACTTTGCTCTTGATCAATGTTAACTACATGAACTTGTTATTTAATCTTTGTATCAATATTTATCTTCATGAACACCAATCTCTTTATTACTAGTTGATGTTGTCATAATAAAAATTTTTACTTGAAATCAGATGAATCCTGAAAATATTTCTTTGGAATTCATTATCATTTGAGTAGGTATTACAGGTTATAATGTTTTTTTTTTCTTTTCATCTAAGACAAGTACAGTTCAAGTGTACTTATGGATTATAACTTGTACTTGCATTTAGTTAAATCAAACTATACCTGATGGTCTTTTTATTTTGTATCTTCAAGTTCTTAAACTCTCTTTTGTTTTGTGAACTATTTGACTATTCAGATCTACATAAGTATTGATCTCTTTTCAAATCTATACTTGATCATGTGAGCATTAAGGTTATACTATAAACCTTAAGCTGGATTTGACTTGACTACATTTTCATTCCTTTTACTATACTTTAGTCAATTTATTTTCCAGAAAATTCATTAAAGCAAAGATGTACATCTCTTCTCATAACTTTCATGCTTTGATGTTTTCCAACCTAACAATTTTCTTCATTCCTTTGCATTCATGAAACATACAACTCTAGTTGTAACTTCTAGATCAATTGGTACTAATATTGCACTTCAATGTTATGATCTTGGCACATTCATATTAGTTTCTTTGCTTGTGAAAATGATGGTAAGTTGTACCTAAAAACCTCACTTCATTTGTACTTTTGATATGCAATCTTGATGGTTGTTTTGTTAATCATATAAATTGACATTCTTTGATCTATTTGACACCATTCTCCATGTAGAATATCCATTACATATTGAAAATTATATTCCTTTCAAGTTATATGGTTTTCTTTAGCTACTTTTGAGTATTTTATTGGCAAACATGTGGCTACAGTCCCTTTCCTATTTACTGTAGATGCATTCTCCTTTCTTGATTTATGAACTTGCTTTAATGAAGTAAGACCTGCTTCAATATTTTTATCACTATGAACTAAATGAATCATGTGATGAAATTTTGTAAAATGATTTGTACTTGTCATTGGCAACTGAAACAAACCTTTGGAAAGAAATGTTGTAATATGCATTTCATCTTTTGATTCCATACTCCTGCGAGAGTCTTTATTTTCTTAGAATGATGATATTCTTGTACCTGATAGATGATCCTTGAGTTTATTCAAAATGTACTTGTTACTTCATTCCTTTTGATCTCATTCTATTATACTTTTCTCTTGATGCACGTTTATTTTTTCTTTGTTTCCAAGATCATACTATTGATAAAGATAAATTTTGTTTTAAAGGTTTAAAGCCCATTTATCTTTTAGAAATCAATGATGTTTCTTATATGTTGATCATGAAACCTATACTTGTACACTTGACTAACTAGTTAGAAAACTAATAGGCTTTCATCCTCTCTTGTATTCCATAATAGTTGTTCTTTCTCTTTTCCTCTTCTATCATGAACTCCGAGAATGTCTATGAGTTTTTGTGATAGTAATTTATTTATTCTACATCAACTTTGATATACCTTGTTCCTTTTAACTTCAAATGATTCATTTTCCTAAAGCTAGATAACATAATAATGTTGATTAAACCATGAGCTCAATAACTCGATAAACTTTCTATTTTTCCCGTCATGTACACTATAGATGTTGATGATACGAAGATGAAGATGAAGAATCTAGGAACTTGATGACCACTAAGAGAAGACCCAAAAGGAAATGATGGGTTTCATCTATATTATTTTTCTTTTAGTTTCATGTAGATGTATCTTTTCTTTGATAATCATAGGTTCCATCCCATGGCTTATGTGGGAAAAATTTAATTTACTTAATGAATAAATGATATTATTTTCGTAATTAATTTATATAGTTCCTTTTAATTTGAGTTTTTATGATATGTAATGATTTTACAATGAATTAAACAACTCTATAACATACGTAATAACACTTAATCATAGGAAATGATAAAATTGAAAATAATTTTAACTTAATAATGAACATTAGTGATGTAAACAATAAATATGTTTGTTGTTTTTTTAGTCTAACTCCTCATGTATGCATCTATTTTTCTTTCCTCAAGGATTTAATTTAGTTCTTTACAACTCTTATGAAACTTTTATGAAGGTGAACATGGAATAGCAACATATGTGAGGTGTTGCATTCTGCAACAACACACATAGCTACATTTTTCTTTTATTGATCAACTTACTACAATTTAAAATAATTAAAACTGTATTACCTTCCTTAGCTAGGTTCATTCATCAATATTTTCCATCGAAAACAAAGTCTCAAGTTTTCATTTTTGCATAAGTGCAAAAATTGTCAATAGGTGTGTAGGTATATTTTATCTTATGAGCATGGAGTATGGTAGGATACAAGATAGAAGGATTTAAGACCTATTTTGGCATCATGGTGGGCACACTAGAATATGCATAGAATTCTTCTTCTCCTCATCATAAAACCTATTTCGCATCATTTAACCATATTCCATAGTTATTTCATTGGGAAATTGAGAGCAAGAAAAAGAGACACATTTCAATTTGTTATCTCTAAATTCCTTCATGGAAGGGAGTTTCTATGCAACATATATAACCTTTCATGAGATGATATGAACTAGCAATCATACAAAGGATAAGAATATGTAGAAATGTTTTGAATCAAATGATCCGGAAAGCCATATCCTCTAGTTAAGTTGTAACATAATGGATGTTGGAGGATATAAAGAGAGGTTAGCGAAGAAAATTAGCATCCTCTTTTCAATCACCCATGATGGGGTTGCATCATTTCTTTCATGAAATTTTTAGTGTGTGTTGTTGTTTTGTGTGTGCAATTTGTTTTTCAATAATAAATGTAGAGTATTTTCCAGTTTGGTACCTCCTCAATGAAGGACTTATTTAAGAGAAAATCACTAAAGTAACACTTGGTTCTTGTGTAAAGGGTTTGTGGAAATCGATAAACCACAACATGTATAGTTGAGACATCATGTCACCTCTAGATTCGTGTTAATCAAGGGACATCGGAAACCATTGAGGTTTTCTCGTCAAATGTACTCAAGTCACTTCTATATTTTTAGTAATCATGTATGGAAAAAACAAAGGTGTAACCAAAACCAAGAAGCAAAAAGATGGCATGCCACCTCAAAGGTTAGTAGGCTACATGGAGAGTGTAATAAACTTTTACTATGTTTGGAATAAGGGGTCCGCTACCTTAAATTATGATTTTTGTAAAAACAATATATTAAGGGGGAAACTTTGGAAAAGCTAATTAATACATTGTAGTCTTAAACTAAATTAGTGGGTTATGCCTATGTGGCATTTAGTTTCTAAAGATGGTCGATGGCTCCCTCTCTTTCCAATCATCTCTTTACTATATAAATATACATAATTTTGAATGTTAATTTCAGGCATTCATTCATTTGTGTTTCATTTTCTACCTTCAAATCCATAGTTTCCTCTATAACAACAACTAAAGATTAAATTTATCAAGTAGAACTCTAAGAGTTTTTTCAATATCCTTTGATCTTCTATGGTTTCCCATGGGATTTTGTTTGATTTAAAAACTCAAAACTTGTGTAAAAATGATTCTATATAATCTTAATCTTTCAAATTCATATTCTCAAAATCTTTTCTAAGAAACTAGAGTTTTGTTGCTTTAAATTTATCCTTACCTTGATACGCCACATGGATATTTTCCAATCCATCCTTTTGTAGGTTCGATACTAAAATTACGGGGAAGAATGATCTTATGCATAGCTTGGTGAATATAAAAGAGGGATTTTTCATTCTTCTTCCTTTGTTCTTTCAAAAATAAAATCTTCCTGTGTGAGTGTATTGAATGCTGTTAGATTTACGGTTTTTGTATACCCATTTTCAATAATCTCCCAAACATCTTGGGATATAAAAATACCTTTCATAGTCAAGGACCAATGTTCATAATTTTTTCCAGTAAACTATGGAGTTTGCAAACATGAAAAAGGTGATCCAATGTGGACACCATTAATAGTTATCAATAAACTTTCCAAAGATATAGAATAAAAATAACTTACCCTTCATGACCGAAACCTTCATCTCTCGATACCAAATTAAGGAAATATAACAACAAACTAAAATGTAATTTAACAACAATAAACTGATAAAATAAATGTACAACAATGGAAGAAACAATACACAAAATATGCATAGGAAAAATCACAAATAAAAACCAATTGCATATATATTAGATTTGTAAAAGTATTTAGTAGAGTTTTGATTCTTTTTTTAATTCTTCTTCTTACTATTTAACTCAGTTCTCTCTTACATACAAAATGTATCACACACCATTAAACACAATCAATTCAGAAACTAATTCCATATAACAGCACGTCGGGCATAGAAAATCCTTGGAAGAAAAATACAAACATTAAATCACTTTCAAGAATCGTAGAGAATGTTAGATATGAAATCTTATCATTCCATTTAATGAATATATTTTCCTCTTGCAAAAATCTATAGCTCTCAAGTTTCCAACTATAAGAGGTCAAATTTAAGTGTGGGGGTTGAGATTAGATTTCCAACACAAGTATCATCGGTTCTAGTTAGGGTATTCAGGCCATGTTTTTTGGTATATAGTTTTAAAATGTATGCATATCGAGGAAATTAAAATTTAATGATTCTATAAAGTGTATTAATATTATAAATGGTCCCTTCTCTTGTCATATATGTCTATATCATGGGATTAGGCCTTAGGTAAATTGGGTAGATGCCTAAGGAGCTAAGAATTAGGGGTACCTAAATATAAACATGTCCCTTATTTTCATGTTTTTTATAGCTCAACATTAACATAATTTACCTAAATATTTAATATTACTTATAACCATTTATTGATATTATATAGTAATGTATCCAACTTTAACACAAACTCAATACACTCGAAATATATTGAACTCAAAGAAAATAAATCTTCTTCTTCATTAACAAGTCATGAATTCCAATGCTTCATAAATAGGAAACCAACTCCCAACACAAGTAGCAAAAACTCCACTAACTTTTACTAAATCTACTCTACATGGTGGAATTTATTATTTTTAGCAGCTTTAATAGAACCTTCTATTCTTATTAATTTCACATGCTTATTCGTATAGCCACAAAATTTCCATGCATCTTCTCCATCCCTAAATTAAAGGAATTTATAACTTTATAACCTAATTTTATTTAAGAGACTTGAACACC
This sequence comes from Taxus wallichiana var. yunnanensis, assembly GCA_018340775.1. Lineage (NCBI taxonomy): Eukaryota > Viridiplantae > Streptophyta > Pinopsida > Cupressales > Taxaceae > Taxus > Taxus wallichiana. Next base: position 783,337,451 of record CM031244.1, on the reverse strand, counting down.
CACATTTTAGAAACAAAAATATAACACTAAAAATACTAGAATAATATTTTTTTACTCAAATTATAGTTCCCACAACACTACACATGATCACTTATGACAATGCACAACACATGATCTTCTTCACAAACACTAACCCACATAGGTAGCATGAAAAATGTGAAGCACATCAAGGTCACCTTTATTTTTAAATGAAAAATCACGCATAATAGTTCAACTCCAATATGACTCCCGTGATGGTCACCATCCACAAAAACGCTTTTCCGATTTACATATTTATTACATTCATATTTTGACATCAACCTTACTTTCTTAGATATCATTGATCATTTATTTTATAACTAGACTAGATTATCCTTACTTTATTTAACATTTCACTTATAGTAGTCCAACCTAATTTTGATTTTTTCCTAATCTCATAAGAATGATGTATCTTGGTTTTTGGTATGAACATATGTACATACATTATCCTTTTATTGTTTTTTTCCTAGGATTTATTTTCTTAGTTGTATGTCGATTATATTTTCCATTTATCTTACTTGCAACAAATGAGATTCTCATGAAGGAAAGGAATTTTATTGAATTCAAGAGTAGATAGATTACACATTCTTTCATATTAGCATTTAAGTTCTAAGGTTAGTCTATTTTGTCTTACGTTATTACGACTGACCATGTGTTCCATCTACTTCACTTAATTTCTTAGTCATCAAGGTACTAACAGTTATGATTTCACGCTCCACCAGGTTTGGATTCTAAAAATTAAGCATTATATGTGTGTTATAAAGAGATATTCAATTATAAATTTTACACACCTTACTAAGGTCACGACTAGAGTTATTGTACACCCTTATCTCCAAAATCATCTTGTAACTCTAGGTACATTCGATACTTCTTGTCAAGATTACACTCTTGTTTGAGAGGGGTTAAAGGTGATTTAGACTTATCATACTAATATGTAGCTAATTAGAAGATATGACCTACTCCAATCATTTTCATTCATCTTAAAAATGGTTTCACTTAACTTGATTTAATTACCCTTTTAAAATTTGTTGTGCAACACATTTATTAACAAGGAAATTGGTATGCTCATTTGACTACTAGTCCTTTTCCTAGGGTTTCCTCTCAAGAACATGATTATATGATTTCACACCATACATTCAATGCAAAATAGGACATGGGTAATATGAGGGAGTAGTTATTCATTTAAAAGGTTAAGATTCACATTAAAGTCTACATGAAGAGGATTTTGTTCTCACCACAAGATGGTATAAATGTGTTATAAGAACAATATACATTTCACCCTTCTCCAAGCACATCATCTTATGGTTACATGTTCACAAACTAATCATAAATTAAAATGTGGTTAAGTTTCACAAATAACTCTTAGTATTGCATCATAGAAGCCAAACGATAATATAAATTGGGTATCGAGTTCATCATGATCCCAACTCATATAGTTGACTTCAAAGGTTAGTTAGTGATCTTCGCCACCTACTACTCTCTTCAATTTACATGTTTTCCCAATCAAGAGGATATTACATTATGTTTGGGGTTTGGTTACCCATAGAGTACTACCTTAATAAAATCACATTCTCCTTACTACACACACAATTTCCAAACCTAGGAGGGGAACCACATACTCTAGATAATGTTTGACCACATCATTCATATTCGTTGGTTCAAGAAATGCCACTAAGCATATATGTTCTAATGAAAAAAACTCAAACTAGAGATTTCATTTACTTAAGATAGACATGTCATCGAGTGTGAATAGTTAACTTCATTCTAAGGTTTTAGTTTTCTATGTTAAAATAATTACATAGAAGAATATTTATGCATGAATTTAGACTAGAGTTGATTGGTTTGTTAGATTTCTTTATTACATTTTCAAGGTAAGAAACACAACACCGATAATTTAATCATCAATTATACACTATAATTTCAATATGATATATTAAGTTAAATTTTGTTTAACACAATATCCAACTTTTACAATAATTAAAATGGAATCAAATAACACCCATATTTAGATGAAATTTTCCATTAAACACTAGCATGTAAAAAAAGATACAAAAATTCACAAATACGCCCTTCAATATGCCGCAAAATGTGAATAATTCATTTCCATTTCACTTAACATATATATCCAACCCCCTTTTTACCATATGTAAATTTCGATTAAAAAAACCTACTATTAAATGCAAAATTCCCAAAGCACCTCTAAAACTAGCATATCATACATATTACCAAATTTGAGTACCAAGTCTTTCATGTGACATAGCAATGCATGATGTGTGTGTGTGTGTGTGTAAATCATACATATTACAAAATTTCAAAAAAGCATGTGAATAAGTCTTTACTATAACATAGAAATGCTTGTGTATATATATTTTTCATTAACATACTTAAATTATAATAATATTTTACATCCTACTTGCATCTTGCCAAACTATCTAAATATGAAATCAACGATAAATCACCGCATAATCCACCTAAATCTAGAATAATTAATGTTTTTAGTTTCCCATTTATATAATAATGATAATTTTAATTTGAAAGGAGATGGTTAGAGACAAATTTTTATTTCATTTCATTTCACTTCATTTCTTAACCAAGGAGAGAGAAAGATATTGGGAGAGAGAGAACCACTATTTTTCCAAAATTTCAATTTCACACAAGTCTAATGATAGATTTTAAATTCAAGTTAGATACAAGTGTCAACAAGTTTTCATGAGGGTTTGGTAATGGGGTTTGTACAAATTTACTTTCTTTATGTTTTCCTGTTGGTTGGAAAAAAATTCAATTTAGGCTCAGAGGCTAAGAAACCACTTTCAAATTTTGTCTTCCAGTGAGAAAACACACCATGGTAAGTTCTATGTGTCTTCTTATAGAAAAATAATTCACAAGAACGATGAAAAATTAGAATTAGAAAACAATTTATGATTGGTGGCCAATTTTTTGAGGCCATTGGTCATAATTAACCTAGTTGTAAATGATCAAAATTTAGCTCGAGGGCTCATAAAAACACTTTCTGATGTTCGATAAATGAACACATAATGATAAATTTCCTACAAGTTCCATATATATGGATAATTCAACATAGTCAATGAGAATGAGAAATAGCAAATGGTTTTCAAATAGTGACGCATTTTCTAAAGCTATTTGGTTGTAATTGGTCAATTTGACCTAGTCAAATTGTGACCAGAGGCCTACAAAATTCCTTTTCCAAACTATCAAGAGTATTATTTTTCTCCAAACTTAAGGTTCCAGAAATTGTCTAGTAAAATTACTAGATGTTTGTGAAGGTTGTGATACACATTTCATTGATCAAGGTTCAAATAGCGAGCCGATATAAAACCCAACTTTTAAATTTTAACAACTTCCTAAAAGTGCAACACAAGGTAACATGGCTCCTAGAGGAGCATCGAAAAGAGAAAAATGATCAATCAAGGTCGATCTAAGTGTTGAAGTGACTCCTCACATAACAAGGAACACAAAAGAAACTTAACATCTCTTTTCTAGATTTTCATAGGTTATTTTGCAAGTCTCCAAAAATCATGATTTACTAGTTTTAACAAGGGAACAATCAACATATTTACAGGGAACTCAACCTTAACCTATCAATAAATGGGTTTTAAAATTTATTTCGTTGTAAATAAAATAGATTTTTTTGTGGTGTTTGCTAGATAATCGAAAGTGAGGGTTTAAGTTCATTTTCTACCAAGGAATATTGAATTTTGTAAGTTACGATATAACATTTTATTTTTTAAAAGAAGTTTATTTAATACAATCAAATGTATGAAAATCCTATGGTTTAAAATTTTATTTCGTTGTAAAATAAAAAATACATAATAAAATATATGAGAGATGAGGAGAGATGAACCCTTTCTCGGGAGATATTTGCCTCTACAAGTGTATGAGTTAATACACACAGTTTCACTTCACTCCCAATAGGATTCATCCTCTACAAGAATTGCATCAAATGGTTTGTGTGTAATCGAAAGCTCCTTGATTTAAACTTATCCCTTTTACAAATGTTTTTATCAAGGTATTGATAAATACTACATTAATAATCCTAGTTTTTCATTATGATTCGATTGGTGCATACCCCTTTCGAGGCTCTCCTCTTGGCACAATATGGAAATGTTTCCATAAATTTAGGATCTCTATTTTTCACATTCCAAAGTCGTCCATGGATTTTATAAACTTATAAAACTTGTTAGACTTGTAAATGATATTTTTAGATTTGAATACAAACCGTACAAAGAATATTGCCTTAGTTTGTTTATCTCATACCAATAATTCAACATGGAATCATGCTAATCTACACCCAAAAGAGCTTCATCCATAATTGGAAATGAAACAAAACAATTAGTTGGAATATTTAAGAGTATTGTTTCATAAGTAATGAGTTCATCTTCTACTATTCCTTCCAGACACCAATTATTCCAACCATCCATTTAACAAAAGCACTCTTGAGTGGGGTATGTGTCCATAAGTGGGATTAATACTAACTATACCACACCATGATGTTTACATTCACACACATCCTCCTCCATCAACACCAATAAAAAAGGCATAGTCATGCAGATATCCATTGAAGGTCACAACAAATCCACTAATTGCTATGGTTATGGAATTTGGATTTACACCTATAATTGCATTCATATTTTAACCCAAGTGGGATCTAACATGCATTAGAATAATCAAGCCACAACATAGTTAGAAAATCATAGATAATTTAATACTCCCATGACATAATAGAAAAACTAGGTAGAAAACAAGTCTCAAAGAAGAATAAAGGTGGCCAAGAGTAAACGTTTTGGGAGGATAACCCTTTATCCTACTTTAATAACAATCCATACCTATTATAGAGCTTGCATTTTGGCATAGGCTAGGGGTGAACATGCAAATGTAAACTAATATGTTTGGAGATAACTTTCAAACATTTATTTTTCAAATTTTAACTTTATTCAATGCAACTTGTATCAATTATGCATGTGTAAAACATCCAAAGTTTTGTCTTCATCGACACTCGATATGAACCCATCTTCATATTATGGAGGATGTTATGTATTTTTGGGCTACCATAAAAAACATCTGAGAATGGAATAAAAGGGGGGATTCACACAGAATGAGACAGAAGAGAAAAATATTGTTGTGACATTAGTGGAAGAGCATAAAAGGAAATTTCTCTACCTACAAGAAGCAAACAAGTGGTAAAAGTAATTTCATCTCAGAGAAAATTGAATGCCATGCATCTCCACTATCCAATACTAATAGATTTATATTGTTAACTTGTTTCCATATTTTACTCGAGCTTACAAATCTCAAATAAAGTGTTTGAATTATTGAGCAAGGAGAATGATAAATTTTGACTAGGATGATGAAGGTGCCCATATGATGTGTCGGAGAGGTCCATGTGCCTTCACATGGAAAACATTACTCCACTCACTCACTTTCCCACCAACCCACGTACTAACCTTTTTTAAATTTTTTTTAATTTTATATAATATTTCTTATTGGGCATTACATTTCCCTCCACTTATAAGAGCATATTCCTCGATGTGACACAACACCAAAGCTCAAAGGGTATGCAAGAAAATCAATAACAACACATGTCATTTGAAAAAATAACTTATCGGTATAATGCGACCACAAGGAAGCAACTAAATTTTGTAATATCTTAAATTTTAATGTTTTGTGAAGATTGACAGTTCTATTTTTCTTTATTACTTAGTATTTTCCTTTAAATTATTTATTAATCTCAACTCTCAGTATTTCATTGTTTAAGATTTTAGTTTTCTTATGTTCATGGGTTCCCAACAAAACTAACATCACAATACCACATCAGGGTCACACACAACACTAATGGTTCACAAGACATCATGATATGTACTCTCACAACTATATCACATCACAAGAACTCAACCCATTGAAAGAACATACATAGCCCTCAAAACACAGTAATTGTCACACATGCTTCTGACACAAAGGTACTCATAACATAAGAAGACTACAACAACATGGAATTCCCAACATGTACACATACAAGGGTTTCACACAACTCAAAACCATAATTGTAGCTATATAGGGTCAAGATGGAAACAAAATCATACCAATCAATGAGGAGCATCAATCCTCAACATCACAAAACACAACCAAACTCACAAGAGTACACATAAATCATAACACCAACACCATACACCTCCCAAAACATCACAAAAAACTCCATATACCTCCCAAAGCATCACCAACAACTACATATGCCCCCCAAAGAATCACAAACATAAAAATAAAACTCCAAGTGTACTAATCACACACACACAAGTCTCTTATGTCTCCCTCAAGTCTCTTATGCCTCCCTTAAGTCTCTTATGTCTCCCTCAAGTCTCTTATGCCTCCCTCAAGTCTATTATGTCTCCCTCAAGTCTCTTATGTCTCCCTCAAAGAGGTCAGTCACACTATATCCATATGCACATAGAGTCTAGACACGCCTAACCTAAGTGACATAATAAATCATAGTTCAACAACCCATTCATTATTTGTAACTCCTTGGGTGTACCCCCATACAATGAAGTGGTTTCATAGGTTCAACCACTCCATGGTGCATCCCATGACCCTATTCCACACATTACGACATTAGAACCAACATAAAAATCCATTTCAAATGCCAAGTGGAAAAAATACAAAGCCTTGGGCTAGGCTATAAAACCTTTAAACATGAAAATAAAATTTAAAACTAAGTAAAGAAAATGGCCAAATAGCCATAGTTAGTGCAAAAATCCACATGTTAGTGAAACAACCAAATAAAATTCCTAAAATATAAGAACACATCAATCAAGAAAACTATTGGTTCTAGCAAGAAAAAAGAAAATGTTCAATTTACAAATAAAATACGTATAGAGAAATAACACATCACAATAACTATGTGGCCTTATATGGCCACCAAAGGGGTACTCAACGAGTTGTTGACACTTAGAAATTGAGCCTTATCTCATAAAATAACATATCAAATAATACAATTGTCATCATCTCTGTCTCAATTATATCAATAATATCCCATCCATACTCCCTTAACATCGACATAGTCAAAATCACATAGCATTGTTTAATGGACAACCTTATAGGAGAGATTATAGGAGAGAGAAGGGGATGCTAGTTTGCATATGTTGAGCCTAAGGTGGTGTGCATCCACAATATACTAATGGTAAAATGAAGTATACTAAACGAGTTAGAAGTGTCTTTTTAGTCTATATAAGACTCCACTTCCTCAGTTATACTCATCTCAAGATTATGAAAACCTGGTCCAATCCTCCTCTCTCCACACATACACTGTTAATCATTTCTCCCCTTATGGTCATCAAGTTTAAGGTTCACAACATACCACATAAATAAATCACTAACAAAATGGCGATACACACACATTAACCATAACATCTTACACATGGTGTGTATATATATATATATGTATATATATATATATATATATATATATATAGGGTAAAACACAATCATTACTTTCATGGGTTACAATACATCATGCTTCACATAATACACTCAAGGTGCAAGTTCTACAAAAATAGGGGTCATACAACCCCATATGCCCCTAATTTACAAAATGAATCATCTCATATTATACAAATTATATGCATGATGGACAAATGAATAACATTACAACATAGAATCAATTATAGGACAACATGGTGACACACAATTCATCACTACACGGTGGTGGCATTACTATACAATCCAATCGACTATACACCAATATTTTTCATACAACACATCAACACAACTACATATCACAAAATTATAAGATTCTCTAACACACATACCAAGGCAACACATCACATGTGGAATCCTCATTAAATCCACAAAAAGGGAGAGTGAATACTCTCATCAAAAAACATCAACATGATAAAAAAATACACATTAAATGACATGCACAACATGTGTGTTAATAATATCATAGTTACAACATTGTGTCACATAACAACATATATCCAATTACTCTTCTAATATTTACCACCACCACGTAAAATTCATCACATCTCTAATCCATCACGAGAGGTTCGAGAGCATGAACTTCATTTGATACCAAATGTAGCGCCCACATTTTACACACACAAATACAACACTAAAAATACCAGAATAAGTTTTTTTTTAGTCACATTAAAGTTCCCACAACACTCACAGAGGATCACTTATGACAATGCACAACACATGATCTGATTACACAAACACTAACCCACATAGGAAACATGAAAAACACGTGATGCACATCAAGGAAGCCCTTTTTTAAAGGAAAAGGAACACATAAAATTCAACTATAGTATGACTGCTATATAGAACCATCTCAGTGACAACACTTTCCCGGTTAACATATTTATTACGTTCATATTTTGACATCAAACTTATTTTCTTGGATATCACTTATCATTTATTTTATAACTAGACTACATTATCTTTACTTTATTTAACATTTAATTTATAGTAGTCCTAACTAATTTTTCTTGTTTCCTCATCTCACAAGAATTATGTATCCTAGTTTTTGGTATGAACATATGTACATACATGATATATTTAGTTTTTTTTTTTCCAGGATTCATTTTCTAAGTTGTATGTTTGATTGATTTTCAATTTATCTTAGTTACAATAAAGGCATTTCTCATGAAGCAAAGAAATTTTATTGAATTCAAGAGTAGATATATTACACATTCTTTCACATTAGTATTTATGTTCCAAGGTTAGTCTATTTTATCTTACATTATTACGATGGACCATGTGTTCTCTCTACTTCACCTAATTTATCAGTTCATCAAGGTACTAACGGTAATGATTTCACACTCTACCAAGTTTGGATTCTGAATAATTAAGCATTAAATGTGTTTTATAAAGATATATTCAATTATAAATTTTGCACACCTTACTAAGGTCACAACTAGAGTAATTATACACCCTTATCTCTATACTCATCTTGTAACTCTAGGTACATTTGATACTTCTTGTCAATCTTAAACTCTTGTTTGAGAGGGGTTAAAGGGGATTCACACTTAGAATTCTCATGTGTAGGTAATTAGAACATAGGACCTGCTTGAATCATTTTGATTCATCTTAAAAATGGTTTCACTTAACTTGATTTAACTAACCTTTTAAAAAATTTGTGGAACCATTTATTAATAGGGACATTGGTATGCTCATGAGACTATTATTTCTTGTCCTAGGGTTCATATCAAGAACATGATTACATGATTTAAGACCATACATGCAATGCGAAGTAGGACAAGGGGGGTAATAAGAGGGATTAGTTATTCATTTAAAAGGTTAATATTCACATTAAATTCTACACAAGAGGATTCCATTCTCACCATAAGATGGTATAAACGTGATGTAATAATGATATACATTTCACCCTTCTCCAAGCACATCATCTTATAGTTACATGTTCACAAAATAATCATAAATTAAAATCTTATTCAGTTTAGAAAATAATTCTCAATATTGCATCATAGAAACTAAACGATAATAGAAATTGGGTATCAAGTTCATTATGATCCCAACTCATACATGTGACTTCCAAGGTTAGTTAGTGATCTTCGCCACCTACACTCTTCACTTTACATGTGTGCTTGATCAAGAGGATCTTACATTATGTTTGGGGTTTGGTTACCCATAGAGTACTACCTTAAGAAAATAACATTCTCCTTATGTCACACATGATTTCCAAACCTAGGATGGGAACCACATACTCTAGATAATGTTTGACCACATCATTTCTATTTGTGGGGTTCAAAACGATGCCAATGCCATGAGCATATATGTTCTAATGAAAAAAACTAAAACTAGGGATATCATTTACTTATGCTTTATGAGGTGTCATCGAGTGTAAATAGTTAAGTTCATTCTAAGGTTTTAGTTTTCAATGTTATAAGAATTATATAGGAAGAATAGTTATGCATGATTTTATACTAGATTTGATTGGTTCGTTAGATTTCTTTATTATATTTTCAAAGTAAGAAACACAACACCGATTCTTTAATTATCAATTACACACTCTAATTTCAATATAAGCTATTAAGTTCAATTTTCTTAACAATATCCAAATTTTACAATAGTAAACGTGGAATCAAATAACACCCATATTTAAATGAACTTTTTCTTAAACACTAGCATTTTAAAATAAGTTACAAAACTTCACAAATACACCCTTTAATACTCAAAAATATGTGAATAATCCTTTTCCATTTCACTTAACATGTATATCCAACCTCCTTTTTACCATATGCAAATTTGGATCAAAAGAACACCTATAGTTAAATTCAAAATTCCCAAAGCACCCTAAAACTAGCATCTCATACATATTGCCAAATTTCAGAACAAGTCTTTATTATCATGAATTATATATATATATATATATATATATATATATATGTATGTGTGTGTGTGTGTGTGTGTGTGTGTGTGTGTGTGTGTGTGTGTGTGTGTGTGTGTGTGTGTGTGTGTGTGTGTGTGTGTGTGTATGCACGCGCGCCAAGGACATACACACACACACACATATTTCATTAAAATTCATAATTTACAATAATACACAATGAGTTACAACACATCATTTTGCCATCCTAATTGGATCCTGCAAAATCATTTGAGTATGAAATCAACAATAAATCATGTGCATAACATCCACCTAGATCTAAAATAAATAACATTATTAGTTTCCCATTTACATAATAATAATAATTTACATTCGAAAGGGGAGGGTTAGAGACACATGTTTATTTTATTTAATTTCACTTCATTTCTTAACCAAGGAGAGAATAAGAGGTAGGAGAGAGAGAACCACTTTTTTCCAAAATTCAATTTCACAGAATAATATAGATGATAGATTTTCAAACAATTAGTTACAAGTGCCAAAAAGTTTCCATGGGTGTTCGGTAACTCTGATGGTGGCCCTACAAATTTATTTCTTTACGTTTTCTTGCTAGTTATTAAAATTTTCAATTTAGGCTCGAAGGCTAAGAAACCACTTTTAAACGTTGTCTTCCAAAGACTCAAAAATGAGCATTTACACACTATGGAAATTTTTTATGTGTCTTCTTATACACCAATAATTCACAGTAACTAACATAATTCGAAATGGCGAACATATTACGATTAGTGGCATTTTTTCTGAGGCCATCAAACTAGTTAACCTAGTTGTAAACAATCAAAAGTTAGCTCGAGGGATCATAAAACCACATCAAAAACCGACATTCGATGGGAAAACACAAAAACAAAAATTTCCTAAAATTCCCCCTATATATGGAGAATGCACCAGAGTCAAGCTGGGATTGACTGACAACTGGAAAATGGTTTTAAATGGCAACCGGTTTTTTGGAGCCACTGGTTGTAATTGGTCTAGTTTGACCTAGTCAAATTGTGACCGGAGGCCTACAAAATTCCTTTTCCAAACTATCAAGAAGATTTTTTTATCCAAATTAAAGGTTCCAGGAAATTGTCTAGTAAAAATTCTATAGGTTTGTGAAGGCGGATACACATTTCAGCATGAGGGTTCCTACAGTGAGTCGATATGAATCCCAAATTTTAAATTTTAACTTCCTAAAAGTGAAACACGAGCTAACAAGGCTCCTGAAGAGCATATAAAATAACACGTATGATCAATCAATGTTGATCTAAGTTTTGAAGTGACACCTCACATAACAAGGACCATGGAAGTAACTTAACATCTCTTTTCTAGATTCTTTAAGGTTGTTTTGCAAATATCTTAATATCGTCATTTACTAGTTTTAACAAGGGAATGGTCAACATATTTACAAGGAACTCAACCTTAACCTATCAATAAAAGGTTACTGTAGCAATCTAGTTTAGTTAGGAAATTTGCTAGATAATCACAAAGTGAGGGTTTAAATTCATTGTCTATGAAGGAATATTGAATTCTATAAGTTATGATATTATGTTTTATTGTTGTTAAATCAAGTTTATTTAATAAAATCAAATGTACGAAAATTCTATGGTTTTAAATTTTATTTCTTCTCAAAAGAAAAAATAAACAACAAAAATTATGAAAGATGAAGGGAGATGAACCATACCTAGGAGATATTTGTGTCCACGGTGTATGAAGTAATCCATGTGGTTTCACTCATGATCAATAGGCTTCATCCCTCTACCAAGAATTTTGTCAAATGGTTTTGTGTAATTGAAAAATCCCCATTTACTTTTATCCCATTTACAAACATTTTTATTAGGTATTGACCACTATTACACTGAGAATCCCACTTTTCATTATGATTCAATTGGCGCATACCGCTTTCAACTCTCTCCTCTTGGCACAATAAGGAAATGTTATCATGATTTTAGATCTCCATTTTGTAGTTTCCAGTCTTATATAGATTTCATAAACTTAGAAGAACATGTTATACTGACTTGTAAGGGATATTTTTATATTTGAATATGAACCATAAAAAGAATATTGCCTCGATTTTTTAATCTCATACCAAGAATTCAACACGAAACCATGCTTATATGTTCTGAAAGAGCTTCATCCATAACTAAAAATTATACCAACTAATTACTTGGAACATTTATGAGGATTTTTGCATAAGCTTTATGAGTGCATCTTCCATTCCAACAATAACCATCGATTTAACGGAAGCACTCCTAAGTTTCCCACCATGCTCCACTCACCCAGTTTCCCACCAACCCACGTACCAAGCTTTTTTTTTAATTTTATATAATATTTGTTATCAAGAATTACAAGACTAAAAGTTACTAATGCCCTAAAATAGTAAAAACTTAATTACAACTTAGATCATAATTAAAAGGAAAATGTGCCAAAATGTGCTCCAACCAACAAGGACATGATGAGGCAGATGCATTTGTCTCCTCAAAACAAGTGGTTTAAAAAAATGGACTCAAACAAACTCTCGGAGCATAAGTTATGGTGTTTTCAATTTCTTTTTTAAAAAGTGCATCATATAGTAACGTAAATTTCACATATAGACATTGAAAATGAACTATAATATTTTTGTAAGTACAAACAAATATGGCATGTTTATGAGCTCATATGATTTTGTTGATATTGTTATAAGTCCTCCGATATAACTATAGATTATATGCATGTGTGTAATTATTTGTAGGAAAAGGTGCATGTATTTATTATAGCATCATTAGTGTAGCCATTAGAGGATATTAGAATTAAAGGAACAAATTATTTAATTCTATATTCTTAAAAGTTTGGGAACGTTTATATTTTTACAATGGAGGAATTATGAGGCTTGGTCAAAGACCATTCTTCACAAAACTATATTTATTACTTTGTAAAAAAACTGGTATATTTTTTTAGGTTTGAATATTATCACCCACTTGATATTAGTAAAGTGGGCATACGAATCAATCATGTATAAATAATACTATATGTTTGCATTTGTACGAACTCTTATGAATAATATTTTTCATCCATAGAATATTTATCATCCGTCTCATGATAATTTTATATGATATTTTTATTCTTTTTTCATACAATTTTTATTAAATTTATGATTTATTATTATCGTGATGCAAATTTTAAAATACAAGAATACGAGAAAACATTTATTTATGTACTAGATGATAAAAAATTATAATTGAAATTGTGAGAACGGTTTCCACTTAAATTATTATGTATGGTATTCCTAAACATTAATCTAGCTCTATTTAAATGTGTGTGCATGTGTGTGTGTGTGTGCGTGTGCACACACACACACATGTATCGATATATATATATATATATATATATATATATATATATATATATATATATATATATATCGATACATGTGTGTGTGTATGTATGTATTTTATGTACACACACACACACACACACACACACACACATATATATATATATATATATCTATGTATGTATATGTGTGTGTGTGTATATATATACATACATACATATACATATATATATATATATATATATACATATATATACATATATATACATATATATGTATGTATGTGTTTGTCTATATACATACATACATACATACATACATACATATATATATATATATACATATACATATACATACATATATAGATATATATATACATATACATATACATACATACATACATACATACATATATATATATATATATATATATATATATATATATATATATATATATATATATATCGATACATGTGTGTGTGTATGTATGTATTTATTTCATTTGGGTGTGTACATGTTTAAATAAAAACTCTACTTACTATTAAATTCAAAAATCTTATAAAATTATTAATAAACCCTACTAAAATTAATTTCTAATATACAAGTAATTGAACTCTCTCGAAAATCAACATTTTATATTTGTGTGTGTGTTATTATTTAAAAAATTATATTCGCCACTTAATTGTATAATATAACATTAGCCTATACTAAGAAAAGTATGTTACATGCTTAAAGTCCTAATTAAATCAGTAAAAATTATACTTTAGCAGAGATTTATGATTAAAAACAAATTATAAAACTAGAAATATTTGATGAGTTAGAGAAGTGACATATCCATAATTAAGAGTGAAGTGGAATCGCATCATTTAAAACATCAATCACCTAAAAGGGAAAAATTGTATATGTGTAAATATTTATCCCAATAATTAATATATTTGAGTAGTAAAGAGTGAATGACTATAAATAGGAGGACCTCAGCTATAAATTAATTCACCTAAAAATAAAATTCACCCATCAATATTGGTGCTTAAGCGTTCGGATTTATTAATTAAAATTTATTATTTATTATTTTTAAAGATGCATTTATCTTTTTTAAATAAAAATTTTTGATCATTATCATACTTTTATACTATTTTTCCATCCAAACTACAAACTTGGAGGCGTTCGTAGGTGGCGAGGCTTTTTAAGGTGAAATTGCGTTCATACACAGAGTTGGCCTAATGGTGAAGAACATGTGCTTTTGAAATAGAGGTCACAAGTTCAAATCCTGCGGGGGTAGGGTATGTACGCCTTAATTGTAGCAAAGTTAGTTGCCTCCCGCATGTGAGTAGTCAAGGTAGTCCCATATCTAATGTTAGCCATTCTAGACCCAAAAACAAGCCGCTGGCATCGTGGACCTGTAAAACCATTAATTATTTATTATTTATTTATTTATTATTATGTATGGGGGATGCTCATGTGTGGTTTTCTCCTTCCTAACCTAAGGAGGGGCCATCGTTGGGGTTCCTGATCCTGTTACAGAAAGATCTATAATTTTTTTTTGAAAGGTTTTGATATGATCTTGTTGTAGATTCAGACTCAATGTCAACTATTTTTGAGTTTGTACAATGCACAAATGGAAACAAAATATATTTTTACTGTAACGACATTCGATAATGGTATCTTCATGTTTCTGTTCATGGCTAAAACAAATCTCTACAAGGTGCTTCTAGGTAGGGCTAGTTCATAGAGACGATAATTTTAGCTTTGACCAGGCGACATCTTGATGTTCCCTAGGGGAATCTTGATAGCTCCTATGTTGTCTAGGTGAACCTTCCTCCTCTTCCACTGGAGTTTTGGGACATAGCTGTGTTATGGTGTTTTCCAGAGCTCTTGGGAAGCCAATAGCCTTTGACTCCACCACCATCACACACTCTAGATTAACTGTTGCTAGATTTTATGTAAATGATTCCCATATTTCACCCTTACCTCGCTTCATTCATTTTAGATCCAAGTATGGTGCCTGGGTTCAAAAACTTGATTTTGAAAGATCGCCTTTATTTTGTGTTAGATGCACAAAAGGAGGCCATTATGTTGGGAATTGCCCAGTTTACGAGGATGGATTGAGGACCAAATTAGCTAGAGGATCCTCATAGGAATGGTTACACTAGGCCATGTTGAGGAAAATTTGTCTAGACATGTGAGCTTAGCTTTTGATTTAACGAAGGATGGTTTGCTTCTTTGGAGTTGTGTGATAGTGGTTGGCTCCCCGTTGTGGAAGCAGTTAAGGTTGAATATTTATCAAACACATATTCAAGTGAGGATATTTCAGATAAAGTGTAGTCTAGTGACTCTAAGAAGGAAACTGAGAAATGGATTCATGAAAATTCACCTTCCTTAAATTTTGAATTTGTTATTAACTATGATGAAGATCCTAAAAATTAGAAAAAGAAATATTTTCTCATTCATAAATTAGGAATGGTACAATTTCCAACTCCTACAACATCGATAGCCTCAATGTTATGACATTTTTGGAATTTACGAATTTTAAAGATCTCATTTGTAATATATTTGTCTCTTAAGAAGTGCAGTCAACTATTAAGGCGATATTTGATAGATTGATTATGGTGAGGACGGAAGTTGTTGCAAAATGAGAAATCCATTAGAAAGGGCCACCAGAATATTTAAGTACCTATGGGTTTGGGTTTTTTTGTTAGGTCAAGTCTTTTGACTCTTTTCTTATATTAGTTTGGGTTTTCTTTTTTTTGCCTTTTGAATATATTTCAGTTTATGTATCAGTATTTTCGATTCCTTCAAAATACAAGCTTTATCAATAAAAAAATACTTTTATTCTTATAAAATTATGATGAAATTTTTATTTTTTTGTTGTGAAATATAAATCATTTCTTCCATATATTATATATCACATTTTCCTATTCTTAGAGGTATGGAATGTAGATATCTAAATATGGGCTTATAACAAATTGACAATTAATCCTTAGCATTTATCTCATCCCATGAATCACTATCACAAATTTACTAATTTCTACACCAGTCAAAAATTATTCTCATAATGTTCACCACCTTTCTAGACATGTGTTCACAAAATTTTGTTGATAATTCACACTATGCAATACTTGTAGACGAAGTTATCCATGAGAAGAACATTCATGAATTCATCCACTAAATTATTAATGGAAATACTTTTAGATCCATAATCACCCTAGATGGTCATGTGACATTTGTAAATGAAATTATGCTATAATAAGCACCTATAAAAACACATTAACATAACAAACTATAAAGTTTTTACACCTCACATTTTTAGGACTAGGTTATCACTACAAAGTAATTAATTGTTAAATCAATCTCTCAAGCATATTATTTATTAAGTTATCACATTATTGTATACAATTTATTGATACATATGTAATTTTGTTAGACTCGGGACTTATAATTGAGTGTTCATAGAATTTTTCAATCTCTACAGAAAACCCATAAAACCCCATACTTATTGAAAAAAGTTAGTTTTACTTTTTTAGTTACAAAAATTTATTCTATTGCATAACCCAAATAAGAAAATTAACACATAGTAAAGACATACATCTTTAAATTACACAAAATGTATATGAACACACACACACACAAACACACACACACACACACACACACACACACACACACACACACAAAACATGTAAGGAAATTGAAATTACGATATTTGAAACCTGTAACACCCACATTTTCCCCATAATCCTGATAGAACCCGATAGCAAGCCGAGAAAATTCTAAATAATTTTATTTTGAAAGATTACAAAGCCTAAGCCAGATTCTATTTAAATCCCAATAACTTTTTTTTTAAACAATTACAAGGTAATCGGAACTAAAATAATGATTAATATTTTAAACCCAATTTCAAAATGATGTTACGATTTAATTCTTTCTCTTCTAGACTCAAATATTTTATTTAAATAATCCTCATTTAGCTTTTCATTATTTAACTCCATTAATCCCTTTTGAATTTATTATTTAAATGCCCATTAGCAATTTTAAATTTAATTAGACAAGGATAATAATCCTCTAGTGTTAATGGCATGCACATTATTATAAAATCATTATCTCAAAAGGGGCAAGGTGCACAACCAAGTCTAACCCCTTAGGCCCCCATTTAACATTACACACACATTTTTTTATTTATTTCATTCCCACCTAAATACCCCATCACTTAAGTGATGTAGGGTTTGAATCTGACTATAATTCCCACTAAAACAATCCACTTGAGACTCAAGAACAAACTAGGATGAGTTAGGAAAAATTATGGAATTATTATTTTTTTGTTTAAAAGAGTCTGCAACCAGGTACAAAACAACAGTTGCCACTAACAAGTTCCAGATCAATTCTAATCCACTAGAATATTCATTTCTTTAATTAACAATTATTAGAGGTTACAAGGTCCAAAATTTAGGGTTATAAGATTCAATTAGGTTAAGAGGGTAATTCCTCACCATACCCACTCTCTAACAGGATTAAAGATTCAACTTGATTTTACCCAAAATTAACACATTCAAAATTTCATAAATCATTCCCATTGGATAGGAAATTTTTCACCTTTCCAGTGATATAAATAAGTCCTCTTAACTCCTCATATTTTTCAAGCTATGGGTCAAGGCTTTGGGTGAAAAATTTCCCCAAGAGCGGGCCAGGGATAAATTTTTCTTCAAGGGCGGGTCGGTGGGTTGTGGGAAGGAAAATTTACCCATGGGTGGGTCTATGGGCCGTAGGAGAAAATTTTCCCAAGGGGCAAGAAATTAGCCACCTTTGCACCCGCGCTCCCATGAGTTTGCAAGGGACATGTGGCATCTCCTAAGCCAACATGGAAAGGGGGCCAGGGGAAAAATTGTTTAACACCCAAAGGGAAATAAGGGTAACATTCACCCATGCCTCACCTTGGCACCTTGCTATGTTAAGTGGTAGCTCCTGATTGGTTTGGCCTTGATAGGGAAAATTTTCCTAAAATTTTCTGAAATACAAAAAGGTAAAAAGGGGCCCGCTCCACCATTTCCTCGTGGATGCCGCATGATGGCAGCTTCTAATGGCTACACAGGGCCAAAGCAGGAAAATTTAATTTTTCTTTCTCAAAATGTTCTCGAAAGCGCTAAGTTAAAAAGGGATCCTCCTCCTCCTCGACAACTTATGGTGCCACGTGGTAGCATCTCGATTGGTTGCAGAACGGTGGGTCGGCAGGAAAATATGAAAAATTTCCCAAAAAAATTCTAACGCTCTAACGGAAAATTTCGGGCATGCTACTAGCTAAGGAAAATTTTTCCAAATTTTTTTTTGACACAAGTGAAGAGAAACTTCAAAGACCATAAATTTTCATAGAGAGCTTGGTTTTGGGCAAACAAGGACTTTCTTGAAATCCCTCAACTTCTTATTTACATAGGAATTATTAAAGTTTTGTTTTGATAGAGTATAAGGGGTCAATCTCACAAAAATGTTCCTTATGCAGGCTTTTTACAAAGGCAAACTAGTAATTTTAACTTATAAAATTTTGTTCAAATTTGTCATTCTTTCTCCTTCAATGTGTCAAATAGGCATGGAGGTTTCCATTAAGAAAGTGCTAGGATATATAGAAAGTGTTAAATTTTCATTTTGATCTGCATTTTGAAATTACAAGTTTCCTTTTTTTTACAGCAAAAAGCCTGCAAATTTGCCTTGGCTCGACTGGAAGATTTTCAAGACATTTCCTAAGTGTTTTTAGTTTGGTTTGGGATCATTTTGTCCTCATTAATTCTAATTGATTATTTCATTTCCATCTTATCTATTTGT
The DNA here is from genome assembly GCA_018340775.1 of Taxus wallichiana var. yunnanensis. Taxonomy (NCBI): domain Eukaryota; kingdom Viridiplantae; phylum Streptophyta; class Pinopsida; order Cupressales; family Taxaceae; genus Taxus; species Taxus wallichiana. The sequence goes on along the minus strand of CM031244.1, from coordinate 783,317,928 downwards.
AGGGTTATTTGAATATTTGAAAAGGAATTTTACAAAGTATACAATGAATTGAAAAAGTGTATACATTTATGAACATAAATTAAATATCTCTTTTTCCATGAAATAAAATATTAAATTCATTCCATGTTGGTCATAAATAGTGTTCTTTCTTTCAATCAAATATTAAAACAAGAATGTAGTTTCTATTCTTTCCAAAATCATATATTATAAACAAGGTAGAAGAATACATTTTCTCCTCACGTGTTTCAATTTTCCACTTTCCAAACAGGATTTCATAGTGCATGTTAAACATAGATTTTCAATGGAAATAATATCATATGAACAAGACAAACTATTCCATTAATTGAAATGAAAATCTTACAACTTCCTTTCCATTTGATTTCAAAATACAATATACAAATACGTATCATTCTTTCACATTCTTTCCAAAAAATAGAATACAGAGTATAACTCTTTTACATTTCGAACTTCAACTTTCATTGTCAATACAAAGTATCTTTCCATTACAATTAATATACAGATCATCCACTTCAAAGTGGGAAAGGGCTACAATAAGATTTCATTTCACAAGGGACTGTCAAATTGTCTTTTTCTCAACTCTAGAACAATAACATGTGTATTTCTCATTCTTCCAATTTGGTCACAATAGGAGTAGGGGAAAGACAACACTCTCCACCCAACCAAGACATCCAATGAAGAGGAGAATCCATCCTTCTTTATTGGCCACTGAGCCCCTACCACAATTCAATAAAAGAGGTGATTCAACTCATGGCAACAATAGGCTTCCACAAACACACAAGCAACATTTTCACAACAAAACACAATCTAAAACAGAATGTAGTTTACAACTACATTAAAGCATAACAACATTACTTAGGCTTCATCAACAAGCCAAAGAAGCAAGAAACTATGGGGGATGCTTATTATGCCTCCCAAAAGGGGAAATGGGTATCACCACCCCTAAACCGCCAAAATATAGTATATCAAAACCCCATTCCTTATGCCTCCCAAGTACCCCTTATCTCCTAACATTTCCTTATGCCTCCCAACCTCTTGTTGGTACCCAAAATTTAAACTCCTTCAAATAATGAGAAACATCATGGATTTTGACAGGACACTCAGAGTAGATAGATAATCATGTATGTTGTTTTGTGGCCGTGAAAGCATTCTATCGACTTGTTAACACTCAAGGTTTTGAAAGGAATGGGTAGCACCTTAAAAGGATGTGATATCATCCTAACTTTTTTAGGTTATTCCTTTCAAACAAGGTAAGAGAGCCTATTTTGTAACCTCTATTATTGAAGAACAATGATAAATCCTTCTTTTGCATAAATTTAGTAGAGAAGACCTTGGGAAAATATGATCATCGCACCAAATCGACTCTCACGAGTTGTCACTTCCGAGATCATGACGATATTTTCATGATAAGGCAAAGGTTACTAAAGACATTTGGGACCACTGATTGCTTCGCATGTTTTGTTAACATAGATTATGCATTTGTATGCACACAGGACAAACAGGGGTAGTATAGGTAGGATTGGTTGTTTTTTAATAATATTTTGGTGGGAGGTGGGGCAGGATAAACTTGATTCACTGATCCTTGAGGAATCTTTAAAAATGGAAGGTTAAACCAAAAAATGCCATAGAATAGCTAAAATGTTTCTTTAACTAGAATATATGCTTCAATGAAGGCCCAGATTAGCACTTTTTCACACAATATTTGAGATTATATCATGAAGGCTCGAGTTAGAAAATCCAACAAAGCATCAAGATATGAGTCAAATCATGCCTAAGGTATACCATGAGAGGCTTACAAACAATCTCTATCAATAGATGAAAGAAAATTGATTTTAAATCATTTATTCCAATCCCGATGAAAGCTCTCTTAAGAAATGAAATTAGAGATGCCACTAAACATCACACAAGGATTGAGGCCTATGTGATTGAATCAGATTTTAATACAAGATTGCAAAAGAAACAAGAAAAAATACTCACATACATTTAGAAATAAAACAAACACATTTTTCTCAAGACAACACAAAATAACTTGAATTTGATTAAATCTATCAAGAGGGAAAGTTTCTAGAACATTCTCGGAGCTTGTCAATAGGCTGACACTTACAACCACTTTGACATGATCAAATTTAATACAAAAGAGATATATAAGCTTCTCAAATGGATTCTCAAAAATGATGGGCTATGTCAAGCTATTTTCTATTAGAAAATTAAGTCCTAATCCCTCACTCCAACCATTTGTACAACATATTTGTGCCATTTATAACATTTACAATAGAGCCCCTTTCACCCCCAAAATCCAGGACCTTGAGTACTACTAGTGTTTGCCATGATCACGATCCTGATTCACATTATCAAATCTATAAAAAGTTTCCAAGTGCTCGAGGGGGCAGATCTCATTGAATATCTCCCGTATTCAACTCCTTCCTCTGATAGATCACTCTTTCTTCAATTCAAAAATCACTTTCGCCCCTAATCTGTCAAATCTAGCTCCTGCATGCTTGGGAGAATAAAAATAGAAAATCCAATTGAGCATGATAGTCAGACCATTTTAATGGTGAAAGACATCTTCCAAATCTCCCCACCAAACTCAGATATCAACATTAACTCCCGCTTTTCTTGGAACATACAAGTTGGAGACCAAGAAATCATGAAGACTCGCACTTCTGGTGTGTTTCAAGAAAAATGGGGGAAAATCATATTTAGACTCTCGACTGCCATTGATCTTTACTTTAAATTTGGGCCATCCACATGGAAGATTCAAACTTAAAAATAGACTAGGGGTTTCCTCTAAATTTTTACAACTTTTGGAAAAATGGAAAAATTTCACATTTTGTTCCACATCTCTCGCCCTTGAGAAATGAGCTTAACACGTGTCCTGAGGTGGGTCCCAAAGGAACTGCGGATAAATTTTGCCATTTGACCCTCTTTTTGGAAAAAGGAAAATTTTCCAAGTTTTCCCCACTCCGCCCTTCCGCTTCAAGTTTCCAATGTGGGTCCCAACGGAACCATGCTTCCTTTTTTAATTTTAACTCTTTTTCCCACAAAGGGAAAAATTTCCAAATTTCCTCTGAAGGCCCACACCTCCACCATTGACTGGAGCAAGCTTTGACCTTTCTTCCATCGGGCTTACGAGCCATTTTTGATATCTTAACCCTTTTGAGCATAAGAGGCAAAAATTCTAAGTTGCCTCTCGATGGTCCACTTCCCCACTCCTTTTGACTTGTCAAACTACCATGTGTCACTATGGCGCACCTTGAGATGGTCCCCAAAAATTGAGACCTTGAATGAGCACGGGCTCACCACATGTCCTAGCGCCCGACAAAAATTTGTTTGAAGGCTCGAAGCTCAACGGAAGGCACCAAGTGTCATGCTCTGGGCTATCTCCTTTGGTCATTGAAAATTCCAAGAAAATGCAAAGTGAGTGAAGGCCTCCAAATTTCCTCCCCTGCACTTCTTTAAAAGACTCGAGCAAGCACAGGGCTCGCCAGTGTTTCTATGTTCTCTGCTTTGCCAAGCTATTTTAGCTACATAAAATTTATCTAAGTCTAGGAAAAGTAGTAGAAACATCCACATGTCCTCCCGACGCTACTCCAAGGCCAAACAAAAATTAGATCTTCAAATGAGTGTCATTCCTCCACGTGGACACATTTTTAAGTTGAGGTGATTCATATAAATTTTGAAGTACCCAATTAAGCCGCATCTAACCAAAAGGTGCCACGTCCCTTGTCGATGTAAGGATGTAAATTTGACTAGAGAAAACACCCGTCAAATCGTAAAATACATAGAAACGATCATTTGAGCCAAAAATGAAAATTTCTCCAACGACAGAGAATTTAGAAATGTTACAAGGATCAAATACGTCCATCAGAGACACATCCATTCATTTTTCTTCAAGTATTTAGGGTATAAACAATGAGGAAGACAAATCCCAGCTATGGAGAATGGAAAATATGGGAGAACCTGAGTTTTTAGATGAATAGAGAATAGGAGACCCAAATTATAGACCTTTTCCAGAGGAACAAAGAAACAAGGAGCAAACCATGGACCCATAAGTGATCTACGACCCATGAACAAATTAAAAATGGCAACAAATATTAACTAGGCACAACACGGGGAAAAAGAAAGTGACAGAGGTCATAAATCGATAGATTTTCAAAGGAAAACTAGGGCGAGAATAATTTGTAGCACCAACATCAGCTCCAACTCGGGATGGGCACTCCTCATGAGTGTAATAAGAACAAAGGTAGAGTTTATCTCTCGAAAGTGCACCCTGTAGAGAGATGGTTGTAGGTTTTCTACGCTTGCAGAATTTGATCTCTCTCTTTCCTAGATACAATGGGAAATACCTCAGGTCTTTAGGTATACCTATTTTTGAGGTGAGTCTCCTGGTATAAAGGTCAGTTCCTTGTTGATGTATCCTAAACTTCTTCTGGGTTTTAAGGGTAAAAAATGACTATAAAGTAATTAAAACTAAGGTGATACACCAAATTTGTATGAGGGATTTGACTAAGTCTATGCACAATTGATATGTGAAAGGATTCTTGATGCACGAACAAATAGTACTTCTAAAGAATGTTAAGGAAAAACACTTTGAGGTATTTGGGAGATTATCACAACAATACTGCTAAGCTAAACATGCACATTAATATCATGTAGAAACTACTAGAATTTTGCAATAGGGTAAGATGATTAATCAGGAATTTGCATTCACAAGACTAATAGAAACATACACAAGACTGCAAGTGATTGGGAAGGTAGAAAATACTTCACACTCAGAAGGAAAAACTAGCAAAAATTGCTTCATTACTCCTATATCCAAAAATTCCTCTTTGTGCTTTGCAAAGGCACACAATATATAGCAAAAATTAATTTACCCACCCTTCCTAAAATAGCCTAAGGCTTGTACTCGCCCATGCATCTTATTTTTATCCTTTATTTAATAATCAATAAAGGGGTAAAATAATACAAACTAGTACAAGAGGCATTAATAGCCTTTGATTACATCTCAGTCAACTAAAGTTAACTTTTCTATTTTTAATAATCTTGGGTGAATAATTTTTAATAATAAGTTTTTACTTTGGAAAAGTCTCCTTCACGAGCATGCAACTTTTCTCCTTCTCTCTTCGACCTCTTGTGAAGCATGGAAAAATAACCCCTTGTGCAAGAATAAATAATTACAATAATTGTAATATTTGCAAAGTATAAACATCCATCATGTGGACCACCTACCCATGTGCACATGCTCTGATATTGACATCCCTTTGGCTTCTAATGGTCACAAAAGTGACATACTGCAAATCATCTCTAACTCCTTCTCTGTAGGGACCACATTTGCACTTTACCATGGTTTGGCCACCCTTGTGGACTTAGAAAATATAAAAGGGGTGACCATTTTGACATTACACATGCCATAATATAGCTTTACCACCTTTTGATAAATACATGCATGTATATCTTTGTGGCCTTTGCATATTTGATAGTGTATAGTTTAAAAATTCACCTTTTTGGTGATCATTGATGGCATGATTTGGTCAGCATTTGAATTATTGAGAGCATACACTATGGTTAGACTTTGAAAGTCATTGTAATGATTTTGTTTTAATCGATGACGTGGGTTGGCCCCTTCTCCATGGTGACTCACCCCTTCATGCATTTTTTGGTGGAAACCTAACTTAGGTTGAGTCTTTTTGGAAATTTGGTGATGATTTTAAACCACCGATCTATGTACTTTGAGATCTAAGGCCATCGATCTTTGGACTCATAGTTAGGGTTTCTAATTGTGTATTGAATGTGGTTAGTTGGATTGATTGTAGTTAATTGTTTTCAGCCTGGAGCTCGATCCTTGGCCCTTGATCTTTTCCTTCTAATTTTGGTCATTGATCTTGAACCGTGGTTGAGTCCTGTTGACTTGTCTCTCAAGTTTACATGCTAAAAGGTGACTTCGACCCATAATGATCACTTCATTTGGTTTTTTGGTGATGCGGAAGAAGCCTAAAAAAAAAAATTGATGCCATTGTTGGTTGCTTTGTGAAGCTCTAAACTTTTCCATTATGGGTAACTTTGAAACCCGACCCCTCTGCATTTTGTTCTTTGAGCTTGATTGGATATGTATCTTTGTTGTTCGGCTCTATATATTTTGAAGTCTCTAGTTTCTTTATTGGCTTCCATTGATAAAGCTTTGAAGCTTGGGTTTTTTGAAGGTTTGTTGGCCGCTCATCTTAACTTCGAGCTCTCTCTTTGGGTCATATGGCCACCATTGTTTGATGAGAAGGGTAATTTTTGATCTCTGAACATGGTAACTGATCGTTGTTTTTCATTTTCACTTTTTCTTTGAGAAATGTTAATAACCATTCTCTCTCTATATTTACTGGGTTTTGTGGCTCGTCCATGGTCATTCAAGATGAAACTTGTTCTCGGGTTTTTTTTTTTTTTGCCTTGAATTTGATGGTTCTCTGAGGACTTGACAACTCGATGTTAATTGGTGAGTTCTGTCTCTTATTCTGATTTCTAAAGCTTTGTATTTTTGAGCTCAAAATTTATTTGGGTGCTCATTTTGGCTATAGATGGATTTATATTCACTTCAATTTCTGTATCATCCATAAAGTAGTTTTCTTATTCTCTGAGTATTTACCTCTATTCTAGAGCTTTGTTCTAATAATGAAATTTTCTTTTACTTATCATTCAAAACTGGAACAATGGTTTCACTTTGATAGTTTCCTTCACTTATTACATTGCTTGTACCTTATGACTCCTCCAAACTTAGAAACTAGTTCTGCCATCATCTTGAGACTACAATATATTAGTTCTTTTGAAGAAAAAGAAGTGTTACCTTGCTCGAAACTACATTTTATTGTATTGTTTGGCTCTATTACCTAGATCTAGGATCTTGGATATAAGAGCCATTTGTGTGGGTATTTACTTTGTATTATGAAGATGATGATCTGATGCACAATTTATCCTTTCTACTATGAGTTTGATCTTTTCCTGGAGTAGGTGATGATGTTCTACATGCTTCCTTATTGTTCTTGACAGTATGAAATACTATTTACTTTAGATGCAAAACAAATCTCTGAATTTGATAATCTATAAAATGAAAGTTTGAACTTGCATTCTTTTGTATTTCTTTATTTCAAATTCTGAAATGGTCCTTTGTAATCTTGTAAGTGGCTTTCTAGAAATTGTAAACAATTCTTCATCTATTGTAACACCATTTTCAGGCATAAGCCTTGATTCAGATGCTTTGTTGAAATATTGTAACTTGTTTCTTTTACTTAGATGATTTTATTTCCTTGATAGTAGTATTTCGGCATCTTTGGAAAATGTAAAAGTGATTTTACATGGTGAAGCCCTGGCAAAAAAAATTTAGAATTCTTTCTTCCTTCCATTTCCAACATAGTAGTTGTATTTTTCTGATTCTAATACAAAAAATAACACTTTTATTGAAGCTGATTTGGTAATTGAAAGCTGAAACATCATAATTGTTCATTTCTAATCATGCAATGCTTTTCTACTTTTCTATATCACTTTACTTAATTTACATAATCCTTTTAAAGCATGTGATAGTTGAAAACAACATGATGAAGAGTTGTAAATGTCCATTTTACATGGCGAAGCCCTGTCAAAATTTTCCTAGAATCTTCTTTTCATTCCTTTTCAGCTGTAATCTTTTCTTTCTAGTTAACTTCAACTTCTTGAAATTTGATTCTTCTTCTTTAGTTGTAGGCTAAAACATGTGCTTCTATCTTCCAGTCTCTCTTCTTTCTGTAACTTCTTCCATTTCGAACAATTACTGAAATTTTGAGTTACATTCTTCCTTCTTTCCAGCATGTACTTATGACTTGTCTATTTCTTCCTAGCTGCAACCTGTACCTGCACACTTAGGAAAATAGTTAGAAAAATACTTAGGATTTTTGGCCTCTCTTATGTCCATGTTCTTCTCTTCTTTTCTCTTTCTTCTTTCTCGGGTGAAAAAAATTATGTATGCGGTTTGATCTTCAAGTATAATATATCTCCTGTTATTAGAGATTCATATGCACGAATTAGGATAGTCTAGGAATATGAATTAATCCTTGAGCTCATAACTAATAGTTATCCTTTTCTTCTTTTCAGGCACAATGGCTTCTATAATGGAGATGAAGAAGAAGCTAGAAATGGAGATGTTTCAATCAAAGAAAGAAACCCCAAGGAAATGATGGGTTCACTCATACTCATTTACTTTCTCTTTCATGCATGTGTACCTTTTATTTCAATAGTTATACTTTACTTTTCAGTTACATCCCACGACTTGTGTGGGAAACATTTGAAAATTCCTTATGAATAAAACATTGAATTCTATAAATGAGTTGTATATTTATTTCTACATTTCAGCTTTCTGTATGGATTGTATGATGAACTAAATAACTCATTCATTTAATTGAATGTCTTAAACATGAAGGAAATAAAATTAATGAGAACATGTAACATTCGGTAATGAACTCTGATTTCTGTAATCTGTACCTATGTTTGTTGTCCCAAAACTTAACACTTCACCTACTCTGTAATTCGGTGTCTTCATCAAGACAACACAACTGTCCTTCGGGGCCCTTGTGTTCTTTTGCTGAAGGTATCATGAAATTGTAGACTATGTGATCTGTTACATTTTGTAATAGCACACATAGCTACATATTTCAATTAATCATTAATCAATAACATCAAAACTTCCTTAGCTTAGGTATACTTCACCAATGACTTTCATCATAATGATGAAGTTTCGAGTTGCCCATTTTTGCACAAGTGTAAAAATTGTCAACATTTTTGCGATCCTACGGGGAAAGTTGTCTTGCTAGCTTATAGATCAGTGCCTTGCTCTTGTCCATTGGGCATGGAGTCCAAACATGTAACCAAAATTTTCCTTTTCGAAAGGTCTAACCCTTCCAAAATGGAACTAAAACTGGGAAAGGATCTGGTAAACCAGATCACGTGCACGAATGCACTTATTGAATTGAAAAACAATGCAATGTGTAGGGACTGCACTTATTGAAGGGAAATCCTACTCTAACAATCACTGTAAGATTTTCAATAACAATGTTTGAGAAACATACCATTCATAGGAATGGGAAGTTCCTCTCCATTTAGCTTTGAAAGATGAAAATCATTGTGTTCTTTGTAAGTTGAAATCATGTAAGGGCCACTCCAAATTGTATCAAACTTCATGTGTCTTCCTAGATTTGCATGATCAGTATCCCACTTTAACACAATATCTCCTTCATTGAAGATTCTAAATTTGGATTTCTTGTCAAAAGTCTTCTTCATTTGTTTTTGATTCTTTTCCATATTCAAATGAGCTTTATCTCTTAGCTCTTGTAATTCCATTAACTCTGCATAACAAACCTATAATGGTTCATTCTCAAGTAGCTCCATTTGATGCAGCAAATCTAATGCAGGTAACTCAACTAAAATAAGCATTCTTGCTTCTTTTCCATACACAAGTTTGTATGGTGAATTGCCAACTGATCTTTTAGGAGTCACCTTATCAACCCAAAGTGTTGAATTCAACATCAGATGCCAAACTCTTTGATTATCTTTGAGTGTTCTTCTGATGATCCTTAAAATATTCTTGTTAGTACTTTCAGCTAAGCCATTACCTTGTGGATAATAATTAGATGAAGAACTTAAGTAAATTCCATGGTTGATAACCCAATTTGTTATCTTAGCACCAAGAAATGCTAAAGCATTATCTGATATGATAGTTTTCAAACACCAAATCTGCAGACTATACCTTCATAAAAGGATAGTATCAAATCTTCATTAGCATCCTTCAAGGCTATTTCTTCAGTCCATCATGTAAAATAATTTGTAGCAGTTAAGATCCACTTATGTCCTTGTGAAGAAGGTGGGTTTATAATACCAATAAAGTCAAGACCCCACTACATAAAAGGCTGATCAACTGAGATAGGTTGTAAAGGCAGCGAAGCTAAACGTTCTTTTCCAACAAAGAAAGCACATTTCTTACATTTTCTAATCCATTCAAAATAGTCCTTGAATATGTTAGGCCAATAGTAACCAGCTTTCATAATTTTTAAGGATGTGGTACATGCTCGAAGTGACCTTCGTAGCTCCTTCCTAGAATTTTGATAGTAATTTCTAAATTTTATCATAGTCAACACATCACAGCAAGATTCCATTTATATCCCTTTTAAACAACACACTATCAACAAAGAGATAGGGAACAACTTGTAACCTGAAATATCTTCATTTATTTTTTTCCATACCTTCCAGATAGGTGCCATGTTGTAAGTAATTAACCAAATCAGTCATCCACCTTGATTCATGAATCTCTTGAGCAAGTTCAGGTTGCTGATTTTCTTGTTGGACCATGGTGTTCGATTCTTGATACACAATTTCAGCATGCTATTTTGAATCTTTGGGTTCTACAACTTGTTGTTTTTCCATATCAGCAATTAGATGTTCACATAAACCTTTCCCTTGAACTATCTTAGCAACTCGATATCAACATCATATTCCATAACCTTCATTATCTAGCCTTACCTTTTCTCATTCAATTCTTTATTTAACAAGAAAGCTTTCACACTTGGGTGAGAAACAAGAACATGAATTTTATTGTTTGAAAGCATGTACTTAAAATTCTTTAGTCCTCTGACTACTGAAAGTACCTATTTTTCAAGAAATGTGTACCTTATTTCGTAATCATGCAACTTTATCCAAAGAAATCAATTGGTCTGCTCAATATTCTCATCATTAACTTGAGTTAGAATAGATGAGATTGTTTCAAAGACTATGCAAGTGCATACATTATAAAATCTTTATCAAGATTTTGATTTGTAAGAGTAGGAGCCTAAGAGATAGTTGTTTTGATTGCTTCAAAACATTCTCTCCCTTCTTTGTTCCAAGAGAAAGTTTTCTTTTCTTTAGCATGGTTATGAGTTGTTTAACCAATGTTGTAAAATTTGGAACAAATCTTCTAACAAAGTTGATTTTCTCAAAAAACTTTGTAATGCCTTCTTATGATGAGGCAATGATAGTTGTGATATGGCTTCGATTCTGAAAGGATCAATTGCTAATCCTTGCTTAGAAACAATATGACCAAGTAATTTACCTTGATGTACTAAAAAGATAGACTTAAGTGGATTCAAAGATATCCCAAATTGTCTGCATAACTAAAAGGTATACCTTAGATGTATTAGGTGTTCTTCTAGGATTTTTCGAGAACACGGTAATGTCATCTAAATAAACCAGAATGCATTTATTTAACAAGCTCCAGAAATCCATGTCCATTACATGTTGAAACATTGCACCGCATTTGAAAGACCAAAAGGCATCCTTTTGTAAGCATAAGTACCCCACTTGGTGGTAAAAGTTGTTTTATATCTATCTTCTTCCCAGGACTAAAATTTGATTATATCCACTATAACCATCTAGGAGAGATAATCTGTTTGCACCAGAAATTGTTCTTAAAATATGATCCATATTTGGGAGTGGGTAATGATCTTTTAATGAAGCCTTATTAAGATATCTGAAATCTACACATAGTCTGATTTCACCATTCTTCTTCCTAATAGGAACAAGATTGGATACCCAACTTGAATGCTTAACTGGAAAGATAATACTTGATTCAATCAACTTAGATAATTATTTCCTCATTAGAGGCTCTATTTTGGGATTTACAGGCCTCTGTTTCTATCTAATAAGTTTAGAATTTGGTTGCAACTCGATTATATGATGTGTTAAACTTGATCAAATCCTTTCAGGTCTTGGTATTTCTAAGTGAAAAAATCTTTAAATTCCTTGCAAAGATTAATAAATGACTATTTTTTAGTTAAGGAACATACCTTTCCAAGAAATAGCTTTTTCCCTTCATCAACCGAGATCTCTTCATAATTATCAGCGTGGGTTGACATTTTAGTATTGACCTTTCTTAACTGATTGTCAATGATGAATATGTCCTCCAATGTGACAAGACCTCGAGGTAATTTATTTGTCTTTAGTTGAACAATCTGGTCACTATATAAATGATGTAATTTATCTTGATTTACTGTAGAAAATTCAGCTTCTTGCTACAAAAACCTGTAGATTTGATCATCATTTTCAAAAAAATCCAATTTAAATCGTTATCAGGTATAGAGGGCCTAAAAATTAGTTTAATATGGGGCTGAATTTTACTATTTTCTATTTGTTCAAGCACTTCGAAACTAGCACCAACTACTACAAGTTTTTCTGCATGCTTGTTTTCAGTTCTAGGAATAGACTGAATATTAATAACATTTAAATATTTTAGTAAGTTTGAAAATCCATGTATGTAAGACTTCATTAATGGATCATTATAAAAATTAAATTTCTTCACTTGGTTAATAACCAACTCAAATTCATTAAAGACTTGTAACATGATGATACCTCTCTTTCTAGCCCAAACTAAGCCATGAATTAATGCTTCATATTCAGCTACATTATAAGTACATGGAAATTAGAGACTCAAAATGAGAAATACCTTTCATTTTTGGGGAAGTGAGCATCAAACCTGCTCCTTGTCCTTTATTTTTCTTAGCTCCATCAAAATGAAGCTTCCAAATCCATTCTACTTTGAATCTTCTATTTCGAGGATAACAAGGGAAGTGGTGTATTTTCTTCATGCATACAATACACACACCAAACAGTGTTCTTCAACCTCTTTACAAGGATCACGAACATGTTCTTCCATTGTTTTTTCATCTATAAACATGTTAGAAACACCATCTAATGTTGAAACCTAAGCTACATCATCAAAGTCGAATGATCTAAGGTGAATAATTAGCCACCGTATTTGGAGAGTGAGGCTCAATGTGAAATCTAGCCAATCATTACAATTGATGGTAAATTTTGTGCCGTAACGAGTGGTGAAAAACAAGAAAGACCAATCAAAGAAAGATAACCTCCTTTTTTTTGTTCTAAAGTCTCTAGATAAGCATAAAGCAAAGTATGGGGAAAATCTACAATAGGAACATCTTGTTGATTTTTTGATAAGGAGCTTGATAGGGTCTGCTAGGTAATACAATTTTATTTTCAATTGAAGTTAACTTATTCCCCATAGTCTGCAAAGCTTTAAATACATCATCTAATGGGGCTACAAATAACAGTCATATGATTGTAATAGGCTAAGGAATAGGTGCTAAATCTACCAAAAAGGAATTGAAGGCCTTGGTGCCAATTTTCTAGCTTGAATAAGGTTGTTTTAAGCTTTTATAGCAATATCATAAGCATCCGGAAGAGTATTACCTCCCATAGATTGAATCATAGCTGAAATATCACTATTCAAAGCTCTGAGGTAATAAAGAAAAGTGTGGTCAGCTTGAGGCTTAACACTTGCTGGGATTCTTTCCCAAGTCCTAGAAAAATGGATGTTGAAGCTAGACATGTACTCATGAGGGGCTCTTTTAATAGTAGACAATTGTTCAATGAGAGACAAATGATTTGAGTTATCCTGGAACTGTTTCAGAAATTTTTCACCTAAGTCATCCCAAGTTCTTATGCTTCCAATTTCTAGGTTTCTATACCATTGCAAGGCTTGCCCTTTAAAAGATGCAACTAAAATTCTTAAAGCTAATCTTCATGAGTAATATTATGGACTACACATATGGCTGTAACATCTTTGATATGTTCAGCAGGTGTAACCTGATTTTCACTCGTGAATGATGGAAAACTTTTCATGGCAGCATTAGGGATGTCATGGTAAATTGGGATTACTAATGGGCTTCCATTAGTAAAGGTCACAAAATTCCTTGGAGGTTGAATAGCCATTTGAAAAACTGGGATGTTAATAGAGAAATTGATACATGGTGAAGGAATATCAGGAGGAGGGTTGTCAAAACTAGGTCTATTATAAGGTAAAGTATTACCAACTCTTCTCCTTCTAGCAGAATTCAAAGGTAAAGAAACAAACTCAGGAGGAATTCCTCTTACCAATGATCTCGTAGTCACTTTAGGCATGGAACATGCTGCAATACTAGTTTGATATAAGCTTACGGAGTCACCAAAAGATCTTAAAATCTTTAGAATAAATTGTTGCAGCTTGCTCCCGAAAGTGACTTTGTAACTACTATAAATATACTATGGATATGTCGTAACTTACACGTAGATCTGATTCGTAGTCCCACAAGGCATGCAAAAAATTGTTCCCTCAAAAGTGCACCACTGTAGAGATGGCTGCTGGTTTTAAAGCTTGTAGAATTTAATCTCTCTCTTTCCTAGATACAATGGAAACACCTCAGGTATGTGGGTATACCTATTTTGAGGTGAGTCTACGGTATAAAGGTTGGTTCCTTGTTGATGTATCCTAAACTACTTCTAGGTTTTAAGGGTAAAAAATGACTGTAAAGTAATTAAAACTAAGGTGATACACCAAATTTGTATGAGGGCTTTGACTGAGTCTATGCACAATTGATATGTGAAAGGATTCTTGATGCACAAACCAACAATTCTTCTGTAGAATATCAAGGGAAAAACACTTGGAGGTATTGAGGGAGATTATCACAACAATACTGCTAAGCTAAACATGCACATTAATATCATGCAGAAACTACTGAATTTTGCAATAGGGTAAGATGATTAATCAGGGAATTTGCATTCACAAGACTAATAGAAACATACAAAATAATGTAAGTGATTGGGAAGGTAGAAAATACTTCATAGTCGGAAGGCAAACTGTGCAAAAATTGCTTGATGCTCTATATCCAAAAAGTCCTCTTTGTGCTTTGTAAAGGAACACAATATATAGCAAAATTAATTTACCCACCCTTCCTAAAAATATCCTAAGGCTTGTACTCACCCATGCATCCTATTTTTATCCTTTATTTAATAATAAATAAAGAGATAAAATAATACAAACTAGTACAAGAGGCATTAATAGCCTTTGATTACATCTCAATCAACTGAAGTTGACTATTCTATTTTTAATAAGGTTGGGTGAATAATTTGTTAATAATAATTTTTGCTTGCTTGGGAAAGTCTCCTTCATGAGCATGCAACTTTGTCTCCTTCTCTGTTCTGACCTCTTGTGAAGCATGCAAAAATAACCCCTTGTGCAAGAACAAATAATTACAATAATTGTAATATTTGCAAAGTATAAACATCCATCATGGGGACCACTTGCCCATGTGCACATGCTCTGATATTGACATCTCTTTGGCTTCTAATGGTCACAAAAGTGACATACTGCAAATCATCTCTAACTCCTCTGTAGGGACAACATTTTCACTTTACCATGGTTTGGCCACCCTTGTGGACTTAGCAAATATAAAAGGGGTGACCATTTTGACATTACACATGCCATAATATAGCTTTACCACCTTTTGATAAATACATGCATGTATATCTTTGTGGCCTTTGCATATTTGATAGTGTATAGTTTAAAAATTCACCTTTTGATGATTATTGATGGCATGATTTGGTCGGCATTTGAATTATTGAGAGCATACACTATGGTTAGAATTTGAAAGTCATTGCAATGATTTTGTTTTAATCGATGACGTGGGCTAGCCCTTTATCCACAGTGACTCACCCCTTCATGTTTTTTTTCAGTTGAAACCTAACTCGGGTTGAGTCTGTTTTAAAATTTTGTGATGATTTTAAACCACCAATCTATGTACTTTGAGATCTAAGGTCGTCGATATTTGGAATCACGGTTAGGGTTTCTGACTATGCATTGAATGTGGTTGGTGGGATTGACTGTAGTTAATTGTTTTGAGCCTAGAGCTTGATCCTTGGCCCTTGATCTTTGTCCTTCTGATTTGTGGTCATTGATCTTGAATCGTAGTTGAGTCCTATTAACTCGTCTCTCGATTTTGCATGCTAAAAGGTGACTTTAACCCATAATTATCACTTCATTTGGTTTTTTGGTGATGCGAGCGAAGCCCTGGAAAAAATAATTTGAACTCCATTGTTGGTTGCTTTGTGAAGCTCTAAACTTTGCCATTATGGGTAACTTTGAAACCTGACCCCTCTGCATTCTATTCTCCAAGCTTGATTGGATATGTATCTTTGTTGTTCAGCTCTGTATATTTTGAAGTCTTTGGTTTCTTTATTGGCCACCATCAATGAAGCTCTAAAGCTCGGCTTTTTTGAAGGTTTGTTGGCCACTCGTCTTAACTTGAGCTCTCTGCAGGGTCTTATGGCCACCATTGTTTGATGAGAAGGGTAAGTTTTGATCTCTGAACACGGTAACTGATCGTTGTTTTGTCATTTTCACTTTTTCTTCGAGAAATGTTAATAAACTGTTCTCTCTCTATGTATTTACTAGGTTTTTGTGGTTCATCCATGGTCGTTCGAGTCGAAACCTATTCTGGGTTATCTTTTTTTCCCTAAATTTGATGGTTCTCTGAGGACTTGATAGCTCGATGTTAATTGGTGAGTTCTGTCTCTTATTCTTATATTTGAAGAGTCATATTTGTGAGCTAAAAATTCGTTTGGGTGCTCATTCTAGCTGTAGATGGCTTTATATTCACTTCAATTTCCTGTATCATCCATAAAGTAGTTTTCTTATTCTCTGAGTATTTACCTCTATTCTGGAGCTCTGTTCTAATAATGAAATTTTCTTTTACTTATCATTCAGAACTGGAATAGTGGTTTCACTTTGATAGTTTCCTTCACTTATTACATTTCTTGTACCTTATGACTCCTCCAAACTCAAACTAGTTACGCCATCATTATGAGACTATGCAATATATTAGTTCTTTTGAAGAAAAATGAAGTGTTACCTTGCTCGAAACTACATCTGTATTGTTTGACTCTAATACCTAGATCTGGGATCTCATATTACATTGATTACTCAACCATTCCTCTATGCTTTTCTGAGTATATAGTGTCTTGACTCGAATCCTTTATGGGTTGGAACCTTGCTAAAGATTTGTATCCTTTCCTTTTGAGACTTGATATCTGATTGTTTGAATTTTCTGTAACTCTTTAACTTGGATATGAGAGCCATTTGTGTGGGTATTTACTTTGTATTCTGAAGATGATGATCTGATGCACAATTTATCCTTTCTACTCCGAGTTTGATCTTTTCCTAGAGTAGGTGATGATGTTCTACATGCTTCCCTTATTGTTCTTGACAGTATGAAATATTTACTTTAGATGCAAAACAAATCTCTGAATTTGATAATCTATAAAATGAAAGTCTGAACTTGCATTCTTTTGTATTTCTTTATTTCAAATTCTGAAATGGTCCTTTGTAATCTTGTAAGTGGCTTTCTAGAAAATAACTTAGGCTTTTTGGCCTCTCTTATGTCCATGTTCTTCTCTTCTTTTCTCTTTCTTCTTTCTAGGTGAATAAAGCATGTATGTAGTTTGATCTTCAAGTAGAATATATCTCCTATTATTAGAGATTCATATGCACAAATTAGGACAGTCTAGGAATATGAATTGATCCCTGAGCTCATAACTGATAGTTATCCTTTTCTTCTTTTCAGGCATAGTGGCTTCTACAATGGAGATGAAGAAGAAGATAGAAATGGAGATGTTTCAATCAAAGAAAGAAACCCCAAGGCAATGATGGGTTCACTCATACTCCTTTACTTTCTCTTTCATGCATGTGTACCTTTTATTTCAGTAGCTGTACTTTACTTTTCAGTTACATCCCACAACTTGTGTGGGAAACATTTGAAAATTCCTTATGAATAAAACATTGAATTCTATAAATGAGTTGTATATTTCTTTCTGCATTTCAGATTTCTGTATGGATTATATGATGAACTAAACAACTCAGTCATTTAATTAAATGTCTTAAACATGAAGGAAAGAACATTAATGAGAACCTGTAACATTCAGTAATGAACTCTAATTTCTGTAATCTATACCTATGTTTGTTGTCCCAAAACTTAACACTTCACCTACTCTATAATTCGATGTCTTCATCAAGAAAACATAGTTGTCCTTCGGGGCCCTTGTGTTCTTTTTCGAAGGTATCATGAAATTACAAACTATGTGATCTTGTTACATTTTGTAATAGCACACATAGCTACATATTTCACTTAATCATTAATTAATTCAATAGTAACCAATAACATCAAAACTTCCTTAGCTTAGGTATACTTCACCAATGACTTTCATCGTAATGATGAAGTTTTGAGTTTCCCATTTTTGCATAAGTGTAAAAATTTCAACAGATAGACCAAGTTCCAAAATATCGATTGGGAAACAAAGTCGGTTTGCGAGCAAAGAAATAGAGCTATCTCCAAACCAAAACAAAGAAACTAGCAAAATAGATCACGAGGACCAAAACGAACAAAAACACAAAAGACAAGAGACAAACAACAAACTATACACTGTACACAAGATTTTTGCCTTGATTTCAGGGGAATCAATCCAAGAAATGCTTCAAATGCCTGCCATTAATAGGAAATTCGAGCAGTTCACCATCTAAGTCCTTGAGGAAGAAGGTATGCTCACCAATCCTGATATCAATGAAGTAAGAGCCCATCCATAACGAGTCAAACTTGCCATGCTTTCCCTTATCCTCATGTCTTCTATCCCATAGCAACAC
Source organism: Taxus wallichiana var. yunnanensis (assembly GCA_018340775.1). NCBI lineage: Eukaryota > Viridiplantae > Streptophyta > Pinopsida > Cupressales > Taxaceae > Taxus > Taxus wallichiana. The sequence continues at coordinate 783,299,402 of CM031244.1, read as the reverse complement.
AAGATATCCAACATTGAAGGCCCTGGGAGTGACCTTCTTGTCAAATAACTTCTTCAGCCTTTCTCTAAAATTTACATGCCTTTGGTGGGATGCCCTCCTCTCTTCATCAAGTTCAACAATCTAGTTAATGCGAGCATCATAGGGACCTACCTCTTGATCCTCTAGTTGTTGAATGAACTGATATGAGGATAATTACATATGTAGGGAAATAGGGCTGAGTTCCATACACCAACTCAAATGGACTCTTTCTAGTGGCTCTTTTAGTAGTGATCCTATCTTCCCAAACAACAAACTTCAACTGTTCACCCCACTTTCTCTTGTTTAGCTCCAAGGTTCTTCTGATAATCTTTAGCAAGTTTTTGTTACTGGACTCAGCTTGTCCATTTCCTTGGGGATTGTAATTGGAGGCATATGTCAAGTTGATCCCATACTCCTTGCACATTGCTTTGTCAAAGGTTTAGCTCTAAATCTCATGGCATTATCAGTAAAAATCTTGACTAACACCCCAAACCTGCAGATGATATGGTTCAACAAGAAAATCCATGACAATTTGGTGTGTTACTCTTTTGGTGGGGATTGCCTCCACCCACTTGGTGAAATAATCAATGGCTATAAGAATCCACTTATGGCTAGCACTTTAAGGGTCCTGGAATCTCACCAATGAAATTCATTCCCATTTCTTGAATGGAGATTCAATTGATATAAGCTACAAAGAAAGGGATCTAAGCTTTTATTCTTCCGAGAAGTGTTGACAACTCTCACATCTTCTAACCAAAAGATTTGTATCCTGAAGAGAGTTGGCAAACAATAACCAGCCCTCAAGATCTCTAGTGTTGTGACTCTTGCAGTAAAATATCCCCCACATACTCCTCCATGGAGATCAGTAATTATCTTGGGGGATTCTTCTTCATAATGCATCTTAAGAGGAATCCCTCTAGGTTCTTCCAAGCCAACCCATAATCGTAATGACATATTTATAGGAGGCCAACTTAAGATCCCTTTTTGGTTCTTACTTAAATTTTCGGAGTAGTATAAGTGTCCTAGATAGAAAATCACATCCTTGTACCACTCAAATATCATCAACCTTTCAAAAACACATGCCCTTTCTTCTTCTACCTCATTTACCTCAATAGTTTGCAAGTTGCTCTCAGCCATAAGCTTAGCCAATCCCAAACCTCTCACCAACTTCATGGTTTGATATCCATATCATATTATTTCAACTTGTTCATCCACCTGCATCTTTTACTTGAGACGTCCATCTCTAAAAAATTTCCTTCACCATGGTGTGGGAACATAAGAAACCACTTTAGAACTTAGAATGTAAGGTCTAAAAACCTTTTTTTCTTTTACCAAGGAAAATGTCTTCTTTTCCATGATAGTGTACTTCATCTCAACCCCCTACAAGGCCTTACTGAAAAATGTAATTGGTCTCTCAATCCCTTCATCATCATTTTGTAGTAGGACGAACAATAGTGTTCTCTAAAGAAAAGGAAAATAGTTGGAAAGGCTTCTTATAATCTAGAGCTGCCAAAATAGGGGCATGTTTTAATGCCTCTTTGATTCCATTGAAGGCTTGGATGGCATCCTCCTCCCATTTGATGACTTGGTCTTTCTTCAGCATGGAAGTGATTGGGATGGTCAACTCAACAAAGTTTGATATGAATCTTCTGATGAAGTTTATCTACCCAAAGAAGGACTAAATTCCTTTCTTGGTTCTTGGGATTAGGACCTTGTTGATGGCCTCTACTCTTTCTGGATCAATCATCACTCCTTCTTGTGACATAATGTGACCAAGAAACTTTTCCTTCTGCACTCCAAAATGGAATTTCTTTGGGTTGAGTGAGATTCCATATTCTCTACATCTTATCAACATCTTCTCCAAGTGCAGCAAGTGGTCACTTCTCTTTCTAGAAAACATAGTCACATCATCCTAGTAGACAACAATAAACTCATTGATGTAACTGACAAAAGCAACATCCATTTCTCTTTCAAAGGTGGCTCCAACATTCATCAAACCAAAGGGCATCCTAACATACACATATGTTCCCCAAGGAGTAGTAAAGGCTATCTTGATCCTTTCTTATTCCTTCACCACAACTTGGTTATAACCAGAGAAACCATCTAAGGTAGAGAGAAATTCAGACCTAGTCACTAATTGCAGCATGTTCTCCATATTTGGTAAAGGATAATTATCCTTCATTGATGCTCTATTCAAATTCCTAAAGTCCACACATAACCTAATATCACCATTCTTCTTTCTTACTAGTACTAGGTTTGTAACCCAAGAAGAATACCTAGTGGGCTGAATAATCCCTCCATCTCTCGACTTCTTCTTCAGTTCCTCTTGCATCTTGAGAGATAAGAGTGGGTTGATTGGCCTCTGTTTCTTCTGAATGGCTTTGCATTAGACTCCAAGGGAATCTCATGTTGAAACAGGTCCTCTTTGTATGCTTTTAGTTCAAAATAGGTCCAAGCCATGCAATCTTGGTATTTCTTCAACAATTGGATGTATGACTGCTTCTCCTCCTTGCTAAGATTGTTTCCTAACCAAATTTTCCTTGGCTTCTCCTTTGTGCCAAGGTCATGCTCCTCAATATCCCTTGAGGCTTCCATGCATCTGTTAACAATGTAATCAACATTATCAAAATTGGACTCAAGAGCAACCAGTCCTCTAGGAATGGTATTGGTTTTTAGCTGGATGATGCCCTTGCCAAAAAGGTTTCTTTTCCTTCTATTATACATACCATTGGCTCCAAATCAATGCATTGATCAGCAAAATCTCCCTTGTTCTACAGAAATCTTCTAATCTAAGCATCATCATCAAAACCTACCAATGTTTAATGTTGTCAGGGACATAAGGTCTTGTCAATACCTCAACATCATATTCACAATATGGGGACATTGTACAATTGTCAAACCAAGACCCCAACACTACAAGCTTTTCTACCAAGTCATTGAATTTCCTATCATGATGCACTATGTTGAATGAATCAAACATCTCAATAAGATCCCAAACTGCATGTTTATACTATTTCATTCGCTGATTCTTTGTGGCATACAATTTTTTGACTTGTTTTACAATTAATTCTAAGTCTCCTTTGATAATGATGTCCTTGATACCATATTTCCAAGCAATTCTTAAACCCAACAATAGTTCCTCATACTCAAAGAATGTTGTTGGTGCACTCAAAGTTGAGTTTGAAGGAAAAAAAAAATTTTTCTGACCAGGAGAAAGTAGAACAACACTAGCACCATTCCAAAACTTGGAGCAAGCTCCATCAAACAATAGAGTCCAAGGAGAGCCCGCTTGTTCAAGACACTTGCATTCCTCAATCTTTTGCTCCTTTCCATTAGCAAATCCTACAAAGTTGTCAGCATCAACATTTGTGTACAATACTTCATAGGATGCATTGTTGGGATCCTCAATAAGATGCAACATTTTCTTTTCTCCATACAACCTGATAAGGCTACCTTCATTGGAATGGTGGCATAGGACATATCCATTTGGACACTCCCACCAACACTAGCAGCCCATTTTCTTGATAGTAACATGCCCCACTTGGTTAGGCAGTCAACGATGACAACATCAAGTTTTAAATTTTTACCTGGGTAAGGCAAGCTACACCACCAAACCCTTCACACATCCCACTACTGGAACTTCTCTAGAATCCATGGTAGTGCACTTCCCATATGCTGTTGTCACTTTGATATTTAGCTCATTCATGACTTCCAAAGGCATGACATTGCATGATGCCCCTGAGTCAAACATGCAGTTGCAATAGTCTATCCTTAATGATCAAAGTGGTGAAGAATGGATCCACATTCATCTGAGAGTCCACCAAGGATGTCCCAAATAGACCTCAGGTGGTTCACCTAGTTCCTCTAATGTTGGTGGTGTTTCTAATTCTTGAATGATTGGAGGAGTCTCCACAATATTTACATTTCTGCCTAGGGCAGTCTTCTCTTCTTTCAATCCCAAGTATTCAAATGCTCTCTTTTTGTGCTCAGGAATCCTAAGCAACTCAAAAATTGGAACAGAGACTTTGATTTGACTTAAAACTTGGGCAATATCATATGGGACATTCCTTGGCAAGGTAGTATTGGAAGGAAAGCCAACACACTCATTAGGTGGTACATGATTTTTGATAACTTGGGCATGAGGAGGGATATGATTTTTGTTTAGAACTATAGGGCTTTTGGCAGATGCCTCTTTCTTAGGAGCCTCTTTAGGAATGTTTGAAAGTAAGGAGATTTTGGCTTGGCTTGAGGCCTTGTCCCTTTGATAGCCTTACTTCTTGTGTTATATTCCTTCTCTTGAGCAACAACAACATTCATCAGTAACTTTCTATCCTCCTCAGATGGAATTCCTCCATCATACTTCTTTATCATTAAAGCCCTTAAATATTCAAAGTCATTATTGGGAAATTCAAAATCTTGTATAGTATCTACTTCTAAAGTATGAGAGGGAGAAAGAATAGGTACCCTATGAATGCAGTCCCAAAAGTAGGCAGTGATCTGGGCACTTATCACCTTAGTTGAAGTTGCCCCTTGTTGTGAGCTTGTGGAGCAACCCATCATGCAGACATCATCATCATTATCATCAGCTTCTTCTTCTTCTTCTTGTTGATCTTCTTCACAAGGAGCATGAGGCATGAAACATTTTCACACCAATCAATGACATATGTCTCCTCCACAACAACAACTCTAGCAGCCAAAGGATCAAGCACCATTCTGTTTTCCCTGCCTTGGGGCTACCTATTTCCAAATCCAACAGGTCCTTTTCCTCTATCATCAGATCTTTGGTGATTTGTAAATTTTCTTGGCCTTGTTTCTTGTGTTGACCTTGTGAGCTCTTCCCAATTCCTTCTCATCCCGGGCTAGTTTGTAGGAAATTTCTTGACATCCCCTGCCAAAGTTTTCACAACCTCCTCCAAATCAACAACCTTGCTTGTTTGAGGATTTTCTAGGTTAACCAACTTTACACCCTCCCTTTTTGGAGGCTTTCCAATTTCCTTGATGTTGTTCTCTATTTGCAGCCATGGTGAAGGCCTACCTCAAATTTGTGGGGTTCTTGTCTCTTAAGTAATATGCAACCTTTTATCAAATGCATCAGAATATTTGATCAAACATGACTCATCACAAGGCCTTATCCTAACAGGAAATATCCTCAAGGTCTTATTAAACCTTGTGTTGAAATCATGTACTTGACTCATTAGGATTCTTTTTATGTTTTTTCAAATTCTGTCAAAAGAAACCTAGGGTCAGTTCTATCACCATACTACAATCTAAATGCATTACTCATCTCAATCCAAGAATCAATAGAGTTATCTGGAAATGCTTTATACCAGTCCCTGGCATCCTCTTCCAAGGTATGGATAAACAACTTGATATATACATCTTCATGTTCAATCTCAAAGTCTTCCATCATATTGATAAAAATATTTAGATGTTGATCACCAATAATAGCATTGTTCCTTTGGAACTTTGGCATTTTGTTCCTTACATCTTGAGGAACTACATTTGGATAACCAGCCATTCCCAAAAAATTTATAGGTCCAAAGGTGTTTACAACAAAAGGGGGTCTGGGTGGGGGCTAGGCCATGTTGATTCAAGAAGGTGACCACAGGAGGGTGAAAATTGATAAGGGGTGAGGTCCTTGGAACACAGGAGTATAATTTTCAAAATGGATACCCCCAAAGGCCTTGTCTCTTGGAAATCCCTATCAACCTCAGAAAAGATAGGTGCAGAATGTGAAGCAAACCATTCAAAATCAAATGAAGGCCCTTCTCTATTGAAGAATTCAATTCCACAAAGAGGCTACCTGATTCAAAGTCACTTGAATGGAAGTCTTCAATGATAGGATGATCACTTTCATCAATGGAGATCCCTCTTCTTATTTTTTGTTCTCCCACAACTCTCCAGGATTTTCTTCCTTCTTGATTTTTCTTTTCCTAGCTCTGGAAACAATGTCCTAGTAGGATCCCTAGCAAAGAAAGATCTTCTTCCTTCCATCTTTGCCAATATTAGTAACAAATCTACTTTGATAGAGTTTTAAGACACTGGTACTCATTAAAAATCAGATCAACAGGGAGTCACCACTAAGGATTTCCACCTAGTTGTGAAAATGCACTAAATATGATCTATCAAATGTCTGTTAATGCTAGAAACTGAAATGGAAAGATTCTAACCTTTCTTTACCCAGATTTATCAAATGAAAGCTAGTGCACTAGGTGTGAAAACTAAAGAAATGCACACAACACTTGGAGCATACAAGAAGTGTTTTACCAGGGTCTAAATGTGAGTTGTAAGTCCTCGGAAATGGCACTAGAAGCATGTTTGTTGATGGGCTAGATGGATATGAAATAGCAACAAATCAACAAATTGGTCTCAATAACTTAAACAATCCCCAGACAACGGTGCAGAAGCATGTTGGTACCCAAATTTAATCTCCTTCAAAGACCGAGAAGCATCATGGATTTTTATAGGACACTCAGAGGTAGATAGATAATCATGTATGTCATTTTGTAGCCGGGAAGAAATCTATCTGACTTGTTAGCACTCAGGTTTTGAAAGGAGTGGGTAGCACCTTAAAAGGATGTGATCTTGATCCTAACTATTTTAGGTTGTGCCTTTCAACCAAGGTAAGAGAACCTATTTTGTAACCTCTGTTATTGAAGAATAATGATAAATCCTTCTTTTACATAAATTTTATAGAAGACCCTTGGGAAAATATGATCAACACACCAAATCTGACTCTCACAAGTTGTCACTTCTAGATCATGGAGATATTTTCACAACAAGGCAAAGGTTACTAAAGACATTTGGGATCTTGATTGCTTCTACATGTTTTGGTAATAGAGATTATGCATTTGTATGCACACACAAGACAAAAAGGGGTAGTATAGGTAGGATTGGTTGTTTTTGAATAAATTTTTGGTGGGAGGTGGGGCAGGATGAACTTGATTCACCAGATCCTTGAGAATCTTACAAAATGGAAGGTTAAACCAACAGAATGCCACATAATAGCTAAAATGTTTCTTTAACTAGAATATGTGCTTCAATGAAGGCCCAATTAGCACTTTTTCACACAATCTTTGAGATTCTATCACGAAGGCTTGAGTTAGAAAATCCAACAAAGCATCAAGATCTAAGTCAAATCATACCTAAGGTACACCCAGAGGCTTACAGATACAATCTCTATCAATAGATGAAAGAAAAGTGATTTTAAATCATTTATTCCAATCCCAGATGAAAGCTCTTCTGAGAAATGAAATTGCAGATGCCACTAAAATGTCACAAGGATTGAGACCTGTGATTGAATCAAATTTTAATACAAGATTGCAACAGAAACAAGAAAAACTACTCACATACATTCAAAAATAAAACAAACACATTTTTCTCAAGACAACACAAAATAACTCGAATTTGATTAAATCTATCAACAGGGGAAAGTTTCTAGAATAGTCTCAGAGCTTGTCAATGGTTGTACACTTGCAACCACCTTGACATGATCAAGATTTAATACAAAAGAGATATACAAGCTTCTCAAACAACTTCTCAAAATGATGGGCTCTGTCAAGATTTTTCTATTAGAAAATTCAGTCCCGACCCTTAACACTCCAACCATTTGCATGAAAAAAATTTGTGCCATTTATAACATTTACAATAGAGCCCCTTTCCCCCAAAAATCAGACCTTGAGTGCTACTAGTGCTTTCCATGATCATGATCATGATTCCTAGAATCAGATCTATAAAATTACAGGTGCTCGAGGGGGTAGATCTCATCAAATATCTCCCACATTCAACTCCTTCCTCTAGTAGATCACTCTTTCTTCAATTTTCCAACCACTTCCACCCCTAATCATCAAATCTGGCTCCTTGCATGCTTGGGAGAAGAAAAATAGAAAATCTGATCGAGCATGATAGTTAGACCATTTTAATGGCAAAAAACATCTTCCAGATCTCCCCACCAAACTCAGATATCAACATTAACTCCCCTCTCTTTCTGGTGTGTAGAGATACCAAGAAATCATGAAGACTCACACTTCCAGGTGTGTTTTAGTAAAAATGGGGAAAATTAGATTCAAACTCTCGGTTTCATTGATCTTTACTTTGAATTTGGGTCATCCACGTGGAAGATTCAAACTTAAAAATAGACCCAGGGTTTCCTCACTTTTACAACTTTTGGAAAAATGGAAAAATTTCACATTTTGTTCCACATCTCTACCCTCGAGAAATGAGCCTTGACACGTGTCTTAAGGTGGGTCCCAAAGGAACCGTAGATAAATTCTTGCCATTTGACCCTCTTTTTGGAAAAAGGAAAATTTTCCAAGTTTTCCCATAGCTCCGCCCTTCCACTTCAAGTTTCCAATGTGGGTCCCAGTGGAACCACGCTTCCTTTTTTACTTTTAACTCTTTTTCCCACAAAGGGAAAATTTTCCAAATTTCCTCCGAAGGCCCGCACCTCTCATCATTGACTGGAGCAAGCTTTGACCTTTCTTCCATTGGGCTTGTGGGCCATTTTTTGATATCTTAACCCTTTTGAGCATAAGAGGAAAAAATTCTAAGTTGCCTCCGATGGTCCACTTCCCCACTCCTTTTGACTTGTCAAACTACCATGTGTCACTATGGCGCACCTTGAGATGGTCCCCAAAAATTGAGACCTTGAATGAGCGCGGGCTCACCACGTGTCTTGGCCAGTAAAATTTGTTTGAAGGCTCGAAGCTCAGCGGAAGGTGCCAAGTGTCATGCTCCGGGGCAGTCTCCTTTGGTCATTGAAAATTCCAAGCAAAATGCAAAGTGAGTGGAGGCCTCCAAGTGTCCTCCTGGTGCTTCTTTAAAAGACTCTGAGCGAGCGTGGGCTCACCACGTGTCCCTGTTCTCCTACCAAACTATTTTAGCTACATAAAATTTATCTAAGTCTAGGAAAAGTAGAGAAACCTCCACATGTCCTCCTCGGCTACTCCAAGGCCAAACCAAAAAGTAGATCTTCAAACGAGCGTCGTTCCTCCACATGGACACATTTTTAAGTTGAGGTGATTCATAGAAATTTTGAAGTACCTAGTGAGCCACATCCAACCAAAAGGTGCCACATCCCTTGTCGATGCAAGGATGTAAATTTGACTAGGAGAAACACCCGTCAAACCATAAAATATAGAAAAATGATCATTTGAGCCCAAAATGAAAATTTCTCCAAGGATAGAGAATTTAGAAATGTTACAAGGCTCAAATACGTCCATCAGAGACACATCCATTCATTTTTCTTCAAGTATTTAGGGAAGAAATGATGAGGAAGACAAATCCCAACCGTGGAGAATGGAAAATATGGGAGAACCCAAGTTTTTAGATGAACAGAGAATGGGAGACCCAAATTACAGACCTTTTCCGGAGGAACAAAGAAACAAGGAGCAAACCATGGACCCATAAGTGATCTACGACCCATGAACAGATTAAAAATGGTAACAAAGATTAACCGGAAAAACACGGGGAAAAAAAAAAGTGTGAGAGGTAAATCGATAGGTTTTCAAAGGCAAACTAGGCGAGACTACTTTGAGCATCAAACCCTCTTATGGCACCCCATAACGAGTAAAAAAATGCAAGTTATTTCTTTGTAAGTTGAAACAAAAACTTCTTCAAAGCAAGAGCTCCAAAACAAAAAAATAATTCACCCAATAATGAAGTCTCCAAGGTGAAACAACCAAAACAAGCCAAGGTATTCAAATTTTATAGAACAGGGAAGGGAAGAGGATGACGTGGATCCATGCAGGATGCCACATCACACATCCTCAACCCCAACCCAAAAATTAAACTTCATTCTCCAATGCATAATAAATAGGTGGGTGGATAAAATGAAAATTTACTTACAGATGTCAAATCCAACCCACACCCCAAAGGACTAAAATTAACTCATGTAAGAAAACTGCAATTAAAACCTACAAATTTCCTTCTTAAAACACATTATAAAAGTAAAATTTCAACTCTCCAACCATAGGTATGGTTGGTAATTAAATTTAAGAGGCACGGGACAATTTTAACTTGTCCCACAAGCCTCCAAAATTAGCCTCAAGAACAATTTCAATTTCCAAGAAGGTGGAGTGTTTCACACTCAAAAGTTAACTTACACATCTCTTACAACAATTTAAATCAAGGCCAACAACTCTATTAATTACTTTCTCATGATATCTTTTAATTAATTGATATTAACAACATGTTTACCCACAATATTAATACAACATTTAATAAATAAAGAAAGGGGCACATGCATCACAAAATAAACACATGCAAATTTAAACAAAAAGGTTCAAATAATTAAAAACACATAACCCCTAGGTCACATTTAAAGGTGATCCTCTCCATGGGAATCCCTAACACACACAAACACGCACAAACAAATACTAGTTGCCATGGTGACCTTGTTGAATTCATCTAGAATTCCAATGTGGTTGGTCTCCAATCCCCCGATGTTTGTTGTGATATTTTAACCTCTGAAAACAAAAATACCTCCTTCGGCCTCATGGCCATATCAGAACATCCAAAATAATATAATTAAAATTTCCAAAATCATCTAGATATAAGGATCACAACAACATCCAAGCAACCAACAAGATCATTTGCAATTTTACTCAACCACTATATCATCATCAAATAATTTCCATTTCTAGGTCTACTCACAATATCTAAATATCACATGTCTGAACAACATCCATAGTATAACCATGTCAAGAGTATATCAACATCAATATCCACGAGTGCCTAATGATCATCATGCATCATAACTGAATCAAGTCAACAATAATCCATGCTCTAATGTCTAACATCATACTATGATAAGGTCCATAACCAAGTCCATAATATAATCAGCGAAGATCATGATTAGTATCAAAAAGGTGTCAAAGAGAATTGGTCACTACACCTATACCATTCGATCTAATCTATCTAAGCCATTAGATCTAGGTTAGACTAAAGAAACCCTAGATATCCTTATGGGTTCTCTTATATTCATTTTCTAAACCTAATCTCTCATTTTCTTTGTTTTCACTTGTAGGTTAAGGAAGAAGGCAAGAAGATGTAGCCATGGAAGGAAGCTCAAGCTCTAGGGTGATTTCTCACAAGAGGAGTTAGTTTTAGCATTCCCTCTCCTAGGGTTTTCTTATTTTCTAAATGACATTTTTCTTATTCTTTTGCATCTCATTTGCAAAAGATTACCCAAATCGGGTTGTGGGTATTTTCCCAATTTATTCTGGTATATTAAGATATTTTTAATGCAGGTTTATATATATATATATATATATATATATATATATATTCATATTTCTTTATTTTTTTAAAAGTAAATAACCATGAATTGTTATTGGGCCTGAGATTCAAGGATCTAAACACACACACACACACACACACACACACACACACACACACACACACTAAGGATGGTTTGGCAAAGAAACAAGTATAAATTGGTGTTAAAGACCTCGACCGAGGAAAATATCATTTCACGATGTTGTGAATGGGACATGGCCTCCGCATGTTTTGTTAATAATGGAGAGGGTTTAGTGTTTGGGGAAGGGGCACGACCTGACCCAACCCATATTTATTAACATGGGTTGGGGGTGGGGTTGGCCTTTGCCCCTTGAACCATTAAAAAAATCCAAAACTTGCCACAAGTGGTCACGCAATGATTAGTATTATCATATAACTATATATTTTTTAATTATTTATTTAAACAACTTTCCACTCGTCGATATTTAATATATATAATTTTTTAAAATTACTAATATATATATATATATATATATATATATATTTTACTAAAATGTAAGTATTAATATTTATTACTGATATTTAAGTAATGATAGTCATTTAAAGATATTCTAAGTTGTGAAAATAATCAATGTATATTATTAATATATAGTTATTATATATTAATAATATGTATTTAATTATTGATTTAGTTTTCAATAGGGGATTTAAGAACAATAAACAAATGGGTTGGTGTGTGTAGGTTTAAATTTATATACATACGTATGAATGAAGAGGCTTATTGTTGTAAGAGATTGCGTCTCTTGCTTTACACAAACTGAATTATCAAACTCTCACTCATTTAGATAACATGTAAAAGGGTATAATTGATTTTGTGGGAAAGGCCTCTCCCGACGTTTCTGCAACTGAGTAAAATTTGATGTCTTGATAGCCGTTTGGACGTTTTTTTCCCCCATTTTTATGCCGAAGGCAGAGCCATCCTCTACATTCACCAAGAATGCCTTAGACATTCCATTTCACAGTCGCTTTGCAGTTCCTTGCAAGGGAAGCCATCTGTTATGATCAAAATCATACCCCCGGATCTTGCCTTCAAAGTACGTGAAAAGAACCCCTTTCACTACTGCTGTTTTCTGGTTTAGTTTATTCCATTTTGAAAACAGTGTATGGATTTATCATAAGGGCTTCCTCCATTTTCAGGGTCGTGGCCTTCCTCCTCCAACACATGCACTTGAAAGACTGGACCTTGTGCCGTTGCATTAGTGGGACTATCATATGTAAGGCATGCTGGATACTACCCTTGCTCTAAGAGAGCTGAAGGAGAAATGCTTGATTACAAGCATAGGCACAACCATTACCAACATAAACACATAAGCTCTGTCCAAGATTGTTGATGACGGTGTTCCTGTTGTTTGCAATCAGGTAGAGTTTAGGTGATCTGGGAGCTGTAGTTTTAGGGAAGAGGTGAATTTTTACAGTGTTCACATATTTGAGTTTTTTCTATTCTTTTCCCATTTGGTGAATTCCTATGTTCGTGTATAAGATGCAAATAGGTAATCGTGGGAAGGGAGATATCCCTGTTAAATAGTTATTAACCCACAAATACTTATGTGCATGGTTGTTTCCGGTCAGACAGTAGTCATGGGGTGAAAGGATTTATGAATGCAAGAAAACTGTTTGACCAAATGCACCGTTGGCAATTTAGAACTCTGTTTACAAATTTCATATGTAATGATTACTAATTTACCCTCTGAATCATTAATATGTTATTACTAAGACTTGCCCTCATGTTACCCTATCCCATATTATTCTATCCTCATTCTCCTTAGCGTTCAAAGGGAAGCAACGCAAGGAGGAGAGAGACAATTTCTTTACTCTACGAGATTGACGCACGTTAATTCTTTCCATCTATGGCAATTTTTATGAAATTACTAAATTTTATCAGTTACTTGTTTTGATGTTTCTAATATTGACATTTTGGAAGTAAACGTTGGATTTCATGGTGTTTACTTCTTGTCTGGCTGTCAGGGTTATAGGCATGAAAGTATTAAACATTATCATTTTTCAGAATTATTATGAAGAATGTTGAGTTCCATTTCTTGAGGACACCTTTTTATTTTTGTACTCTTAGATGACAACTCATATATCATTGCAAACAATATCCCAAAATTGTTGGAAGAATTTGATTTGGCATCCATTTAGCCCTGGAGCTTTATTTCCTTTGATATCCTTTATAACTTGATGAACATCATCTTTTAAAAACTATTTCATTAGCTCCTCATTATATGCAATTAAGATGAGCTTTAACATATTCTCAAGAAGATTAGTTTGGGCTTCCTCAGTAGCAATGTATATTGGTGAGAGAAGACTTTTGTAGAGTTCGATTCCTATCTTTCTGATTTCATTTTTCTTATGGAAAATTATTCCAGATGGCAGATGGTTCATCTTCCTCCTAACAACAATAGATAGGTCCAGAAGAATTTGGTATTTTTCTCCCTCCTTAATCCAATTTACTTTGAATATTTGCTTCTAGAATGTCTCTTCCATGAGCATGATTTGCTTAAATTGTAACATGAGTTTTGATTCTGAGCCAAATTATCAGGGGTAATTCTTGTGATCGTTATGGAATTTTCATTGCATTTAGCTCATTTGCTACTTCTTCATTTTCTTAAACATATTTCTAATTTTTTCTATATTCCACGTCTAAACTTTGAGTTTAACATTCTTGAAATTTTCTTCAACAAGAATCATTTACTCCTCCTTTCCTTGGTAGTCCACCATTTTTGGAGATTATGCTCGAAAATTCAGATCCAAGAACAACATGAATTCCATTTGAAAGGGGATACCCTCAAGTTTGATGTCCAATTTGAGTTTCAAAGAGATGGGGGAATAATTAGATCTAGAAAATTGGGGGATGTCTAAGCTGAATGTATATTTTTCTAATCTGCATTCCAGGATGAGAAGGAATATATCCAATCTTTCTAGAATGGCTCAATCTCCATGGACTTTATCTGGTTGGAACATTAACTGTTTTACATATTTGTTGTATTGTGTAATATCTTAGTTGGATGCTTAATTTTTAATGAGCTATCTAAAGTGGGATTCTTCATATTCAAGCCATGCAAAGCTTGACAAAATTCTTCAATTCAAAAGGTCAATGATCACGAGCTCTATTTATTTTTAAGAATTGAGTTTGACTATATGACGGTCAGAGCAGTCATGTAAGGAATTTAAAGGAATGCTCTGGGCACGAGATCCATCACACGATGACAAAAGAAAAGCTTCAAAATTTGATATGCCCATATTGTTTTGAGAAAATTGAATCTTTTTCATGCTTTGTTATTGATTTCCTTTTTCACTTGATGTATTTTAATTTAATAATTAATGTCTACTGGTGGCAATCTGCAAAGTGTTTTCCAAGTTTCCAAGTTTTGAAAATCTGCAAAGTGTGATCCAAATTTTAAAGATAAGGTTATCCATAATGTTCCCTTTGCCTAGGAATTTGTTGCAATGGTTTTTTGTAAGAGCACATATGATTTTTAATACCATTTGTATCTTTCTCAAAGAATTTATATATGGTAGACATTCATTGTAATCATGTTCTGAGCTCAAATTATGTTTTATTTGTGTGCAGAAGCAAGACGAAGAAGCATATACATATCAATTTTATAAAAGAAAGCAGGCATATCTGATCTTGAGTAGCTTGAAAAGTTGCTCATCATCATTCTACAAGAGAGCACTTGGAGAACATCAGAAGAAAGTACTAAATAATGATAAATACATACAGAGCATGAAATTCAGACCCAATGTTGAAATGAGTGATAAATACTCCGATTTATGTCGAAAGGAACTGACTGGTTTTGGAGTTCCTGGAAAACCTGTTGGACAACACTATGAGGAACTCAATAAGTTTATGCAAGGACCACCATTTTTCTACTTTGAAAATGGTGCCTTTGATCCAAAGGATGTTTGGAAGACAATATCCTATTATTTCAATGGTGTGAAGCTAGAGTATGTTGATTCCATGTATTTTTCAGCTTCTAGAAGACTAAGAGGCTATGTGCATAACCTTCCAATAGATGGTAGGTTTCAAGTATTGCATTTTCCATCCATGACCATTCAGGAAGCACTTCCTAAAATGAAGAAGTATTGGCCGTCCTGGGATAAGAGGAAAAAATAAATTGCATGGTTGTGAGATGGAGTGGTGTTTCCCTCTGCCAAGAACTCAAGTCTATGATTAAAAATTCACAAGGGAAACCATAAGTGAGTGAACAGGCACATACACTTGAAAAGTGCTAGCAATGGAATTTGGTTTGGGTTGGGCCAGATGATATGGAACACCTAGAATCATGAATTAGAATTTATATTGGGGTATGAAAAAGATCACACTCGAGGAGCATCTTGTCGGAGGCAACACTTCCAATGTTTAGGTAATTCATTCCAAATAGATACAGTTGCATATCATTTGTCTATTTTGAAATCATTCTATCCTAATGGCCTTAAGAGTATTTTCTCTATTTTCTGGTATTGGTGGAGCAGAGGTTGCTTTGCATCGTCTTAGGATACATTTAAAGTGTGTTGTATCAGTTGAAAGATGTCCAAAGAACAGGCTTATCCTTGATAGTTGGTGGCAATAAACACAATAGAAAGGTAGATTGATTCAGAAGGAAGATGTCCAACATTTGACCAGAGAAGTACTTGAGGACTTGATCGATATGGTGGGGGGTTTTGATCTTGTAACTGGTGGCAGCCCATATAATAACCCATCTTCCTATAATAAAATTAACAGGGATGAGCTAGAGGGGAAAAATTCTTCACTTTTTTATGAGCATCCTCACATTGTGAAGGAAGTGAAGCAAATAATGCACTTAAAAAGGCATGACATAGGATTTCATTATCATTTTTAGACTTGCTGCTATGACTAAAAAAGTTAATAGACAATTTAAAAACTCTGAAATGAATTACTTGGAAGAAATTGTTTGGCTCAGAAATTTGCAGGACAAAGACTTGCAATAACTGAAAATTCATTATTTTGTTTCATCAATTTTAAATTGCTTGTTCAATAAACAAGAGATAAAATCAGAAGTTGATGTTTACTTTGATGAGATCCTTTTTTTTTCATACTATTTTTATTAACTGGCAATCGCATGTGTACAATGCAATGTGAACACCGAACGTTATATGTTATTTGTTTTAGAGAGATAGTTATTACTTTTGTAGTTGGTGTTAATAATGGGTGTGATTGATTTTGTAAGTGTAGATATATAGATGAACCACTTTATTTAAAGGTTTCATCTCTACATTTCATACTTGTTACAAATTCGTACATATACATTTGCAAATCTCATATCATGAGTGGTAACATTTTGCTGACTATTTTATTTGAACTAAACATGTTACATGAAGACTTCCGTACATGTGCAGATTTTCAATCTATCCATACCACTTCAAACTAACTAAAGGTGGATATGGAAAACACAATGGAAAATTATATCATGCTTTGCACTTAAGAGGGGAGTTCCCCCTAATATGAAGATATTCAAACTTGATGTATGTCTAAGTATAGGATAAAATTGAATGCATCTTTTGTGTCTGACAATGGGTGAAATATCTATGGGAAAACTCTACATTTTGACTTGTATGAGACACCATGCATTCCACATTTTTTTATTCTTTCTCTTTGTATTCAGTCTGTGGCAGCTCAACTCTAAGACATTCATTTAGACGTATATAGTGAAGAGTTGGGTCTCCAAGTGTCAGCAAGTATAAGTCAAGAAATAGATAATTTCAAGTGTTGGCAGTTTTAATAAAGAAAATGGGGATTTTTCAAATGATGCCCTCTGGAGTCTTGCAGAGGAGGCGTTACTCAGAGCAAGAGGAAATGGAAACCGAAAAAAAATCTTTAGTTGGTTTTTTCAGGGGAATAGGAGGTTTTTTTCTGAAACAAATCAGTTAGGAGCTTATAGACTAGGTGTTCAATCCATAATAGAGTGTAGTATTTTGAGTCCATTGAGGGATTGTGTAGTGTCTTTTCATCTTCATGCACGTTATAATTCAATACAACAAGTGTGTTTTGTGTGTGTAATCTCGGTAATCAAGTTATTAATGCAATACAGTTCTAAATTCTGAGTCCCAAGTCTGAGTGGGTGTTGTGTGTGTGGCCATTTGAGTGAATAATTTCAGGTTGCAAGGTTACACATCCATTGATCTGGACCCCTGAGCTTGACTGCATCAAATTATACCCCACGTCAACATGGACATCATACGTGTTGAGAACATTCACATCTGATGGTATTTCTATTTTATCAGGATTTGTCTTCAATCTCACATGGCACACAATTCATCCTTAAAGATAACTATAAGAAACCATAAAGGAGCATATCTTTGGGCTTGATGATGAATTGAGTTGGTGCAAGAGTTCATGCATTCCTTTATGGCCATTAGGGGTCTCTTTCTGTCATAGATAGACCAATCATCTATGAATATTTCAAAGTTTCTTCTTGTTTTCTTGTTAAGATCATAATACATTCATCTGAAAAGTAGCCAATGCATTCAATTGTTCATACAACATCCTTTGTATGTATAGATCAAATTTTATATTGCGAACACTATCTTTAACTTGTCCTCCATTGTGATGTTGGTCTGGTTGTAACTAGAGAACCATTAATGAAGGAATATAACTTATTTCCAATACCTCCTTAAGAGTGGAATCAATTAAAAACTTATTCAAAAGCCCACTTTGTTCATACCCTACAGTTTTCTCCTTCAGGCAAATTGTCAAACAATTTATGTGCCTCCTATAGGCTTCCACATTTTGTATTTCTGATGAAGATCCACTTCCAAATTTTTGCTAGAACTCCACACCCTTTTCCAAAGCACCCATTATGGCACACGCTAGAAGGATGTTGATTAGGATGTTGAGACAAGGTCTATATGGGCTAATTGCATTTACTTAAAAACTCATCCCACAATCCACAAGGCCATATTTTGAATATCTAGGATAAAATTCATTCTACGATAATGTACATTTGTGTAGGCAACCATCCCCATAGAAGCTGCAAATTAGAATATATTGATGCCAAATACACTATATACCTTGCTCCAAAACTCTCAGTTTAGCTCAAGTAGAAGTAGAATGGTGCTAGTCTGCAATAGCCACTGCATATTAATTTTGTAAAACCTACCAAGGCTCACTCAAATAGTCCATCTGTACATATCTAGCAGTGAATGCAGATCTTGAAGATACAACTAATTGAGGTATTTTGTCAAACATGTCGTGGGTCTTCTAATAGCTTCCACCAACTACATACTTGTATAACAATCAATATAGTCACAACTACAAACTCGATGATAGTTCAGTTTCTATTGCATTTATGAATCCCCTCATGGCCCCTTTCCAAGGAATAAACTTATGAAATATTATTATCCTCGTTTATAAGCTCTTTCATTCATTGTACTTTGAAGTTTTCTAATATTTGCTTATATAACCAACTAAGAAATGGATTAGATTATTGCTGGTCATTTCATATACATGAAAAATGTATTTTCATTTGTTTCCCGAACTTTTCTGGACTCGGTTAACCTTTTGATCTAACTGAAAACTTAGCTTCTCCACTCTGCATAATTTTTTAGAACTCTTTTCACTGTTGTTCTATTTGAAGGAATTTCTTTCACTATAATTGCCCATCTTTAAGAAAAGGAATTGCTTATATATGTTATCTTCCTCACTACAAGCCTATATACTATCAGGCATTGATAGCTATATAATATGTTTAATCAACTGATGTGCATATATTTCATGAGACTTCATCTTGATGAAACAGATGAACAAACAAATTGTGTGCCTTGTGTATGTTTCCACAAGTAGATCCTTTCCAAAAAGTTTTCCACTTCCCTAAATGAATAGACGCCCTCAAATTTAAAAGCTTAATGGTGCAATGGTAAGAAATGCGAAGCAAAACCTCATTTTCGGGCTCTCTGTCATTGCCTTGGTGTGGTCATTTGAATAACAATGCTTGAGCACAAGGAGGATTTCTCTAACTCTCTTAAAGATCCCTTTTAAGCACATCCTCTAACTCCTCCACTCTAGCACTCCAGTGCTAAATACCCATACACTAAGTTAATGAACCACTTAAGGTTTTCTCTTGCTAGCTCAACTATTTTACTATGCAAAGAACAAACAAGAGAAATGTTATATTTCAATTTTGAAAAACAGGGATACACTCCTTCCCTTCATCCACGATGGTGAAATCTTTGTAAAAAAATAATAATAAAACATAAAATAAAACAAAACCAGATAAACAAAAAAAAAAAACAAGCTAATAAAGAAAATCATGCCCACCCCCTTATTTGGTTGCGCACCAGCAATAAAATAGTCAGAGCTAAAAACTAAATAAATAAAATTAATATGCTTCCTTCTATGCCGCCATGAGTAGAAGTGAATCATAAACCTCCATATTATCTTGAGCCCATGAAATTGACCTATGCAGAGGAGAAAAAAAGAGAGAAAAACAAATGAAAGAAAAGAATAAAGCAAGCCAAAGAGATATTTAGGGCTTCTTGTTATTCCCCAAAAATAAAGGGTGTAGATTTAATCCATAGAAGGCCCAGAATTAGTATTCATATTCAAAACCCTTTTCAATTTTCCTTTTTTGAACTCTAAAACATTAAGTTATTAATAATTTGTTTTTTATTCCTCCTAACGTAGGGTAGGAATAATATTAATTAAAAGGATTCTTTATATGAGAAATATAAATATAAATCGAGCTAGTATTTCAATAGG
Organism: Taxus wallichiana var. yunnanensis; assembly: GCA_018340775.1. Taxonomy (NCBI): domain Eukaryota; kingdom Viridiplantae; phylum Streptophyta; class Pinopsida; order Cupressales; family Taxaceae; genus Taxus; species Taxus wallichiana. Next base: position 783,279,367 of record CM031244.1, on the reverse strand, counting down.
ATCCCAAGTAACTCCTCAACACGCGTGAGTCTAGATGGGATGGTCTGAAATTTTATTAATCATCACCTTTTCTTAGTATTAATATATATTGATTTTAAATATAATTAATATTCATCTTTATTTGGTTTTTTATTATGTATATAAATGAAAAGAAATTAATTCTTGGTATATATATATAATTTCTTTCAATCTATCATATTTATTTTCTTGGGGTTTTTGTGATACTTAAATTTCGGGTAGGGATAGACCATAGTCACTAATTTGTTCTAAGCACCTGAATTAATTCAAAATCTTTATAACAAAACCAAGAGTATTAAGGGATTTTTTTTGTGGTGACATGTGACCTCTCTTACTCAAAAATATATTCCCTGACAAAATTTGATGGTTATCTTTTTGTTTATGCTCGGTTTTCTTAATGGCATTTCTTTGGGGCATTACATATGATATCAAAGCTTGGGTTATAACACTAGATGCACTAGGTATGTTCATGTAATAGATTAATAAGTTTCATTTTACTTGTTTTCTTATTCGATAAAAATGTTTCCGCTAAACTTATGCAATTTTCTTCTTGTTTAGACAAAAGTCGTAATGAGGTGTTCGACATAGCATACCTAGAACAACCACTTTTGAGCATTGTTCCTACTCAAGGGTGTGTCTTTCATTGGAGTTATGGATTTGACAAGAAAATGTGAGAAATAAAACCACGGGTTGTGTTCGGGAGGCAAGACATTTAAGGTTAAATATTTTAAAACACTTTGTAAAAGTTAGAAAAAGTTGTTCAAAGTTAGCTTTAAAAACGGCTCCTGACTCCGTCAGAGATATTTTTGGGGTTGATCATATTCTATGCTAACATGGGATGTCCTAATAACCTTTAAAACCATTTTATAAGATCATTTGATCATTTAATTGAATTAATTTTGAGCCATGTTGATCATATTGCTGCATGGGACGACAACTAAAATCTAATAAAAATCGTTTCGATTTGGGCCCATGTTTAAGGGAGCTTTAGTAGGAAATTGAAATCTACAACTTCTAAGATTTAGTATTTCTACATGTCAATTGGTTGCAGAAATTAGTTTTGAGAAAACAAAATGGGGAGTGAGGACTTTTAACATGATTAGGAGGTCTCTCGTCATTATGGCACAAAAATATATACAATCACATAAATTAGCTCTAGAAGCGGGTCATACCTAGAGTTAAGTTATCGAACTACATTTTCAGTAAGTTGAATCACATTGATGAGAGTTGATAGAAAAAAAGTTTTCACGTTATGAATGTTTGTTTTTGAAACCCATTTCGTAGCCTATTTCACTAAAAATTTGTTGAAATGCAATAGCAAAATTTTAATAGTTGGCTCCAAGAAGGTACTTCCAGTTCAATATTCATTCTCCGGTTTTGGGTGTGGTATGTTTGATTGAATCCTGTATAATAGAGAATTGGTTGGATGTGTTTTTTTTACCATTTGGGTATTTGGTAGTTGTTGGTATGCCCTTTTTGGTAGCCATTTTGGCTAGATGGCGAACAAGAGAACTCGAGTCTTAGTGACACGCTTAACATCTTAGGACACCCTTGGAGGGTGCAAGATTTTATAATATGATTATTTTGATGTGTTATGTGTGTTGTAGAGTGAATGTTATGATCCAGAAAAATTAGACACTTAGAGGTATTTTAAGAGATAACTATTTTGGTATAGATTAGCTATGATTGACACCATACGCATCATGGTAATTACGTGAATAAATTGTATTTGTTGATGACGACAGTGTAGAATTGTTTCCTAGATATAAGTAATATATTTTGGATGTTTAGTTATTTGGTTTTTAGTCTTGAGTGATATGATACTTCTTCCCGGACACTCACTCGGAATGTTAAGGGAACCATGTTTAAACATAAAAATCATTTTTAGTATGGGCGTGAAATAAACAAATGAAGCTTGTTGTTAAAGAACCTAACAAAAGAAGATGGGTTTCCATGGTTTAAAACTTTATTATTGTGAATTGGAATAATATTTACTAATGATTACATTACTAATATCCATTTTATAACCCTCTTTATAAGGAAATTTACCAAAGAACTTTATAAACTTGCTTCCCTTCTAAAAGTGTATTTCTAGATTTAACATACTTGTATGAATTTTTTTGTTGATCTAAGCTTCTCTACCTTGTTTCTAAACAAATAATGATGAGGGGGAAAGGATTTTTAGTGTCTCTTTTATATGAGGGTTGTATAAGAAATATAATTTTATGTTGATCACTCATTTGGTTGGGTGATATGGTATCACAATGGTAGTTTGGCCCATATAATTTTTTTGTAACTCGCTATGTGTGTGTGTGTGTGTGTGTGTGTGTGCGCGCATGTGCGTACGCATGTGTATGTGTAAAAATAAATTGTATACTTATACCTTATAAACAAGAATAAAATCATGTAATTGTATGTAATTTGGAAAATAAATCACCAAATATGTATTTGAACAACATTGGTTGACCAACAATATTATCATTTTTACCCCTTAAAATATAAATTTGAGGCATAAGTTATAGTTTCAAATGAATTGAATGAATTTAATTATTCTTATTTGTGCAATACTTATCTAATTTTAAGTTACACACTAATTTTTTTTTATGTAAGTAACTTAGGCATTTTGTTGTCATTCCTATGTTCTAGGTAAAAATTAATTTGAATAATCGAAAGCTGCAATGGTATCACAAATTAAATATACCTTTGACTACTTGATTCTTAGAAGACTCTTAAATAATATTTCCCTCACATTGAAAACTCTCAGTAACTTATTATAAGATAAATGGTGTAAACCCTTACTTTGAGGACTAAGGATAATGATTAACTATTCTTTCCACCTACCTTGGGTGATGACATCCTTTTTTATTAGTATAAAATTTAATTAAGCAATGTAAATTTGGATTTTTACGAGAGCTATGACGTTTGGGATAATCTTGAAAACATAGCCCCTTTTCTTAACCATTCAATAACATGGTAAAAGTTAAGTTATTATGTGAAATAGAATTCACCATATAGTTAGGAAACACATTTATATAAGTATCTTTCGACCTAATGGGTCATTGATGACCAAAATAATTTTTGAGTATAAGTTAACATAAATTTCAGACTTGAAAAGCGTTAGGCTATACCTTCCCTTAAGGGAAAATGTTTGTTTACCCCCTTCTACTCTGAGGAAGGTATGAATGGAAAAGTTGATATATCTCATCTAAGTTATAATTTTGTAATACTATCTTGTTAGGTTTTTTGAAATGCCCTTTTAAATGAATTTTGTTTTTCCTAGCACATTCATGTATTTTCTTGGTTATAGTGATAAAGAAACGATAAATTTAAATAAATATTTTCATGTCTTATTGAATTGAAAATTTGTTGGTTGTTATTTCATTAAGGAATTATGGATTTTTTTGAGTGTGGAAAGCCTAAAAGATTGATCTATTATGATGGAAAACTTAGATAAAATGTTAAACAATAATAAATTAAAACATTCCTTATGAGTTTTCTAAAGCAAACTTTGAACTGGAATTGAGATGTTCTAGAAAATGGTACATGCTATGGAACCCTGAAACCAAACTAGAAAATCAATCCTAACTTAGTGATTGGCTATATATATATTTCACCCATAATTTATTTGTACTATCATTATGTGAATGTAAAAATAATTGTCAAATCAAGTCATCACCCTTAATTATGCTTGGTATTATGTGAATATTCATCCTTGACCCCTTAATGAATAATGCATATATATTAAGACCAATTAGGAAAGGTTTCTTAACCATTTTCCAAATTTTAAGTTAATTGTGAGCTAGAAGGTGAAACCAAATAGAAACATGGAAAAAATTTCTCTCTTCTTGTGTGGTGTAATGTCCTGTTCTACGTTGCACGTGTTCATCCTTCGGCGATCGAGTGCTAAGCATGGAACGTCATTGTGCCTTCGTCGATCATTGGTGGGTTTCACCTTGGTCACAGGGAATACTCAATCATCTCCCTCTTCATCGTGTTTGCTGGTGTCGTGTTGTCGTTGTCGTTGCTGGCCCTTGCTGGCCGCGTACACTTGTTACCTTTTTGTTGAAAAGACCTGGCCTTTAATTTATGCGTGGAGGAAGAACACTTACCACTCATTCTTGTTTAGGGCAAGGCGTGTTGGTCTTTCCTTTGGTTTGAATGCCAAGTGGGGGGTTGGCCACCAGTATTTTTCAACTGACCTTTCAACCACTTCAGACCTGTATCTTTTATGACCTGCTCTACTTTTGACTTCCTCGTGCCCTTGTCTGCCGCGTCTTGGGGGAAGGAAACCCCTATTTTGGGGAGTCTTTTGTTTGGTTTTAGTCTGGTTTTTCTCGAGCATTCTTCCCTGGCCGCGTGGGCTCCTCTGGAGACTGGCCGCTACACTTTAATGGAGTTTCCTTGCAAGTCTACCCTTTTGACATGCGCTGGGAGGATGTTGGCTAGGTTGTGGAGTCTGGGTGTGCTCCAGCTGCAAGCTAGTGAAGCAGACGTGTTGCCTCCATTGTTCTTTGAGTGTTGCGAGGTGTGTTCTTGTGCAGGATCCGCAGCAGCAACCCGCAGCAGGAGATAACCAAAGCATGAAAAGGTTACAATTTGATTAAAGCTTTTGAGTGCTTCCAATAGGCGAAGTATCGCTTTAGCGTAGAACTGAAATTCTCCTAGAAAGTCTTTGTGAGGAAGTATTTGGCTTTATGCAAGTAGCTACGGGGTTGCAGTAGAAGTAAACTTATCTCGTAGAAAATAAGTGGCCTCCAGAGAGAGTTAAGTGTGACAAATGTCGCAGGTGATCCCAAGGAAACGTTGGTGTTGATCCTGTTGTTCTGGTTGCACGCAACCACAGTCGTGATCAGTTGTTGCAAAATCTTGCAGCTGTAGTAGAAGAACGAGATAAAGTTTTAGTTGAGCTGTCTTGCCTTTTCATTTTGGAAAGTCGCTTCCGTCCAGGTGGTGTTCTATATGGTGGGAAAGCACATAAAACATCTCGAAGGAGGAGGAGTCCGAGTCCACGAAGGAGAAAGGGTAGGAGGAGCAGATCTCACAGTTGGTCACCGAGGAGAAAAAGGAGCAGAAGCAGGACACCTCCACCTGTTTTCAGGCGTGGCGATGAACATGTGGAGGGAAGAAAGAGGAGGGGCATAGGAGATCTATGCAATGTTGGAGAAAATGTCTTGGAAGATGAATATGATTGCAGGAGTGCAGCATCTATACCATCCAAAGGATCTCAGGACTTTGACCGATTGGATGAGGAGCAGCTCATGTCAATGTTTGCTGATGTTGAGCCGTTCAATAAGAGTCAATCAAATCAATCTTCTAATCCTCCTACTCATCAGACATCTGCATTGGATAACAGATGTTCAGACAGACAAGCAACTTCCGAGAACCCCTCCACTCCATCTGATCACAATAGCATCAATGAGCCTTCAATGGAAGAGAAAGTAATGACTGTATCGGGCCAATTCAAAAGTGAGCCAGAAGTGCAAAGTGTCAACAAAAGTGACCAACCACTCCAGACCGCCAAGACTGAAATGCCCTCATCATCAGCAATGGAACACGACCCAAACATGGATCCAAAACGGGTCACCGAATTTTAGCGAATAGGCAATCTGCGCAAAGATCTAGAGTGAGAAAGCTGCAATACATTTCAGAGCTTGAAAGAAGCGTCAATGCCTTGCAGACAGAAGTGTCGACGCTGTCTCCTCAAGTGACATTTCTGGATCATCAAAGAGTTTTATTGAATGTTGATAACAGTGCTTTGAAGCAAAGAATTTCTGCTCTTGCACAAGACAAGCTTTTTAAGGATGCACACTGTGAAGCTTTGAAAAAGGAGGTGTCAAGGCTAAGACAACTATATCACGAGCAGCAGCAACATTTGCAAAAAGAAATGCATGCATCCTCAACAGGGGCATATGACTTACAACAGCACCAGTTTGGTAAGCTAGAGCAGGGTTCATCTTCACAGATGATGGATCAAAACCCGAGATCTCTGATCCTTCTCCAAGTCATCTGAAGACTACATCAGGGATTCCAGACCATAGAGAAAACAATGCTTCCCACAGCCATACAGCCCCTGGTTCTCAGATGTTGAAAAGCATGATGCCTTCAAGCTGCCTTATGGGAGAGAGCAACAAGAGCTTGGAAGAAAGAATTATAATCAGGCATGTTAACTTTACTCCTTGTAATAGTTTTCTACCTTCTTTCAGTATCTTGAAATGAATTTTCTTTCCTCTTGAATGGCGCCTAGAATAAATGTTTTCGTGGTTGTTTATATCGCTGCCTGAATGTGTTGGCCGTTCTTTTAAAATCTCGTTCCAATTTCGCTAGTTTTGCTTGGAATGTTCTTTTCCCTCTCTTATAGCTTACTCTATTTATATTCGTCTAAAGGGGCTACTGCAATATTGTGTGATGCAGTCTAGTTCGTAGGGAAGGAAACATTTTAGAGTTTCGTTTGCTTATATGACTCTCTTTTAAAAGAATTCTGTGATGGTATTTCGTAATTGAAGGCTTACTATATGGAAGGTTAAGCCTTCATATCTCTATTTACTTGAATGAATACGTATTTCCTATTTAGGGCTCTCCTATTTTTGGAAAAAGGTACATTAATAGTGACGTTGTGTTCTAAAACTTGTTTAAGCCTGTGGGCATTCCTTACTTTTGTTTAATTAGAAAATGGCATTAGGGTTTTGTTTCAGAACTGTACATGATCGACTGTTGTACCCAGTTCTAGAGGATTAATAACCCGACATCTATTTTGGCCTCTACGTGTTGAGAGGATTACTATACCTACTTCCTGGATTCAAACTCTTGTTTGATTAAAGTAAGGGGGAAACATTGTAAGTTTTATTGAATGAAATCTCTTCAATTTTTTTTTAGGGTCGCGAGCAAGCTATCAATAGCTGGACTGAAACAAAAGTTGTAGGTGAATCCATGGTATTGGACTCGTGAACTCGTTTCCGGTTAGATAACAGCTGATTACAGTGATAATATAATAGGTGGCTATTATCTTCATCTGTTTGATATTGCTAGACATGTCCTCGATAAGCCCACATGGATCAGGTAAAATTTCCATCTTCTATACCATTGTGCAAGCAGTTCATACAACTTCTAGGCTCAGCCGCCTGCGTAACCTTCCTGATGGATATGTGCGTTGGTTCTTATTTTGTGCTTGTACTCGTGGTAAGGTCTTTTGAGTCTGGGGCATCACTGGTGTATTACCCACCGTGTATCGAATCCCTTTGTTTTCGAACTCGAATATCTTATGCTTCGAACTTGGTTACTAAAGGTCCCATTTTGTGGCCTTGTTAAGGAAATCAATTTTTATTTTTTTATTTTAAAATACTTTTTGACTTTGTCGGAAATATATAAAAATTACTAACGACTTTTGGGTTTAGCCTTCCCTTATATTATGTAGAGAGGTTGACGATTAGGATAAGGTTTGTTGGTAGAATAATGGCCCTTTTTGTGTCTCTTTTGTACGCTTTTGGAAGAGTGGATTTGTTTGTAATCTAGTACTACGTTTAAGTAATCCTATAAGAAGGTAGTGGTAAAACTCCTTGGTTAAAACTGAAACTATAGTTGTTTTTCTTTTAAGGGCGCCGAACCCTTATTGCTATGAAGCCTCCCCTGGGAGATTTGGATAACGTCATTTTGCTTCGCGCCTACGATCATAATTAGTATGTTTTGTCTTCTCTTGGACCCTTTAGTTGGATGGAGTAAGCTTTCGATTCCAATCACGTAATCCATAGGGTTACATGAAGGAGATATCAACACTCTTGACCTTCTTGTTCCTAACCCATAAGGTCTTGCCTTGATTTATGTGATTTTGTTCTTACTTGGTATTTTGACTTTCTCCTCGCTGGGATGGTTTAGATTTCTTTCCCATGCGAATAATTTTGGAGTTGTGGATTGTGTTTTAATCCATTGTTGAATTAGAACTTTCCTTTCTTGATATTGTTAAATGTTAGCTCACTTTATTGCTGCAATGGGTAGCCTTAACATGCTCAGTTCTCGCGAACTGATTCTAGCTAGTATTTGTGCAGATGGATTATGCGAGTAGAATAAAGGAAAGAGTTGTAAAGGTTTCATCAGTGCAACTTATGAAGTTCTTTGTAAAAGTGTTCTATGTGTTGTAAATTGTGTAACATTGCTTGCAAAGAGTTTATATGACCTCTTGCCTGGAATTGTTCGGAAAATTCGTGAAGAAGTTGTTTTGTCTTTTTTTTGTAATTTGGCTGGTAACTCTTCTTAGTGAGAAATATTATTCAATCTTTTCACTGGCATAAGCATTGTAAAACTTTGATCTTGAGAATTAAGTGTTAATTTAAATCTTTCTAAGACTTTGTATTGATGTGTTATATGTAAGCTTTAATGGGGTGGCTTTTCCTTACAGAAGTTACCTAAAAGTTTTATTCAAAGAAATATGTTGTGGAGGAGATCCCCTTGAAAACAAACAATGCCTTAAGTAATTAATAGTGAGACTATCCTTGCAAAGTGATTTTATATAGCGTGTTATCCCTAACTGAACTAGTAAAAACTACTCTTTTTGGTGAATGCTTAAAACAAGCTTAAAGGAAAACAATGGTTAGTTTCTAATAAGATTTAACAAGTAAGAGAAGAAAATTTAGAAACCACTCAATTTATCTCTCAGCCTATTTAAAAGTAAGTAGCTTCCTCTTGATAAGCTCTTTCGGTGAAGCCTAAGTAAGAGCGTTAATAATTACGTATAAAACCTCAAGCTCCAATTAAACCTCAGTAAGAACTAATGATGTCTCAAGGATGAACTCAATTGACCTTCTTCCTTTAACTTTATCCAAGGTACCTCGTAATTTTCTCTTAAGTTGTTGAACGTGAACCCATGTTGTCATATGGGCATGAACAAGTTCTAGTAGCGTAAGTGTTAATAGATGGCCTTGTGAAATCAAATTACCCCTTTCTCCAAATAAACGAATTAAGCAAATAAATGTCATAATAGAGAAGTTTTAAAGATGATTACTCAGTGTAAAAAAAAAGGAATAAACTTAGCTTGGTAAGATGAATTGTATGAATCATATCTTGAGCCTCCTTGAAAACATAAGCTAAGAATTGCAAGATGTCCTTTTAAGATAAATAACCCTCAAGAATAGCTCATTGTGGTTGGCCCTATTTGTTAGAGTGTTCTGTGGTTGGACTTCTATGTTTTCTTGTCCAAAAAAAAAAGTATTGTCCTTGATAGGTGTGAACGCTTCGTGTCTTTGCCCTTATGGCCATCCTTGTATCAGATTGTTCACAGTGTTAGTTGTATCCTTGGTGACGACATGTTGTGTCATGTTATGCGTCAAGCAAGTCAAAAAAATTTTATCCTGTATTTCACATGTTGTTCGTGTGTGTGATTATGGGTCGTTTCATGTGGTATTTGTGGTACCTTGGATGGTTTCCATGAGTGGGCTTGTACACATCAAGTATGCATAACTTGTTAATCCTCTTGAAATGATCATTATGTTCCCTTGGCACCCATCAATAGTTTCCTTTAAATGTAGGACCTTATGTTGAACATCCACTTATGTGGACCCTTGTAGGAAGGTTAGATGATCAAGGAAATAAATCCATTTGGAAGCTACAATTTCCCTTGATTAATAGTCTCCTATTTGAAATACAATTGACTTTGAACTACGTTATAATTGGTGAGGTATGTTTGTTGAGACAAAAAATATAATTCTCTTAAGGAGACAGTAATTTTGGACATCCACATATATGTGACCATGTAGCATTTTTAGACAATGATGTTAATAATAATTTCCTTGGAAGCTACAACTTTATTTAATTAAATTAATCTAAATGAGATAAACACTTAGTACAAGACCAAGTTTGAATTGGTGGGTCATTCTAGCAGCGGTGATTATCAACCACATAATATGACATGATACCTTGTAAGGTCATATCCCTATCTATTCCAATGAATTCTAGGAGGAAGTATAATTTTAGGAGAGAGGGATGTGGTTCCCACCTCTTCTTGTATTAGTTCATTTGCTGAATCATTTCTTTTATTTGATGTTGGACATATATTTTAGCACCATTTTGATAATATATGCCCTTATTATGGTTCTTTTGATGACACTTGTGGTGATTTGGGTGCATAGTGCCAAGCTAGTATTATGGATCATTATCTTAGATTTGTATTGTATGGTTTTGGATATCAGTAGGTTATGGTACAATTGGTTGCATTTCATATGTGATGGATTTACATATGGTTTTTTCATATACTTGGTGATCATTTGATTTGTAATGGCTAATTGGATGTAATCATGTAATGCTTAGATGGATAGTATAACTTGAGTTAATATGGATGCATATGATTAACATTTAGCCATTTCATACTGACATTTATTGTGGTATAGTTAGTGTGATTTATCCATGATTTATTTATTGATATTATTTAATTAATATATTTTATCAAGTAGGTATGTTTAATGTTTGCATTGAGTGTGCAAATTTCAACGCACGCAGGAGAACATGACTTTCGTGGTAAATGCACTCGAGTTACATAAGTGACCGATCCTGGGCTAATGGATGATTGTGTGTAGCCTTGTATGTTTGTGGCATGTTCATGTTTGGGACACCATGAGTGATTCCTAATTGTAATTATGTTATTGTTATTTGTTTAGTCTTGTGATAAACTAGTTTAGGGACCTAATGGTCCCCACATGTGTTAGAAGTGAATTAGGATTAATTAACTTTGTTATTGGGAGGTTGGGACCACATTATAGTCCGTTGGGTGGGCCCTACTACCTATGCCATTTTTTGAATTATACCAATATAGAATTTGGGCAAAATGTGGTAATTTTGAGGACCTCTTTTCACTTTGGGGTTCTCCTTTCATGGAAATGAGCCCCTTGGACCCTACCTATGGGTAGGGGTTCTCTTTCCATTGTCAAATGAGATTTTCCATTGCATTTAACCCCTCGTATTTCATAATTAGTGTAGGTATGGTTGGTTTTTATGTTTCTAAAAAGTTTTAGGGTGTTGGATTTATTTACATTTTGGGGAATTTGGGAGATTACCTCCTAAAATGGTTTTGTTTTATACTCATTGTAAATTTGGGAATATTTTGTGGGGAGATGAGATGGGTGACACATGTCACCCTCTCATTTGTGAGGATTGTAAATTGTTTATTATTTTTATACTCCCTCATGGAGAGGGGTTAGGAAATTTTTGGTCATTCTTTCTTTTGGAGTTGGGATTCTGGAGAGCTTGGGATCTTGGAGCTAAGGAGAATTTGTTGTGCTTGGAGTTGGATTTCTAGTTTTTGAGGTAGGATCCATACTCTTGTTTTTTTTTCATATTATAATGTGAAAATAAATAATGGTTGTTGAACTATGTTTGTTACCTATGGTTGTGGGTGTATTGTATGTTTTTTGTTCCATTATTTTTATCCAATACATCCTTATTTTGAGGTGGATTTTTGGAAATTTATGGGGAAGAGGTAGGATTGTTCCCTCTTATACCACATGGCTTGATGCACAAGCCATGATGATGGTTTGCTTTTACTCTTCCCCTAATATGGCTTGATGTGGAGAAGGATTTTACATGGTTTGAACTACCTTCTCCATCCTTGGCAAGGAAACCATGTATGGTTTTAAAATATTTCCAAGGATGAGGCATGGTGTATGGGAAGGAGAGATAAGGAGGGCATGTTGGATATTTTCATAGTGATCCTATGGTTGGTTCACATTTTGGTTTTCTAATGGGATTCCTTCCACTCTTCCCCTTGGAGGAAGAGCATAGAGTTTTTCAAATGGGATAAGTGTTGTCATTGTTTGTCACCATTATCTCCATCACTTGTCCATTCTTGAGGATTTCTACTTTTTCTCCCATGGGCTTGGAGGAGGCTATAATTTCTTCAATATGTTGGAGATGGTGTGTAATGATGTTAATTGGTTGGGAGGTAACCGGGTGATTTTTTCTTGTGCTACGAAGACTAAAATGGAGTGGAAAATTGTATTTTTGGCTTCGAAATTGGTGAAGAAAGTTAGAAATTTTTACATGTTTTCCCCATTTTAGGGCAGGCTTATCCACTTGTATTTTATCATGCTTTGAAATAGTATTGTAATATTGTTGAGTCTTCCCTAGCTTAGTTGATGTTTGAATCTTGCATTTGAAAAAGCATGAGTCTTTTACCCTCTCTTTGGGAGGAAATATTGGCATAATGCAAAAAAAAATCTACATGTTGTACCTCTTGCATTTTAAGTCTTGATTGAAATCCTATATTGTAAATTTTTTTAATCCTTGTTTTAAGGAAAGTCTTGTTTTTGTGTCTCACTCTTGTAAGAATGTTGCAAAGTTATTAATGAGAACTTCTCTCTGTGTTTCTTTAAATAATTTAAGAAATATTGTTTGGGATTTTGAAGTGCTTATGATCATTGTATTATTATGTGGATTAAAATGCAAAGAAGTTTACTTCATTTTGTGCAAGTATAATTAAATAAGAACTAAATATTGTATTTTATTGGCCATTATTATAAAGGATAAAAAAATTCCTTGTTGAAATTTATGGTGGATGAGAAAAAGGAAATGAAATATTTTGGGATTTTAGAAGGTGTATTTAGGTTGAGATTGAAATAAGAAAAGAAGTATCTTATTTTGCAAATGATCTTGAGGTTCAGATTGTAGTGTTTTGTAAGTTATCTTAAAGATTAGATTTATTATTTTGCAAAATACTATAATGTTACCATAAAACTTGTGTGTAGACATAAATAAGTTTTGGGTTCGGGATTATTTTACATGGGATAATGTCTAAAATGAAAAAGAGTGGTTTATTTATTCCAAAAACAAGGTAATAAAACTTGAACATTCATTTATATGCTGATTTATTTCATAGTGTCATTTGACTTGCCATATATATATATATATTCTTTTCAAACCTAGGTTTATTCAAAATAAGGATACTTAATTAAAAAATGCCGAGTATATAATGTAAATCGGATCAGATTGGAATTGTTTTAAGAAATTAAAATACAAAAAATAAACTAAAACAACTAGACTTCATATTTTGTAATCTACAAAATCGAAAAGAAAGAATAGAAATAAAAAAGAAAACATATAAAGGTATCTTAAAAAAAAAGTAACTAAATGGTGATGAAAGGTATGTAAAAAATAATATAATGATAGGTATAGCCATGACCGCATCCACTCCACTGCTGGAAATAGAACAAAAAGATATGGAAAGGTTTTTTTAAAATATTGTGGGTTTTGAAATCATCGTCCTTCCTATTTCCATGGCGGTGAAATGTGTGCAAAATAAAAATAAAAATAAAACATAGAATAAAAAAATCCAGATAAACAAAAAAAAAATAAGAACAATCTAATAACGGAAAAATCATGCCCCCTTATCGGTTTCTACACTGTAGTAAAATATCCATAGAAAAAATAAATAAAAATAATATTCTTCCTTCTATGCCACTATGAGTAGAATTGAATCATCAACCTTGATATTACCTTGAGCCCATGAAATCACCCCGTGTATAGGGACGAAAAAGAGAAAAACAATTGAAAGTACACAATAGAGCAAGCTAAAGACATATTTAGAGCTTCTTGTGATTTCCCCAAAAATAAAGGGTTGAGATTTAATCGATCCAAAGTTCCATAATTAATCTTTATTTCATTCAAAATGTGATTCCGTGAAACAAACCCACTTAAGACCCATGAACAACCTAGGTTTAGTTACAAAATTATGGAATAATTTTTTTATTTTTATTTTTTAAAGTGTTAACAACCAAAGTCTCAAGGACAATTAAATTCAACTTATAACTTTTCCCATTATAATAATTACTAGATTTCACAATATAAATCAATAAGTGTAATAAGTACACACCTAGCTCAAATCTTCTTAGGGATTATTTTAATCATTGATTACATTGACATTTTATTTAAATATTCCCGATTAAAATTTTAGGATTAAGGGACAAAAAATTAAATACCCAAGTTATTTAATTCCGCAAGATCTAAGACAAGAGAAAGGTTTAATTATAGTGGGGAAAAGAATACATATTAAAATCATCAGAGTAAATTCTTACTTACCCACTCCTAGAACTCGGTTAAATATTCAATTTTATTTTTCCCATGATTAACACAATTAAAAATTCTTGAAAACATTCCCATTAGATAGGGAATTTCCTCACCTTTCCGGTGATATAAAGAAGTCCTCCTAACTCCTCATATTTCTCAAGTTATGGGCCGGTGGAACTTGGGGTGAAAATTTTCCCAAGAGCGGGCTTGCAGGCTTGGGAGGAAAATTTTCCCCAACTCTGAACTCGCGGACTTCGGAGGAAAGTTCACCCAGGATGAGAAAATCGGATAGGCAGAGTGGGGAAGGAATTTAGCGCTTTTTCCCTTTTAGGAAAAAGCAAATTTTATACCCACACCTCCGCTGACGCCCAGGGAGACCACATGGTAGCTCCTTATTGGCTACGGGTTAGCGGGTCAGGGAACATTAGGAAAATTTTACTATTCAAAAGGAAGGGCAAAAAGGTCAAAAGGAACCCGTGCCTCCATCGACGCGAGAAGATGCCACATGTCAGCCAACCATTAGCTGTGGTTTGGCGGGCCAACGAGATAATTTGGAAATTTTGCCCAAAATTTTTCTAAAGCATTAAGGCTTAAAAAGATCTCGCTCCTCTGCCGATGCCTCGTGAAGCCATGTGGCAACACCTGATTACCTGCGGGCCGGCGGGGCTGCGGGGAAAACTTACAAATTTTTTCAAATTTATTTGTGAAAGCGCTTAAGGTTAAAATCAATTTGAGCCCCATGCCCAACGAAGCCATGTGTTGTTCAATGATTCACCGGGCGGAAATGGTGGCAAGTCTTGCGGAGGAAAAATTACCAAATTAACCTTTTGGACTTAGATAATTTTTGACAAAATGAAGGCTTGTGGATTAGCGGAGTGGCGAGAAACTTCATGAATTTGCGTCTTTTGGACAAAAAAAAAAAAAAAGTTTTAGCCCACGGGTCCACCAAGAATATTTTAATAATTAAATTTGACAGTTATAATATTTTTGAAGCCAAATGAAATAAAAACTTTAGAAGGCCATAAATTTTGATTGGGAACTTGGTTTTGGCAAACAAGGACTTTCTGGAAAGATCTCGACGTCCTCTTTGTAAAGAGATCTTAAGAATTTAATTTTGATAAAGTTTAAAGTGTAAATTTTGAGAAAATGTCTTTCTGTCACTTAGAAAGTGAACTGGTATTCTAACTTGCAAATAATTGTTCAAATTCACCATTAATTATTTCTCCACATGTCAAACAAACATGGAGGATTTCACTTGGAAGAATTTAGGATAGTTTTTAAGGGTTAAATCGTTTGATTGAAGATCAATTCAAATTTTCCCAATTTAACAAAAAAATGGCTGAGAAATTCCTTGAGCCCGATTTTGAAAGGTTCTATGAAAATTTCTTAAGTATTAAAGTTTGTTTGGGATCATTTTTATCTTTCTTAGCTTTGTATTAATGTTTCAAATATCTTTCCTAGTCTGTAGGGTCGTTCTCATTGCATTTGATAAAACATTTGCCGAGTTTCTAAACATCTAATAGATATTTAATTCAAAAGAATCTATTTTCCATTTATCATCTTCTAAGTATTAGAAATCATTCCGATCAATCTAATTCATTAATTTGATTCAAATCAATGTATTCAAATACAAAATTACAATTTTAATTTTCAAAACTTTCATTTCTAAAAACAAAGCATTATGACATTTCTTCATACATATTCACTTTTTCATCTTTCCAATAGATATTTCAAATTACATTCAACAATTATATTTCCAATGAAAGCAATATCATTTGAACAAAGTAACCACTTCTATTTATATAGATCAAATACAACTTTACAATCACAACTCTTTCTCATTACATTTTTTTTACAATAGAATACAAAGTATATTTCTTTCACATTCAAAGGGGATTTCTTTTCCAAAACATAGTAACTCTTCAACACAAAATGTATATTAAATTGTCATCCACATCAAGTGGGGAAATGGTTTACAAAAGTAGTTTCGCAAGGGACTGTCAGAACTTTATCTTCTCCTCAATTACAATATATAGAATACAATTTCTTCCACATTTATTCAAAAATAGAGAACAAAGTATATCTCTTTCACAATTCAATTTACAACTTTCATAACCCATACAGACCATCTTTCCATCACAAATAATATACAAGATCATCCACTTCAAGTGGGAAAAGGTTACATTAAGAAATGATCTTAGCAAGGACTGTCAAACTTGTCTTCTTTCTCAGTTCTAAAACAGTATGAATTTCCATCATTCTCCAATTTGGTCACAATAGAACAGGGGAAAGGCAACACTCTCCACCCAACCAAGACATCCAATGAAAAGGAGAATCCATCCTTCTTCATTGGCCCTCGAGCCCCAACCACATTGTAATAAGAAATGTTTTTCAACTCATGGAAACAACAGCTTCCAAAACACAAAAGAAATCTTTCACATTCAACACATAGTCCAAAACATAATGTAGTTTATGCACCACATGAAAACAACAAAAAAAACTTAGGCTTCATCATGCAAGCCAAAGGAGCAAGAACTATGGGGAAGCTACTTATGCCTCCCAAAGGGGAAATGGGTATCACCACCTGAAAAAAACCGCCAAAATATATATCATTTCAAATCCCTGACATGCCCTTATGCCTCCCCCTAGTACCCCTTATTCCTCACATTTCCTTATGCCTCCCCAACCTCTTATGGCACCCCATAATGAGTAAAGAAATGCAAGCTATTTCTTTGTAAGGTGGAACCCAAATCCCAACTCCCTCCACACTTATACCTCCCCAAAGCACTTATGCCTCCCCACAAGAATCCCCATAGTCTTCTCCTACACCATACCTAGGCCATCTACCCAACCAGCCAACAAGCAATATCAAAACATCCACAACATTTACATATGCATAAATAAGAGAAGAACATTTTAAAGAGCCAAGCTCCTACCTCTCCATGATGGAGTTTGTTCCAAAGTTCCAAACAACAATATTTCCAATGTAAAAAATTCCAAGATCAATAATCCACAAGCATTCAACCATCTCCAACTTTCTCCAAAATTTCAAGAGCTCCCAAAACCAAAAGAAGTCACCCAAAATGAAGTAATGCAAGGTGAAGTAACCCCAAAACAAGCCAAGGAATTCAAATATATAGAAGAGGAAAGAGAAGAGGATGAGGTGGATCCATGTGGGATGCCACATCACACATCCTCAACTCCAACTCATAAGTCAACTTCAATCTCCAAGGCACAATAAATAAGCAGGTGAATAAATGATAGTTTACTTACACACTCCAAAACAAGCCCACACCCCAAAGGACTGAAATTAAAAGCATGTAAGAAAAGTGCAATAAAAACATTCAACTTGACTTACAAAAATGAATAAAGAAGGGCTAAATTTAACTCTCCAACCATAGGTAAGGTTGGTATATAAATTTAAGAGGCATGGGACAAGTTTAACTTGTCCCACAAGTCTCCAAAATCAGCCTCCAAGGACAAATTTCAAATTTCAAAGAAGATGGAGTGTTTCATACTCCAAAATCAACTTACACATCACTTACACATTTCTTACAACACTTTAATTTTAGGCCAAAAACTCTAATAATTACTTTCTTATGACCCAATTTGATTAATTAATTTTTAACAATATGATTACTCACATTAATTAACACACCATTTAATAAATAAGGAAAGGGGTCAAAGCACCACAAAATAAACACATGCAACATTAAACAAAGGAAAATAAATAAAGGAAACATAAAACCCCTTGGTCACATTTGAAGGTGATCCCCCATGGGAATCCCTAACAACTATCAAACACACACAAAACAAATAAAGTTGCCATGGTGACCTTGTTGAATTCATCTAGAATTCCAAAGTGGTTGGTCTCCAATCCCCGATGTGTGTTGTGATATTTTAACCTGAAAAACACAAATACCTCCTTTGGCCTCGTGGCCATATCAAAACATCCAAATGAATATAATATAATTTCAAAATCATCAATATATATATGAATCACAACAACATCTAGAAAATCAACAATATCACTTACAATTTCATCAACAACTATATAATCATCAATTTTAAATTCAATTTTCTCGGTCTACTCAATATATCCAAATATCACATGTCCTAACAACATCCATATATATATATATATATATATAACCATGTCCAACAACATGTCAACATCTATATAAAATGTCTCTAACAATCATCATGCATCATATATGAATCAAAGTCAACAATAATCCATGATCTAACATCTAACACCATACTAAATCAAAACTATAATAATGTCCATAATATAGTCAACAATATCATGATCAATATCAAAAGTTGTCAAGGGAAGTGGGCACTACATCCCCCTCCCCTTAGACTTGACTTCCTCCTGAAGTCACTGGAAAGAGAGATAGGAACAAATGCAATAGAAAAAGGATCACTCCATTATGGGATTGCTTGCTTCAAACAAGTGTGGGTCTACAAAACCTAAGTTTGGTCCAATGCAATTCAGCAAGAAGAAGGGAGATTGCAAGGGATGAGTTCTAAACTTTCTACATGTAAGGCTACGAACACTTAAATCTAGAGAGTAAATTTATGCTATCAACCAAGATACCACACATAACAATATAACATGAAGAGTTCAAAAGAGTCTTAAGAGTAACCACCAAGTAGAGGAATAATAAGGATAA
Organism: Taxus wallichiana var. yunnanensis; assembly: GCA_018340775.1. NCBI lineage: Eukaryota > Viridiplantae > Streptophyta > Pinopsida > Cupressales > Taxaceae > Taxus > Taxus wallichiana. The sequence continues at coordinate 783,260,633 of CM031244.1, read as the reverse complement.
TTCCATGAGTTTGAGAATGACCACATAGTTTCCCAAGGAATACAACATACTACAATAATAAAAGTTAAGGTTTCTACTAAGTTTAAGCCATGATTTCAAGGTTCATTGTCTAGACAAGGCTAGCAAAAATAAACTATGACCAAATTTGCACGAGGAACAAGTCTACTCAAGGTCCCACAATTTGAGGATCACATAGGATGAGGTTAATCAACAAGGACACCTAAATCAGAAAAACATTTAAAATCAAGGAACTATTCAAGGAAAGCACTTCTATAACTCGAGAGGGTACAATTAACTTTTCATGGTAATAAAAGAAAATTCAAGACCACAAGTTTTCCTATAGTCTTATTTTTACACTTTTGTTTTAAGAATCAAACACACCATACCAACCAAATCTAGAGAAGTCAACCATTTAGCAAAATAATATATATATATATACACATATATACAATACATATATATTGTATATATGTATACATATATACATATACACATATATATATATATATATATATATATATATACATATACATATATACATATACAATATATATACATATATATATATCTCCCTAACAATTAACATGTCAATACAAGAAGTACAATTCACACAATAACACAATGGGATTCGTTAATCTTATTTACTAATCAAGCTCGGAAATAACCACAAAGAGAGCACAAGCATAAATTGTAACACCAAGAGAACTCAAGGTCTCCTAATGGAAAAGAACAAAAAATATGAAAAAAGAATACTTCCAAAGTTATTTTATATCCTTAACATATGTTGCCTTAAAATTACAATAACTTAGGTCTCCAAGGACAAGACAACATGCAAGGAGGTTGCTTAAACAAGAGATAAGTCTCAAACCAAAAAGGCCACAACTCACACTCGTTGAGCTACGGGACGATAATGGTATGATGACCCAAAAAAATCCCACAAAGAAAGGCACATACATCTATGAATAAGAAAGGTACTAAGCAACTAGAACACATTACTATCCACTAGGTGTTTCACAATTTTAGGTAGGTGACAAAACTACAGTTCAACTAAACATTGTACTCAATACACATAAATCTTACTTATTTTATAACTCAACTCATTAAGTCAAAAGTTGTAGTTTCATTTTCTAAGCACATTCCTTTACGAGTTTTCTTAATTAAACTTCCTCCTATTATGACATCACAACTTTGTGTTATAAGGACCACTAAGGGGGCATGATATCTCACCATTCTGTAAAAAGGAAAAAGAGAAAAAGTATTTATTTTACTCCTAGGGAGGTAGATGGACAAAGTTTTTCCTTTTCTATTCTTCTACATGGTTTTTATTTCTTCTATTAATCTACCAAGGTTAAAGAAAGGACCATTTTCTCTTTCTATGTTCTAGTTTATTTATTAAGCTTCAAGGCCAAATCTCCTCAATTATAGTTTTATGATGTTTGGGTGAGTCAATTTGTCAACAAAATTTAATGAGAAGGAAGGGTAAACATATCACACTATTACTTTTATGGGAGAGAGAGGTAAATCAACACATCACATTTTTAATTCTAAGGAAACAAGGGACATTCAACATAGAAAACACATTACTAATTTGTAAGAACTAGGAAACAATCAACCAACATGGATCACAACAATATTTCGAGAGTTTTCCACTAATTACAAGTATCATAAAACATTCCTAGTGGGTTTCTACAAGTTCTCAAAGGAAGTTACAAGGAAGACCCATTAAGGAAGCATAATTACTTTTACTGATCTACTAGGGTTTAACAATGTTTGTTGTTTTGGCAAAACATTTTACTCACATGATAAGACAAGGAAAGTTTTCAAATCTACACCCATATTACCACAGGATACCACCAACCAAGCAATCAAAATGACAAGGAAATATTTTAACTATAAGAACACCACATACTCACTAGAAAGCATCAAATGTAAGTAGACAATCAGCTATCTATTCAACATGGCTTTACGACCAAGAGTTATAGTTTTGCAAGAAGAATCACATTATAAAATACCACCAGATTAAATTATCAAGGTCTAATTACACTATCATCACCAATGTCATGGTCCAAAAGACTCAAAGCATCCATAAGTGTCTCCACATAATCCAAAATTAATAGGTCATAGAGTATTATTCATAGTAACTAAAAAAAAAAGTTAAGGAAAGGGTAGACTTATTTATAGGTCAAGAGGGAAAACAAACACACTTAATTTACACACAATACTCAAATGGGATTAAATCTAACCATAATTACCAAGATGCATACAATCCTCAAGTCACTACTTAATATAATGAAATGAGGAACTCTTGATAAAACTTAGCATGCCATCGAAGAGAAGCCACTACCAGACAAACACTTTTCCACTAACATCCACACTATAACAAAAGAAAACCAATCCCACCATAATTCATCAACCCATAATTAAACACCTCTACTCCGATGAGGTTCAAGCTCTTATCAGATTGTAAGAGAATCACCACCACTGCTAATAGGCTGCCAACTAGAACACACAACACAACGAACTCTCTTCCCAACAAGGTCGAGTAATGAAAAGGTCACTCTAAGATCCTAGATACACTCAAGGTTTTGTGCATCTAAAACCAAGGCATAACTTTAAGCACCTAAGAGGACATTCAAGACACCTAGGGTGTACCCCCATATGAAAAATGTATGAATACAAGTAGCATAGAACCAACTCATCATCATGCAAGAAGGAATCCACGTAATGTTTAGCTAAGTAGCCAACAACATAATGAGCTCCGAGTCACCAATCAAAATAAAGTCCAAGAAATATCGAGCAATCAAGAAAAGTGGCTAAGTAGCCATTCAGCAAAGTCTGAAAATTCTCACAAAAATATTAAATAAATAAAAGAGCCTCAGAGCTTCTCAAATCAATCATAAAATAAGATGTTGGTCCTTGATAAAATAACACAATATTACAAATGTAAAACACAAAAGTTAACACCACATTCACTTTGCAGCCCTTCATGGCCACCAATAGGGGTACTCTACCTCGAGGTCAGTTCCAAGGACACATACATAGGATTGGGTCATAAACGACACCCAAACTTAATGTCCACTCTCCCATATGGGTAACAAAATGAAAAACTGACAACCAGACCAACTTTCCTAACTACTGAAGGAAGGAAGCTCTAAACAACTTCTAATTAACTCTTCCTGAACCCTAGATCACAACCACTATTGTCCAACCACAAGAATCACACCATACAATTTATCATTCCAACAAATTTAATAAGGAAGGGTCTCAAAAGGGCTTAATGCATCATACAATTAAATCAAGATTTAGGACTTGTAAAAACAACACATTTTCAAAGGAACCAAGTTTCCACTACACTAGAAGTTCAAAAATAATCAATTTAATTTGACATTCTTAGTTACCTAGGTTTAGAAAAATGCCACTAAGCAAGCACAACAACTCAAACAACTTGTTATTTTATTATGATTTTAATTTTGGCAGTTCAAATGAACAGAGTAATGTAATATTTCTTCACATGTATTTCTTTTTTTTCAATTTTCAAACAAGGTTGTTTTCTAGATTTAAAAGTGTGCTAGGTTTATAGTTCATGTCTCAAGTTTTCTAGTGTGCCCAAAGGTCCAAGATTTTGAACCCACGGCTCTGATACCAAGTGTGATGCCCACTAAAACAACCCACTTGAGACCCATGAACAACCTAGGTTTAGTTACAAAATTATGGAATAATTTTTTTTTTTTTAGTGTTAACAACCAAAGTCTCAAGGACAATTAAATTCAACTGATAACTTTTCCCATTATAATAATTACTAATTCCACATTATAAAGCAACAAGTGTAATAAGTCCACACCTAGCTCAAATCTCCTTAGGGATTAATTTAATCACTGATTACATTGACATTTTAGCTAAATATTCCCTGATTAAAATTTTAGGGTTAAGGGACCAAAAAATTAAATACCCAAGGTATTTAATTCCACAAGATCTAAGACAAGAGCAAGGTTTAATTACAGTGGGGAAAAGAATACATATTAAAATCATCAGAGTAAATTCTTACTTACCCACTCCCAGAACTCGGTTAAAGATTCAATTTGATTTTTCCATGATTAATGCAATTAAAACTTCTTAAAACATTCCCATTAGATAGGAAATTTCCTCACCTTTCCAGTGATATAAAGAAGTCCTCCTAACTCCTCATATTTCTCAAGTTATGGGCGGCGGAACTTGGGGTGAAAATTTTCCCAAGAGCGGGCTGGGGCTTGGGAGGAAAATTTTCCCAACTCGGGCCTGCGGACTTCGGAGAGAAAATTCACCCGGAGGAGAAAAGCAGATCGGTGGAGTGGGAAGGCATTTAGCACTTTTTCCTTTTGGGACAAAGCAAAATTTTATACCCACACCTCCACCGACGCAGGAGACCATGTGGCAGCTCCTTATTGGCTGCGAGTTAGTGGGTCGGCGGGAACATTAGGAAAATTTGACTATTCAAAAGGAAGGGAAAAAAGGTCAAAAGGAACCCGCACTCTCCGATGTGAGAAGATGCCACGTGTCAGCCAACCGTTAGCTACGGTTTGGCGGGCCAGTGGGGATAATTTGGAAATTTTGCCCAAAATTTTTAAAGCGTTAAGGCTTAAAAAGATTTGCTCCTCCGCCAATGCCTCATGAAGCCATGTGGCAGCACCTGATTACCTATAGGCGGTGGGGATGTGGGAAAACTTAAAATTTTTCCAAATTTATTTTTGAAAGCGCTTAAGGTTAAAATCAATCTGAGCCCCCACCGATGCCCAATGAAGCCACATGTTGTTCAATGATTGGCCTCGGGGTGTGGGGCGCTGGAAGGAAAAATTGCCAAATTAACCTTTTGGACTTAGATCATTTTTGACAAAATGAAGGCTTGCGGATTAGTGGAGTGGTAGGAAACTTCATGAATTTGCGCCTTTTGGAAAAAAATAAAAAAAAAAAGTTTTAGCCCGCGGGTCCACCAAGAATATTTTAATAATTAAATTTGATAGTTATAATATTTTTGAAGCCAAATGAAATAAAAACTTCAGAAGGCCATAACTTTTGATTGGGAACTTGGTTTTGGAAAATGAGGACTTTCTGGAAATCTCTCGATGTCCTCTTTGCATAGAAATCTTAAGAATTTAATTTTGATAAAGTTTAAAGTGGTCAATTTTGAGAAAATGTCTTTCTATCACTTAGAAAGTGAACTAGTATTCTAACTTGCAAATAATTGTTCAAATCCGCCATTAATTATTTCTCCACATGTCAAACAGACATGGAGGATTTCACTTGGAATAATTTAGGATAGTTTTCAAGGGTTAAATCATTTGATTGAAGATCAATTCAAATTTTCCCAATTTAATAGCAAAAATGACTGAGAAATTGCTTGAGCCTAATTTTGAAAGGTTCTATGAAAATTTCTTAAGTATTATAGTTTGTTTGGGATCATTTTGATCTTTCTTAGCTTGTATTAATGTTTCAAATGTCTTTCCTAGTCTGCAGGGTCATTCTGTGCATTTGATAAAACATTTTCCAGTTTTGAAACATCTAACAAGATCTAATTCAAAAGAATCTATTTTCCATTTATCATCTTCTAAGTATTAGAAATCATTCCAGATCCAATCTAACTCATTAAGTTGATTCAAATCAATGTATTCAAATGCCAAATTACAATTCTAATTTTCAAAACTTTCATTTCTAAAGAACAGAGCATTATGACATTTCTTCATACGTATTCTTTTTTTCATCTTTCCAATAGAGATTTCAAATTACATTCAACAATCAGACTTCCAATGAAAGCAATATCATTTGAACAAAGTAACCACTTCTATTTATATAGATCAAATACAACTTTACAATCACAACTCTTTCTCATTACATTCCTTTTTACAACAGAATACAGAGTATATTTCTTTCACATTCAAAGGGGATTTCTTTTCCAAAACATAGTAACTCTTCAACACAAAATGTATATTAAATTTTCATCCACATCAAGTGGGGAAATGGTTTACAAAAGTAGTTTCACAAGGGACTGTCAAAACTTTATCTTCTCCCTCAATTACAATATACAAAATACAATTTCTTCCACATTTATTCAAAAATAGAGAACAAAGTATATCTCTTTCACAATTCAATTTACAACTTTCATAACCCATATAACCATCTTTCCATCACAAATAATATACAAGATCATCCACTTCAAGTGGGAAAAGGTTACATTAAGAAATGATCTCAACAAGGACTATCAAACTTATCTTCTTTCTCAGTTCTAAAACAGCAATATGAATTTCCATCATTCTCCAATTTGGTCACAATAGAACTAGGGAAAGGCAATGCTCTCCACCCAACCAAGACATCCAATGAAAAGGAGAAGCCATCCTTCTTCATTGGCCCCCGAGCCCCAACCACATTGTAATAAGAAATGTTTTTCAACTCATGGCAACAACAGGCTTCCACAACACAAAAGCAATCTTTCACATTCAACACACATATCCAAAACATAATGTAGTTTGCAACCACATGAAAACAACAAACAAAACTCAGGCTTCATCATGCAAGCCAAAGGAGCAAGAACTATGGGGAAGCTACTTATGCCTCCCAAAGGGAAATGGGTATCACCACCTAAAGCAAACCACCAAAATATATATCATTTCAAATCCCTGACATGCCCTTATGCCTCCCCTAGTACCCCTTATTCCTCACATTTCCTTATGCCTCCCCAACCTCTTATGGCACCCCATAACGAGTAAAGAAATGCAAGCTATTTCTTTGTAAGGTGGAACCCAAATCCCAACTCCCTCCACACTTATACCTCCCCAAAGCACTTATGCCTCCCCACAAGAATCCCCATAGTCTTCTCCTACACCATACCTAGGCCATCTACCCAACCAACCAACAAACAATATCAAAACATCCACAATATTTACATATGCATAAATAAGAGAAGATCATTTTAAAGAGCCAAGCTCCTACCTCTCCATGATGGAGTTTGTTCCAAAGTTCCAAACAACAAGCTTTCCAATGTAAAACAATCCAAGATCAATAATCCACAAGCATTCAACCATCTCCAACTTTCTCCAAAAATTTCAAGAGCTCCCAAAACCAAAATAAGTCACCCAAAATGAAGCAATGCAAGGTGAAGTAACCCCAAAACAAGCCAAGGAATTTGAATATATAGAAGAGGAAAGAGAAGAGGATGAGGTGGATCCATGTGGGATGCCACATCACACATCCTCAACTCCAACTCATAAGTCAACTTCAATCTCCAAGGCACAATAAATAAGCATGGTGAATAAATGACAGTTTACTTACACACTCCAAAAAAGCCCACACCCCAAAGGACTGAAATTAAAATCATGTAAGAAAAGTGCAATAAAACATTTAACTTGACTTACAAAAATGAATAAAGAAGGGCTAAATTTAACTCTCCAACCATAGGTAAGGTTGGTATATAAATTTAAGAGGTATGGGACAAGTTTAACTTGTCCCACAAGTCTCCAAAATCAGCCTCCAAGGACAATTTCAAATTTCAAAGAAGATGGAGTGTTTCATACTCCAAAATCAACTTACACATCACTTACACATTTCTTACAACACTTTAATTTTAGGCCAACAACTCTAATAATTACTTTCTTATGACCCAATTTGATTAATTAATTTTAACAATATGATTACTCACATTAATTAACACACCATTTAATAAATAAGGAAAGGGGTCAAAGCACCACAAAATAAACACATGCAACATTAAACCAAGGAAAATAAATAAAAGAAACATAAAACCCCTTGGTCACATTTGAAGGTGATCCCCCATGGGAATCCCTAACAACTATCAAACACACACAAACAAATAAAGTTTCCATGGTGACCTTGTTGAATTCATCTAGAATTCCAAAGTGGTTGGTCTCCAATCCCCGATGTGTGTTGTGATATTTTAACCTACAAAACACAAATACCTCCTTTGGCCTCGTGGCCATATCAAAACATCCAAATGAATATAATATAATTTCAAAATCATCAATATATATATAATCACAACAACATCCAGACAATCAACAATATCACTTACAATTTCATCAACAACTATATAATCATCAATTTTAAATTCAATTTTCTTGGTCTACTCAATATATCCAAATATCACATGTCCTAACAACATCCATATAATATATATATAACCATGTCCAACAACATGTCAACATCTATATAAAATGTCTCTAACAATCATCATGCATCATATATGAATCAGAGTCAACAATAATCCATGATCTGACATCTAACACCATACTAAATCAAAACTATAATAATGTCCATAATATAGTCAATAGTATCATGATCAATATCAAAAGTGTCGAAGGGAAGTGGGCACTACACAAACCCCTTTCAAATTTTTCTTATTTAAGTCTAAAACAATTAGTTATTAATTATTTATTTTTTATTCCTCCTCACATAGGGTATGAATAACATTAATTCAAAGGAGTGTTTATATGAGACGGTTTAAAAAAAAAAATGGGCTCGCATTTCAATAGGATCCCAAGTAACTCCTCAACACACGTGATTCTAGATGGGATGGGCTTAAATTTTATTAATAATCACCTTTTCTTAGTATTAATATATATATATATTTTTTAAATATAATTAATATTTATATTTATTTAGTTTATTTATTATATATATAAATGAGAAGAAATTAATTATTGGTTATAAATTATATATATATATATATTAATGACCACTAAAACGACCACTCGAGACCCAAGAACAACCTAGGTTTAGATAGAAAAATTATGAAATAATTTTTTTATTGAAAAACATGACCACAACTTGGCTTGACAAGCAAATTACAATAAAAAAATCTCAAGTCCATTATAATTTAATAAATGAAAATTTCTTGCTGTAGTAAACATTAGATCCACATTACAAAATTAATGAGTGTAATTAAACCAATATAGTTAAATTTCTCCTAAGTGTTAATTTAATAAACCATTAAATTTACACTATAGTTAAATATTTCTTAATTAATTTTAGAGGGTCAAAGGGGCCAAAGCAATTAAATACCCAAGGTATTTAATTCCACCAAGTCTAAACAATAAAAAGGTTCTTATTTACATGGGATAGAAAAACATTCTCTTATCCCCTAATGTGACCCTTAAAAAGGTCAACCCATGCTTTAGAGTTAAACATGTAAGTTAAAAAGGGGTGATTTCCCACTTACCCACTCTCAGACTCATCTTTACACTTTAACCTAATTTTTCACATATTTAACATACTTAGGTTTTCTTGAAAACATCTCCATTAGATAGGAAATTTCTTCCCCTTTCCAATGATATAAAGAAGTCCTCCTAACTCATATTTCTTAAGTGAAAGATCCTCCGTGGACCTAGGGAAGAAAATTTTCCCAAAGGTGGGCCTACGGGCCCAGGGAAGAAAATTTTCCCTAAAGGTGAGCTGCGGGCCTATGGAAGAAAAATTTCCCTAAAGGCGGGCTGCGGGCCTCGAGAAGAAAATTTTCCCTAAAGGCAGGCCTACGGGCCTTGGGAAGAAAATTTTCCTAAAAGCACAAGGGACACGTGGCACGTTGTTAAGCCCACGCGGAAGGCGGGTCATCGAGAGGTAATTTGGATTTTAACTCTTTTTGTTTAAAAGGAAAAAAGGTTCAAAACCCCGCGCCTCTTTCAATGCCCAGGATGCCACGTGTCATGCCTAAGATTTCAATCGAGGAAGCGGACTGACATGAGGGAGACTTAAGATTTTTTGCCCTTTTTCTAAAAGGTAAAGTTTGAAAGTGCGAGGCCCGCGAACCTGTGGATGTGTTTTCCAAAAACAAAATTGTTGAGACTCTTGGGCATGAGAGGAATTTATGACTTTTTTCTATTTTGCAAAAATGCCTTAATTAATTCTCAAGCTTTCCGTAGGTCCGATTTACAAAAAAATCGTCTTTTTTTTTTAATAAAAAGTAAAAACTTCAGAAGGCCATAACTTTCAATTGGAATCTCGGATTTGGGAAAATGAGGACTTTTTGGAAAGGAATAAAACTCCACTTTGGATAGGAAACATCAAAATTAAGTTATGACAAACTTAAGTGGGTGTATTTGACAAAAATGTCGTTCCTACCATTAAAACATTAATTAAACCTTCTCAACCACTAGACTTGATCGATCCCCATTTTTCTTCTTCAACTTGTCAATTAGACATGGATAATTGCACTTGAAGGATTTCAAACAGATTGCAAGGATAAAATATCAATGGTTGAGTATTCAAAATGAATTTCCTTTCTTTTCTATGAATTTGCATTATTTTGCCTCTTGCCCGATTAAAGATGAACTGTGTAAATTGCAAGGCCAATACAAACTATTTTGGAATGTGTTTCGATCATCCTTAGTTTGTTTTAATATTTTATATTGTCTTTCATTGTTTTAGGGTACTCTGTATGTTTTTAATATTTATTTGCAGTTTTACATTGAATCAAAAATAGAAATCATACTTAAACTCAATTGATCTATTTTCATTTACCATACTTTAAATATTTAAGTTCATTCCATTCCAATTTTACAATGTTTAACTTTACTTCAATCCATGCGTGAAAACCCAAAATGTAGTTCTACTTTCAAATCATGCACTTCAAATGAAACAGAGAAATGTAATATTTCTTCATACGTATTTCTTTTTCCAATTTTCAAACAAAGATTTCACAATATATTTCAAACACAGATTTCAAATGAAAACCATATCATTTGTGGTAACTAAAGCAACTTCTATTGAACTCCAATGATTCTTTTACAACTTCCTTTTTCATTCATCAAATACAACTTACAGAATATACATCTCTCACGTTCAAATGTAGGTTCCATTTCTAAAAGAAGAACTTTCCATCACAAATATTATTACAATTCCATCCACTTGAAGTGGAAAATTTCACAATAAGGAACCCAAGGAGGAACTGCAAAATTTGTCTTCATCCTTAGCTCCAGAACAACAAAAAGAAGATCCACCATATATCTTTTGATCACAAAAAAAAGTAGGAGAGGAAACACTCTCCACCCAACCAAGAATTCCAATGAAGAGGAGAATTCCTCCTCCTCATTGGCCCTTGAGCCATAATCACAAAGCAATAAGAGATGTATTTCAACTCATGGCAACAAACAATCTTCCACAACACAAAACAATTTTCACATACATAACATAGTCCAAATACATAATGTAGTTTTGGAACCATAGGAATAACAATAAACAATACTAAGGCTTCATCATGCACAAGCCAAAGGAGCAAGACCTATTGGGGAAGTTGCTTATACCTTCCGAAAGGGGAAATGGGTGTCCACTATAATATAAAACTACCTATATATATATATATATATATATATATATATATATATATATATATATATATATATATATATATATATCATTTTAAAATCCTTCATGCCTTTATGCCTCCCACATGTACCCCTTATACCACCATTATCTTATGCCTCCCAACACTCTTATGGAACCCCATAATGAGTAAATAAATGGAAGCTATTTCTTTTACAAGGTGGAACCCTACCCAAAACTCCCTCCACAATAACACTTATACCTCCCCAAAACTCTTATGCCTCCCCACAAGAGATCCCTATAGTATTCTCCTACACCATACCTAAGAAATCTACCCAAGCTAGCCAACAACATACAAAAATATTCAAAGCATTAAGATATGCATAAATAAAAGAAGAACATTTTAAAGAACCAAGCTCCTACCTCTCCATGGTAGAGTTTTCTCCAAAAATTCAACAATAAGATTTCTATAATTCAAACAGTCCAAAAGCTCTAGAAATCCACAAAAATATTTAACTCTCTTCAAAATTACCAGAGCTCTAAACCAAAAGAGTAACCAAAAATGAAGTCACCAAATGAAGTAACCCACTTAAGTAACCCCCAAAATAGTAAAAGAATTTGAATAAATAGAAAAGGGAGAGAGGAGGATGAGGTGGCTCTATATAGGATGCCACATCACTCATCCTCAACTCCACCTCACAAATCAACTTCAAACTCCAAAGCACAATTAAAAAGGTGGGTGAATAAAATGACAGATTACTTACACACACAATCCAAGTCCACACCCCAAGGACCAAAATTAATTTCATGTAAGATAGTGCAATAAAAACTTACAACTTGCCTTCCAAAAATACATAATGAGGCCTAATTTTGACTCCCCAACCCATAGGTAGGGTTGGTATACAAATTTAAGAGGTGTGGGACAAGTTTAACTTGTACCAAAAGCCTTTAAAATCAATCCCTAAGGACAAATCCGAATTTCAAAAGGAAGGTGGAGTGTTTCACACTCAAAATTACTTACACATTACTTACAACACTTAATCCAAGAGCCATCAACTCTAATAAATGCATTATTTTGACCCAATTAATAAATTTAACAACATGATTACTCACAAATCTAAACACAAATTAACTAAATAATAAAGGGGAAAATACATCACTAAAATCACATACTAAACTTTAAACAAAAGAAACTAAATAAAAGAATACACATAACCCCTTGGTCACATTTAAAGGTGACTCCCCCATGGGAACCCCTAACAACAAGCACACACAAACACACAAACAAATACATGTTGCCATGGTGACCCTTGTTGAATTCACCTAGAATTCCAATGTGGTTGGTCTCCAATCCCCCGATGTTTGTTGTGACATGTTTTCCTGCAAAACACAATACCTCCTTTGGCCTCGTGGCCACATCAAACATCCAAAATAAATATCAAATATGGCTCTAAAATTATCTATATATAAATCAAGCATCATCAAGGCAAATAACAATGTCATTTACAATTTCCTCAATAACCATATGATCATAAAATTAGTTCAATTTTCTAGGTTTACTCAATATGAAAAACTATCACATGTATGAAAAACATATATATATATATATAACCATGCCAAGAAGTGTATCAACATCAATATAAAATGTCTCTAATAATCCACATGCATCATATATGAATCAAAATCAACCACAATCCATGATCTCTAACATCTAACATCATATCAAACTAAAAGCTACAATAATGTCCATAAGTATAATCAATAGTATCATAATCAATATCAAAAAGGTGTCGAAGGGAAGTGGGCACTACATCCCCCTCCCCTTAGACTCAACTTCCTCCTGGAAGTCACTAGAATAGGTGTGGAAACTAAAATCGCAGCAAGGTAGAATCTTCCCATGTAGTCGTAGTCTCATCATATATGTCCCCCGCACTCGAACCTGGTCAATATCTTCTACCTCGAAGGCCCAGGGTCCTGTGCTCTATAATGCGAATGGGCTCCACCATCACCTGCCCTTGATCCTACACCTACAATGAGGTCCAATATAGCACATGAGAAGGATCTGCAATATATCTCCTAAGTATTGAAACATGAAACACATCATGGATGTGAGACAAGCTAGGTGGAAATGCTAGATGGTAGGACAAAGGACCGATACGCTCCAAGATCTCAAAGGGCCCATGAATCTAGGAGCTAACTTAGAACCTTTTCCATAATGGATAGGGCTCTTATGTGTCCTGACACGAAGGAAAACCTTCATGCCCACATCAAAACTATGGTCAGTCCTATGCTGATCTACATACTTCTTTTGTTTGTCATGTGCCTCCTGTAGTCTCTGTCTAATCATAACCACTTGTTGCTCCATGTCCTGCAATAAATTTGGCCCAAGAGAAACCCTGTCCTCTAACCTATCCCAACTAAGAGGTGTCCTGCACTCTCTACCATACAAATCTTGAAAAGGGGTCATGCCTATCGAACTCTAAAAAACTATTATTGTAGGAAAACTCCACCAACTATAAATACTTCTCCCATCTCAACTGATGATCCATAACATACATCCTAAGCATGTCTTATAACATCTGATTCACCTACCTATTCTATCCATCTGTCTTAGGGTGATATGCCATACTAAAATTGATCTTTATCCCGAGGGCATGCTGCATGGTAGTCCAAAAGTGAGAAGTATACAGAGGATTACGGTCACAAATGATCTTCTATGGGATCTCATGCAATCTGACAATCTCATCTAGATATACCTATGCCAATGCACTAGTTGTATAGGTGGTCTTCACCGGAGAAAAATGATCCACTTTTGTCAATTTATCCACTTTGACCATGATGGTGTCTTGGTGGTATCTTGACATCGGTATCCCAATAATGAAATCCATGGTAATGGTATCCCACTTCCACTTTGGTATAGCATGAGGAAAGAGAAGGCTAGGGATGCTAACACTGACCTTCACTTTCGACACTCTAAACATCATGACATAAACATAACTACATCTCTAAAAAGTCCCCTCCAATGATACAACTTTCCCAAAGTGGTGTGAATATTCTTCACCCGTGTATGGGCTGAATAGGGTTACCTGATGTGCTTATGTCAAGATGTTATGCCTCAAGCTTCCATCCCTGAGAACATAAATCTGACCTCTGTGCCTAAGAAGTCATCTGCCTCCAATGAAAACCCATCAAACTTCCCCTCAAGGGGTCTCAAAGACTTGATCTCCACTCTAGCTATAATGTAGATATTGTCATCAACAATTTCTTGTAGAATCTACTGTAAATGTGCTCCTTTGAAGTGGTCATAACCACATGTCTCCATCTATTGAGAGCATTTTCAACCACATTCTCATTCCCCTTCACATGCTCTATCTCTATTTCATACTCACAAAGAAAATCCATCCAATGCCACTTACGAGCGTTGAGATTGTGTTGCGTGAAGAGCTAAGTGAGACTCAGTGATCGAGTCCATGAGTGTGAATATCGACCAAGAAGGAAGTGTCTCCATCAATCCAAGGTGTGAAAAACTACTATAATCTCAAGATCATGAGTTAGATAATTGAGCTCATAATCCTTGAGTTTGTGAGACTCAAAAGAAATAACTTTTCCTCTCTGCATCAACCCACCTCCAAATCCTACCAAAGAAGCATCCATGCATATGAAAAACTCACCCTATAGATCAGCGCTGCAAGAAGCAGGTGCCATCATGAGGCATTTCTTCAGATGTCTTGAAGGAATTCTCACATCTTTATGACAAAAAAACTTCTTCCCTTTCCGCAGAAAGGAAGTCATGGGAGTGCACAACCCAGAGAAGTTTTCAAGAAATCTTCTTTAATAACTGTTAAACCCATGAAGCTACACACCTCTATCACACTAGTGGGTGCTTTCCAATCTATAGTAGCTCAAATCTTGGAAGGATCAACTACGATACCTTCCCTAGAAATGATGTGGCCCAAATATTGTACCTCTGTGTCTAAAAGAACACACAATTCTCCGAGGTTCCGGTAAAGTTATTGCTTCACGAAGACACTTAAGAACCCGAAAAGGTGCCCCTCGTGCTCCTTATGCATACATTAGTAAATCAAAATTTCATCAAGGAAGATGAGAATGAAGAGATCCAAGAATGTCCTTAACACCCCATTCATCAAGCTCATAAACATTGTGGGGCATTCATCAAACCAAAAGGCACCACGGTGAACTCGTAGTGGACATATCTCATATGGAAGGCGGTCTTATGAATATCTACCTCCATAATCCTTAGCTGATGATAACCTAACTTAAAGTCTATCTTATAGAAAATTGTGCCCCCTTCAACAGGTCAAATAAATCCTCAATGCGCGAAGGGGATAAAGATGCTTGATCATTTCTTTGTTCAACTAACGGTAATTAGTACACAAATGCATATATCTATCCTTCTTCTTTACAAATATCACCGGTGCACCCTAAGGGGATACACTAGGAGTGGATTAGGCCTTTCTCTAAAAGGCCCTCTGCTCTGACTTGAGCTCGTAGAGCTCACGGTTGATCATCCGATAAGGTGCTCATGAGATAGGCTCTAATCCTAGAACCAAGTCTATGTATAAATCTATCTCACGTGGGGTCTGCTAGCCACAGTAGCTCCCTGGAAAGACATCGAGAAAAATCTCAAGATGAGATAATTAGCAAGTGATGGTCAACTAGAATCATCCTCTAATCAGTCACTAACTTTGACATCATACATCTGATAACCTCATTGCACACACCACTTTGAAGGCTGTATAATGGAGATGTTATAAATGGAAACATGTCTCCTAACCACTACTATCATCACCGACTCAACTCCTAGATCATCCGAACATGATATAATCTTATGTTAACTATGGTGCATGTATAATTTTCTTAATGCTAAATCAAATGAAGAAAGAACTACCACCTAAAATATTTTTACAATTTAGCTAAAACAAAGCATAAACACCATCAAGATAGAGAACTAAGAAAGATTTAAACTAACATTATAACTTTAAAAACATGAGATCAAAACTATGCATGCTATTTTAACATCTCTCCTCTCTAGATTACCAACAAGAATGAATGGACCTATTTAGCTCCAATGGCAATCAAAAATTACTTTGTTTCATCCTTAAAGAATGCAAGAATAGGAATCTTTAGCTCTTAACAATGGTGACCTCTCAAGGAAAAAAAAAGTGTGAGCTCTTAGTCTCTTTTGCTATATGCTTTGCATTTGCTCTCTTAAGAAGTTTAGGTGGAGGCATAAAAGTAGAAGGAGAGATCCTTATATAGCCCAATGGATAAAGGCAACACATCATCCCTTTACATGTGGGATAAAGGTAAAACATGATTAGGAATGGATAAGGTTGCTTTATAAAAGGTAACCTTACTTTAGAAGGGTTTAATTTATAATTAGCAAGTCATGGGAGTTGGGGGTGTTTTAATTAATCAAAGGTGATTAACTAATAGGTAGATGTAAGCTTATAGAAGATAATTAGAGGAATATTAGTATGATTTAGGCTATTAGAAGGGGATTAAATCAATTAAATATTGATTTATTGGTTAAATGGAAGGGAAAGCTAATTAATTAATAATAATTAATTAGTCTAGGTAGAAGGGGTGATTTATTAATGGAAGGTCGTTAATTAGGGTATTTGTTGGATAGGTGACTTAATTAATTAGCTTAGTGTAATTAATTAATGATGATATGAGGGAAAATGAGCACTTTTGATGATATGTCGTCGATTTGTGAGAAAGAGGATAATTAACACAATTTAAGTATTTAAATTGCTTGGGCATAATTATAGGTGTCTACATTTTCCCCTCTTTGGGGTGGCATAAGTGACATCACTTCAAAGATAGTAGATGGAATTTTTTTTAAAGGGATAGAAGGAAAAATAGTAGGAGGGAGAGATGCCCCTCGAGAGTCGATGGGGTGATGGAAGAAGTCAATTGAGGATCGAAAAATATGAGAGATAGGTAGAAAAATGGGGACGAGGTAGGATGCCCCAATGATAGGGAGAATTAGGGGTGAAAGGAAAGTGGTGTAGAAGAAATATGGATGAGGGGAGAGAAGAGCTTAACCTCTAACCGCTTATTTGTTTGGAAAAAATTGATGTCATCATATTGCCATAGGAACTACATCGTCGGTCCTTATGAAAAATATAAGCATACGGCGAAAGTAGAATGACAAGAAAAGCCATACTATGAAAAATTGTCCATTACTAAAAACACCAACTCCATGCAACATACAAAATGCAATGTAATACAAGAAAGTGAAAGGTGCCTAACTCCATGTAACATACAAAAATGCAATGCAATACGAGAAATTAAACAAGCTAAACTAACAGAGAAACATAATATAATGTTTTTATTATCAAGCTTCAATTCCAACCTATTCGAATTAACGACAAGGGTTAATGACGGTGCCTAAGCAAGGATACATGCAAATGGAAAATGGAGTACACTTGATCGATGAAAAAGCAATGTGCACTATGAAACAATGCAGGTAACTTGTTGTGCCCCGTCTGAGACAAAGTAAGCACCCTAGCTATTGTTGATGGATGTAGATCAAGATGATCCGCGAGTCACACGCATGAACAAGTGAGAACCAAAGAGTGACGTTTTGTAGGATGATTTTCAATTTTTAGAAGTTTTCAAAACATATTTGAATGTTTTTATTATTTTTCTAACATATTTTAATGTTTTGGTTGATTTTGAAAGTTTTATGAAACTATGTACATGAAGACAAGGAAGCATGGATGCCCCTAGTGATAGATGGGATGTACAATTACATAAGGCCATGTGCGTGCATAGAAAAAGTGAAGATGTAAAAATTCCCCAACAATTAGGTGGGAGTATTCAAAGGTAAACTCTTCACAGTACAAGCGGGACCCAAGGCCATTATGGATGGGTTCAACATGATGATGAACGTAAACTAATGAAATGCTAGGAAGAAGCAAGGATGCCCCTAGCGTAAGTTGGCCTAAAAGAACATGATAGAAAGGAAGGAGAAGATTGTTTTTGTGGAAGGGGACAAAGGTGCCCAAAAACATGGCAAAAAAGTAATCTTATACACATGGATGTTCTGAACGAAGTAGAAGAACGATGTGAATGATATGAATGTAGCTTAGAAGCCTCACGACAAAGAAGTGATTAGCCAAAGGCATAAATCATGAGACAAGATATGGACTAGAGTAAGAGTCTGAACAAGGTCCAAAAAAGACACTTGGTAACATACTAATCTTGTTTACTCATAGAGATCCAGTGTGTGCATGTGGAGTTTATTACCTCTTGAAGTGAAGATTTAATAGACAACAAGTGAAGAGACCCTAGCTAATGTGTAGGAATGATTTATTGTGAAAGGTAATTTTGTGAATGGATGGTGAAAGGATAGCCGTACATTACTCCGCTGCCAGCCAGGCGTCCATAGCCCCGACGGAGATGTATTTGATTCTAATCACAATATTTGTCTCTTTGCTAGTCAGGCATCCATATCCCTGATAGAGATTATTAGAAATACCCCAATAGAGAGTAATATATCAATTTGCTTTTGCTTTGTAGCTTTTAGCTTTTGATTTTTGATTGATTTTGATTCTTTTGCTTTCTGTAAACTTATATCAGCTCTCTTGTTTGCCAAGGGGTTAAGAACCACTGATGGCTTGATGGAAGGAGGTGGACGTGCTTACGATGATGACATTGGCTAGTGTCAATAAATATGTCCAAAATTTCTTATGAATAAGTTTATTAGATGTTGAATGTGATATGATCTCTAAGAGGTCAGTCGTTCTTTAATTTACCAAGGTGATAAAATACCAGGGTCAAATAGATACCATAGAGATAAATGTCACAAAATGCATGCGAATAAGCTAACCAAAATATCACCAAAGGGATGAAAATGGCAGGAAAACTTGCGAGAAGAATAGAAAGAAAGGAAGAAATAAATATCCATAGGTATGCAACACCTAATTGCAATGTTTGATCTTTGTACCTTTGATTTTTGTTGTGTTTTCTCAATGTTTTTTTGTATTTTTGAATTTTTTTGTTTCTTTTTTTTAGATTTTGACATTTTTTGGACCATTGAGAATAACAAAGTCGCTTTGTGTGATAGGATCCAACAACGATGTTTTGAATTTTTGATAAGGGAGACTAAGCATGTTTTTTTATTAAGAGTCATGCTTTCCCCGATCTCGATGATCATGGTGAGTTCACACTCAACAAAGGACTATGATATATCCAAAACATAGATTTTGTATGCGGGAGCTTGAGTTCCCTATCTAGAGGTTTATGCACTTTTTCCATACTTGATGGTTACATTGATTTACATTCTTGAATCACGCTTGATTTAGAATTTTGAGATTGTTTGATTTGTTGGGAGCTATAGAGCTCTTTGCAGTTTTGATCTGAGCTTGATTAAGAAATTGTTTGGGTTTCTTATAAGCTAACACATGACTTGTCTGATCCCGAGAAGGAGAAGAAAGTGAATGTGGATGTTTAGAACTGATGCGAGAAATGACCATGGGCTTGTCAGCGTCTTTGGTAGAAGAATAATGTGATTGATGAAAAGGATAAGGTCCAATAATTGAAGAGGAGGGGCTACCAGAGAGGCGAGCTACTTGATAGAAGATGATGAAGGGATTGAACGATGTGGCCTAAGAATAGAAGAATAAGGGCTACTAGGACATGACCCATAGATAGAAGACAAAGGGCTACTAGGATGTGGCCTAAGAATAGAAGATGATGGACTACACGGGGTGATCCATACCTAGAAGACAAGGGACTAGTTTGACGTGCCCCAAGAATAGAAGATAGTGGACTACTCAAAAATGTCCCACAAGTAGTAGAGGGAGGGATACTAGAAGGTGACCCACACCTAGATGAAGATGAAGGGCTACTTGGCATTGACCCCATAAGAGATTGTGATTGAGGAATTATGATAGAAAAATCATTATTGGGTGATGAGAAGATAGGCCATGGATCAATGCAAGACCAAGGAGTTTCATCACATAATGAAGAATGGGAAGATGGAAGATTAAGAGGAGTATCAAGTTGCATGATCGAGGCTATTCCTCCGTTTCTTTATAAAAGGAATCAACGTTTTCCTCACAATATGCAGATGCATCAAAGTCTAAAGAGAATCCTTTCTTGTAATCTACTAAAGGAATATATTCATATGCCCCTATAAATGCCCCGATTGTTTCTTCATTCTGAAAGAGACCAATCGGTATGAGTTTTGATCAACAACCGAGGGTTGATTGGAAGAAACGAGATCCAATTGGTGTAGAAGACTAAGAAGATGTTTGATGATGATTGACGAAGAAAACGATGTGGGGGATGAGCGAAGATGTGTAGCTAGATGTCTCGGGAGTAGAAGAAGGTGGTGTGGACCTACCTATACAATGGTATGTTGTATGTAAAATAGTAGGATTAATTCCAAAGTCTATAGATTGCGACACATGGGTCAATTCATACATTTGTCTCGAAGGACTTTGAGTCACATGAATCTTCAAAGGAGGAAGACTTATTGGGGGTGATTGATGAAGAAGGTCCTGTGAAGAAGGGGAGGACCATGATTCAAGAATCACATTGGATGAATAATAACAAGGGTCCTGCAAAGAAAGGGAGGACCGTGATTCAAGAATTGTATTAGATTTTTGATTGGATGGATTTGGAGTCACGCGTATCTTCAAAGGAAGAAGACGTCGTTGAGGTGACTGATAAAAGGGGTCCTATGAAGAGAGGGAGGACCATGACATAGGAGTCACATTAGATGAATCAATAGTAGTTTGGATCTAAATCATCAGAAGATTCAGAGGAAATATTTGGATTTGAATCCTCAGAAGAAGAGGAAATGTTTGGATTGGAATCCTCAGAAGAAGAGGAAATGTTTGGATTAGAATTAGAAGAAGAGTGGGGGGAACCCGAATAATAATTTGGATCAGAAGCATCCAAATCATACCACCGACTATGAGATGAAGGTGGGGAACGAGTTACCCGTATGGGCTCTCTAGCACGAAGAACCAAACGAGGTTTAGTTGTGATGGGAATCCTATGATTTGAATTGTTGAACCTAAGTTCTACGTATTTTTTTTAAGTGTGGGAACCGCACGATAGTTAGTCATTTTTGGCATTGTTTTAAGCACAAATGTCTAGATCTAGACATTGTGATGGAACTCCTTCAAAGGGAAGGAAGTGACATGTCGATTTGGGTAGCATAAGGAAAACCAACTAGACATTTTGTAAGTATTGATATGCGTGCGTGATTTTCTGAAGAAGGTCTAAGGAAAATAGACATCGTGATGATGTAATATCGATGAGATCGAGAGGGATTGTCCTAGAAAATAATTTTTCTAAATGAATAATCACAAGGAACAATCATGCAAGTGTGAAACACAAAGCCAATCAACAAGGAAATACACCATATGAAAATGTGATGCAAAGATGATCAACACAACATCAATATTTACGTCAAGCTCGAAATGAACAAGGCATAAATATTAACAAAGGGTAGATGTGAATCCTAATCAAAGGATACCACGAAAATTTTAACAACCAACAAGGCCTAAATGTTAAAGGGTGAGGTTTACAAATGTAAGCTACGTAACCACACCAATTGGACATGTCTATCAAGCTTCGCAGAGAAGTGAGATATTAGTGTCAAAGTGGTATCGAAATGATGTAAAAAAAGTAAGCGACACCCTTCAAGATTTGGGAAAATGTTTGAAATCAAACTAAGTCAAAGTATACTAAGGATGTGTTAAAACATGGGCAGTGTAATGCCACAATACGAGACACTTAGATCATGTTTACGAGAAACGTGACATAAGTATCTTAATTATGTCGAGACAATACAAACGAGGTAACATGTCAAAGGGAGATAAAATGATGAATCATTCCTAACTATGATGATGATCCTAGCGTGGGTATCAAGATAAAAATTCTACAAATGATATAACTACGTCTCCACACACTTTAGACATTTAACTAACCCAACCTTAAACATGGATGGGCGTAAACGGACAAAAAGTGGTAGAAACAATTGATTGGTAACACAAAGGTAGTCACCCTTATTTTGATCAACAAAGTGTCGAAATAATGTGAAGGAAGTAGAAAAAAATTGGGGATGAAAAATGGTGGCCTCACTTTGGTAGGGTTTCGCCTTGCCTTAAGGCAAGTGAAAAACTAGGCGAAAGTAACAGCGTCACACGTTTCATGATGAAAAGATGGTTCACAACTCAACACTGTTTTAGAATGGTCAAAGTGGGCTCCTGGCCAAAGTATATTTTCCTAGGTGGTTCTCTTGTCCTAGGTGCTACAAAGATTATCCACGAGCGGGACGATTTACCCAAAAAGTCACACTGACTAGTTTGGGAGTATCTCAAATTTTCCCCCTTCAAGCATAGTGGGCAGTAAATGCATCCATCGTGTACTTAAAAGGGTCGCATAGGGATAACTTGTAATGCTATCTCACAAAGGAATCACTAGTCAAGTAGGTAGTGCGGAGCACTTCCCATTTCGTCCACAAGGTTCCCTCTTGCGTGGACTACTTTGGGGTTCCTGGAACCACCCCCATTGTTGTAGCTTAAGCCATTATAAAAAAGGGGTTATGTTCCAGGTTGAGCGAGAGAGGATGTATCATTTTCAAACCTGCAATACAGTGTTTTGAATATGTAATAATTTTTATCTTGTTTAATTAGGTGTGGTTTGCTTGAACACCTTTTAGCAACTCCGTATAACAACTATATTAGAAGTTTTGATTCCGTTTTGATTCCTCCTTTCTTTGACAAGCATTTTTAGGTCCTCCACTCAAGCATTAGTAGTTCTCCAAGAAAATCAAATTATGTAAAAGAGGATTAAGATTTGCTTTTGATTCTCAAGATCATCTAAAGATGCAAGAGAAGAGCATACACAACAAATTATCCAACTAAAAGTAAAGACAATATTTTCAATCAATGAGCCATACAAAATTCTTGATAAATGTTCATTCCCTAAACCAAAAGTGAAAGATGAAGTTTCCAATTTACCAAATATTATAAAATGAAGACTAAAGTTAATTTTGATTCTCAAGATCACCCTAAGGTGCAAGAGAAGAGCATACACAAACTTTATCCCAACTATATAGAAATGGAAAAATGTAAATAAAAGGACCATTGAAAAATACTTTCTAAAAGGTTCATTCCCTTAAGCAAAATGAATAATCAAATTTCCAAGTTTAATCCCAATGTTAAAAGATAGAGATCAAAGTTGTTTTAATTCTCAAGATCACCGAAAGGTGCAAGAGAAGAGAATACACAAACTTTGGTCTAAATCAAGTAAGCATGGAAATACAACATTCATCAAAACATTAGACATGTTAGAAAATGACCAGTTTTAAACTAACGAGAAAACTTATAATTTACGTAAGTATAAATCCCAAATTTATATTTTCATTACATAGTTAACTTTGATACCTTTCCAACAACAAAAATTGAGTCATTTTGAGTTCGGAAGAAAAATTTATGGCCTTCGGAAGATGGGTTACACATATGCTCTTATGCTCACGGGTATGCACTTGACATGCACTCAAAAATGTCAAAAAAACATCCCTTAATCTACAAAATGGTCAAATTTTTCCAACCAAGATTCAATTTTGACAACAACCCATCACATTAATATATGAATAGAAGACTCAACGCTATCAAACATTAACATACATGCTCAATAATTTAAGATTTTCAAGAAATTGACAAAACTAGCATGTAGAATGATGAAAAAGTAAGCTCTAAAAATGAAAACATGATGAAATCTTGAAATTTTCTCACCAAGATTCAATTTTGACAGTAACCCACCACATTAATATGTAAATAAAAGACTCGGCACTATCAAACACTAACCTAAATGCTCAAGAATTTTAAATTTTCAAGAAATTGACAAAACTAGCATGTAGAATGTGGAAAAGAAAGCTCTAAAAATGAAAACATGGAGAAATCTTAAAATTTTCCGATCAATTTCAATTTTGATAGCACTTCACCTCCTTTATACCTGCAAGGAAGACTCAACACATAAAAACTCAACAAAACAAGTTAGATCAACATGTGTAACAGAGGGTTAGTAACCAAAAATGAAACTTAACTACAAAAACTTGAAATTAAGTGCAAAGGAAAATGGAGTAAGTCCCACAGATCATGCCACATGTGGTGCATGTATACTTTTCTTAATGATAAATCAAATGAAGTAAGAACTACCACCTAAAATAGTTCTACAATTTAGCTAAAACAAAGCATAAACACCATCAAGATAGAGAACTAAGCAAGATCTAAACTAACATTATAACTTTGAAAACATGAGATCAAAACTATGCATGCTATTTTAACATCTCTACTCTCCTAGATTACCAACAAGAATGAATGGACCTATTACGAAGACAACTGAAGAACCTGAAAAGGTGCCCCTCATGCTCCTTACGCATGCATTAGTAAATCAAAATGTCATCAAGGAAGATGAGAATGAAGAGATCCAAAATTTACTTAACACCCCATTCATCAAGCTCATAAACACTATGGGGGAATTCGTCAAACCAAAAGGCACCACAAAGTGAACTTGTAGTGGCCATATCTCGTACAATGAGAAGGCGATCTTATGAATATACGCCTCCATAATCCTCAACCCGATGATAACCTGACTTAAGGTCTATCTTATAGAAAAGCTGTGGCCCCCTTCAATAGGTCAAATAAATCCTCAATTCGCGGAATGGGATAACGATTCTTGATCATTTCTTTGTTCAACTAACGGTAATTAGTACACAAATGCATATATCTATCCTTCTTCTTTACAAATATCACCGGTGCACCCCAAGGGGATACACTAGCATGGATTATGCCTTTCTCTAAAAGGCCCTCTAGCTACAACTTGAGCTCGCAAAGCTCGGGGTTGGTCATCCGATAAGGTGCTCATGAGATAGGCTCTACTCCCGAACTAGGTCTATGTATAAATCTATCTCATGTGGGGTGCTAGCCCCGATAGCTCCCCCGAAAGACATCAGCAAAATCTCTCGAAGATGGGATGGTTAGCAAGTGATGGTCAACTAGACTTATCCTCGATCGATCACTAACTTTGACAACATACATATGATAACCTCATCTCACACACCACTTAAGTTGTATAGAAGAGATGCTATAAATGGAAACATGTCTCCTAACCCCTACTATCACTGACTCAACTCCTAGATCATCTAAACATGATATAATCTTATAGTAAATGTGGGGCATGTATAATTTTCTTAATGCTAAATCAAATGAAGCAAGAATCGCCACCTAAAATAGTTCTACAATTTAGCTAAAACAAAGTGTAAACACCATCAAGATAGAGAACTAAGAAAGATTTAAACTAACATTATAACTTTAAAAGCATGATATCAAAACTATGCATGCTATTTTAACATCTCTCATCTCTGAGATTACCAACAAGAATGAATGGACCTATTTAGCTCCAATGGAAATCAAAAATTGCTTTGTTTGATCCTTAAAGAATGAAAGAATAGGAAGCTTTAGCTCTTAACAATGGTGATCTCTCAAGAAAACAAAAGGTAAGCTCTTAGTCTCTTTTGCTATATGCTTTGCATTTTCTCTCTTAAGAAGTTTACGTGTAGGCATAAAGGTAGAAGGAGAGATCCTTATATATCCCAATAGATAAAGGAAACACTTCATCCCTTTGCATGTGGGATAAAGGTAAAACATGATTAGGAATGGATAAGGTTGCTTTGTAAAAGGTAACCTTACTTTAGAAGGGTTTAAATTATAATTAACAAGTCATGGGAGTTGGGGGTATTTTAATTAATCAAAGGTGATTAACTAATAGGTAGATGTAAGTGTATAGAAGCTAATTAGAGGAATATTAGTATGATTTATGTTATTAAAAAGGGGATTAAATCAATTAAATATTGATTTATTGGTTAAATGGAAGGGAAAGATAATTAATTAATAATAATTAATTAGTCTAGGTAATGAGGGGTGATTTATTAATGGAAGGTCATTTATTAGGGTATTTTTCTTTGGATAGGTGACTTAATTAATTAGCTTAGTGAAATTAATTAATGATAATATGAGGAAAAATTAGCACTTTTGACAATATGTCGTCGATTTGCAAGAAAGAGGATAATTAACACAATTTAAGTATTTAAATTGCTTGGGCATAACTATAGGTGTCTCTGATTCTGACAAACCCACTATAGCTTTATGTGGTCACAACCAGTCCATGCCCAAGATGACTCCATACAAACCCAACGGAAGGATACGAAGATCCGAGGTAGTGGTGAAAGGTCCCAAATCCACCACACACTCCTTAACTAAGGAGTCTACAGAGATCTTGGCTCCAAAAGCCATCTCAATGTCCCAACTAAGACCCTACCTAACTACCACCAGCCTATATC
Source organism: Taxus wallichiana var. yunnanensis (assembly GCA_018340775.1). Classification (NCBI taxonomy): domain Eukaryota; kingdom Viridiplantae; phylum Streptophyta; class Pinopsida; order Cupressales; family Taxaceae; genus Taxus; species Taxus wallichiana. The sequence goes on along the minus strand of CM031244.1, from coordinate 783,233,938 downwards.
ACTCTACCAAAGATGGTGTAATAAAAGAATTAGAAGAACCAGAATCAAATAGAATATAAGTAGGAATACCATCAATGTTACCTATAGTCTCAATCAGGATACTATAGTGATAAGCCTCGTTGTTTTCGATCGCTATATAGATCCGATCACTGCACCCCATGTCACCAATAGTGAGCTCTGAGATCTACACTTTACTCTAGTTACTAGTGTTCTATGGGCAGTCTCTCCAAAAATGTCCAGCAACATCACAACCAAAACAACCGCCCGATCCTCTCCCATGAGTAGTAGGTTTTGTCGGTACTCTGAGGTCTATCTATGGATCCCGATGATCCGGTTATAGTCTATTGAGGTATCTCAGCAAGCTCGTCTTCCGAGCTCTACATGCACCCTGTGTCCTAATAGGACCCCTAGGAGGAGGCCCAGTACTCCGACCCCTATATGCATCAAATCTCTGTGGAGTGCAGTAAGGTGGGAGAAATAGCTACTACTACCGTTGATGTGGTCAAAAGAATACTTTGTGATGAACCATTTCCACCACGAGGAGGAGGAGATGACCCCCATGATCTGTTCTCCTGCATCTGTGGATGTGGCTCTCGGACTCAATCTCTAGCCTATTGTGTCTTTCCCTAAGTCTCCTCTCATTATATAGGCATTCTCAACGGCCTTAGCTAAATTCTATGGATAGTTCATACGCACCGCACCTCTAATGTCTAGACTCAAGCCCTAGATGAACCTGCGGATCTATACTCGCTCATCCCGCATGTAGTCGAGATACTTTATAGTAGATCCAAAAATAGACTTTCATACTCACCACTTTATCAAAATATGTTTGTCGAGGTTGTGAAACTCATCTATCCTATACTATATGAACCTCCATGATAAGTACTTGCTCCGAACCGCTCGTCAAAGAGATCCTAGGTAACTGCGACTCGATTCAAGAGTGGAGCTTACATTCTGCTCCTAGGTCCTCCACTAGACACCTTTTTCATCTATCATAAGATGGATAACGACATGAGATTTCATGTTGCTAAAATAAGGGTAGAGCTTGAAGTACCTTCTTAATCTCACCAACAAGGCGAATGCCTGAAATTCACATGTGTCAACAAAATAATTTGATGTTTGTAGCTTCACGATATCCCGATATGGCTGTAGTTGTAGTTTGGTGACCCTCAGGCCTCTCTCGCATCCTCATCTCTAAGCCTAAGGTTGCATGACCTATCCCTATGTCTTGAAATTCGGTCTCCATGTTCCCTCTATGGTGACTCTTCTCTGACTGACTCCACGTGGGAGTTCTCTCCTCTATGCTCCTTGTTATGTCAAGGAGATGCATGAGCCTCAATGGATGTCACCCTATCATGTTTGGTTGTATGTCCTCCTACGGACCCTCCACGTAAAGTGACATTAACATCCCAGAAGCATCCAAATTTTTTGGTAGGATGGTTACTATAGTATGATCTAGAGGTGGTAAGTCTAGGTCTATGTGAAAGGACCTAAAAAGTTGGTAATTTTTTTTTGATAGTGAGGTCTAATGTTTCGCCTAACCATTCTCATTAAATAATTACATTCATAAGAATCTAATTTTAATCGAATTGATAAAACATTTATTTCTAATTAATTTTATTTATTTAGCTTCTATAAAATTACAACATTGAAAAATAATTAATCATCCTTAAAAAAACTTATCCCCCAATACCTACATTTACCCACACCCCTTTTTAATTTAAAAGACCATTCCCACCAAAAACCATGACTTAATGTGAGTACGGTCTTATTTGAGCCCTAGGGTTAAACAAATCTCAACCCTAGATAAAAATTTGTGCCCTAAACTACTTTATCTCTTTCTTTTCTTTTCTTTTCCATATTATTTCCCTCTCATTGTTAAGTTTACTTTTGTTCCTCCTTGTAGGCCAAGAGTGGGGAATTAATGGAAGCTTGATTGGTTTCTTATGTCTCTCTTTTATTTGAAACCATGCATTCAAAATTTTTATTTATTTTTTTGTTGTTTTTCTTTTGATAAATATATATTTATTTATGTATTTTTCTATTGAAGGGGGGGCGGATTAAAGGTTTGAGGGGAAATAGGGGCTGCGTGAGGATCTAGTGACTATTAGGAGGGGCCGTGTGGAGGGATAGGTTGGGTTTGGGAAAGGAGCGGGGTGCCATAGAGGGGCGGCAGAGGGAGGACAAGAGTTTCGCGGAGGGCGGAAGGGGTAGTATGCCGCGAGGAGGGGGACAGGGCAACACTGCTGAGGGGAACATGGCGTGGGAGGTGCGGTGTGGGCTGCGTAGGGAGGACGGAGGGCGCAGGGACAATCACGGGTGTGTGGAGGCTCGGTAGGGGACAAGGGTGCCGCAGAAGTCGGGGAGTAGGCTGTCGTAAGGCCTAATGTGGTGCATATGGGTGGGGGAGGGTCGTCCTCCCCCAAATTTTCATTTCATTTTTTTTTTGTTTAAAATTTTTTGTATATTTAAAAACTTAAAACATATAACATATATTATATATATTATATGGTTAATATATATATATATATATATATATATATATATAATATATAAATTATATATATATAAATTTATATATGTATATATATTTATTTTTTTTTTTCATGTAAAATAAAATTGATAACTTTTATTTTATTTTATGATTATAAACTCATATAAATAATACAAAATAATGTATGCAACTATATAGTTATAATAAAATAAATAACTATATTAAAAATTCATTTTCAAGTAAGAAGGATAATCATTTCTAGTTGTAAATTTTTAGATTTCTCTTTGATAACTTAGTGACTTTTTTTTTATCCTAAAACTTTCCAATAAGATAAGAACTTATTTCTAAAAGAAACTTTTCAAAGAAGGTTACTAATTCAAATGTGATTGCTTAAAAGAAAACAACTCATTAAAACTTAACATAGGAAGAAAAAAAAGCTATTCTTATTCCCATCATTACTATTACAAACATTAAAAGAGGAAAAATTTTTTTTTTTTTTTAAATGCAATAAAAGATCATTTCAGATTTTTAAACAAGTAAAAACTTTCAACAAGCAATATTATTTCTTTGATAAAAGAAAAAAACACTTTTCCATTAAATGGCCTTTCTTTATCAAAAGATATTAAAAAACAAAGCATGTGTAAGGAATATAACTATTTTACAATATCTCATTTGCAAAACACCTCAATACTTCATATTTCAAAATCATGCTAAAATACATAAGGAGATAAACTATCAACTCCTTTCCAAGATTGAGGGAAGGCTCTTAATTTACAAATGAAATACAATCTTACAAGTGGTGTTCAATACACAAGATGGAAACTTTTTCATGCCAAGGAATCATCCCACATGGCCATACTTTAGAGATTACAAAGCCTCACACAAAAAAAGAGAACAAAGAGAGGCCAAGATGCCACCAACTCCAAGCTTGAGATACAATCTTCATGCCTTCAAGAAATCCAACCAAGGAGAAGAAGCTTGTTTACCACCCAACCATAGGCATCATTACATGCCTTTCCCAAGGTTGGGATGCATGCTAGCCTCCCCCAAGCCCATGGGAAAGAGGAAAACTAACCACAACTTGCACAAGAATGAGGGTGAAAAAACAATGATACATCCACATGAAGCACAAGACAAGTATAAACAAGACTCCAAATTTTACAAGATGAAAAAGAGGAGAACCCAAGTTCTACCTCTAAAACAAATGGGGAAGAGAGGAGAGAAGTTCTCCAAAATTGTAACCAACAATAGTTGCATTAAAACAAGATCTCCATGCCCTCCTTATTTCTCCTAATTCATTCAAGCCCTCCTTATTTCTCCTCACCCTTTCACCAAATCCTTCTTGGAAGGATTTTCAAACCCAAAGGGTTTCCTTACCAAGAATGGGGAAGGAGGTTCAAGCCAAATGAACCAACTTCCCCACCTCAACCACTTTGAGGGGAAAACTAAATCCTACAAGGCTTGCCCATCAAGCCTATGAGGATTGAGAGGGAAAAATCCCTCTCTCTTCCCCCACAACTCCAAAACTCCATCATGCCATATGATGGAGGGAGCAAAAACAAGTAACAATAAATAAAAATCCACATGCAACAACCACATTTCCAAGTAAACAAATCTAACAACTAGCATGAATACAACACATACAATAAGGCTTAAGAGACCTACCTCAAAGAAAGCTCTCCAAAAATCTTTCCAACTTCAATCTTTTCCACTTCTTGACTCAAGCAAACTCTAGCTCCAAATCCACAAGCATCCAAGCAAAAGCTCCAAAAAAAATTCTCTTCTTTTCCCATGAGGGGGAATTTGAAGAGGAGCAAGAAAAATTGACAAATGAGGAGACATGTGTCACCCTCTCCTCCTTCAAGGTCAAAGATTCCAAAACAAAAGAGAGAAAATGGTAAAATGCCTTTTAGCCCTCTTCTCCCAAATTACTCTAAATGCTAACAAGACAATTCTTGTGCAACTTTTAACAAGCACACTAAACCATACCCATTACATGGATGTGACAAACAAGAGGCAAAAAGGTAGGGAAAACTCCTCTAGCCTTGAAATAAGCCCCTACCTATTAGGTAGGGTCCAAGGTTTCATTTTTATGTTAAGGAACTCCCAAACTAAAAGGGGTCCCTAAAAATGCCCAAAATAACCCAATTTCGGGTTTGAAAAAAATTAGCACAATGTTAGAGGGTGTGGGGACCACCCAAGGGTTCACATGTGACCCTAAACCCTCTTGATTAATTACATCATTAATCTAATTCAAAACTTAATGCAAGTGGGTTCATTAATTCCCAAAACAAGCTTACAACACAAACTAAACACCCTAAGCAAAATTAATAATTACAAGACATATTACATTACAAATGAGGGTCACCCATGGTGCCCAAAACAATAATTCTAACGCTAAGGCCTCAAGCAATAAACATGGCTAGGACTTAGCCCGTGGGATGCTTGTGCAAAGTTACGTAGCTGGCATGAGTCCCACGTTCTCCTGTGACTTGTCACCTGCACACTCATTGCACACATTAAACACACATGTCCGATAAAATATAAATCAACTACTAAATAAGATATCAATGAATTCTAGACTAACATTTCATCTTTCTAGAATCGAAAGTGCGACAATGTGCACAACTATACATAATTCACCATAAGTTAGTCATAATGATAAAATGACATGTATCCATAGAATCCAACATGCAACAAACTGAGTATCCATCAATATAACTACGTCCCAAAACAACATCATATCAATTAGTATCCATGACATCATAAGATAATGCAAACAACATAGTAATCAAGCTAAATCGGCGCTATACGCCTAAATGTCCATACATGCCTAATCAGATCAAATCTCCTAATGTAATGTCCAAAATATAACAAATCTCTGTCAAAACATGTCTATGAGAAATGAGCAACAAGTAACTGAGCTATAAAAATGTGGGCACTACATCCCTCTACTAAAATTAGACTTCCTCCTAGAAGTCACTGAAAGAGATAGGGATATCTAGCCCTCAAAGGTGTCGCATCCTCCCAGGTAGCTATTGTCTCATCATATCGGTCCCACTACTCTATAACTTGGTCCAAGTCTCTACCTCGAAGGGTCAGCCTCCTATGCTCCAATATGCGTATGGGCTCCAGTCTCCACTGTCCTCCGTCCTCTACCTATAATGTCAACCAATCCAAAACATGAGAAACATCTGGTACATATCTATGTAGTATAGAAACATGAAATACATCGTGGGCCCATGCAAGGTGTGGTGGCAAAGCTAGGTGGTAGGAAACTGGACCGATGACCTCTAAAATATCAAAAGGACCCACAAAATGAGGCAAAAGCTTAGAACCCTTTCCATAACAAATTAGAATCTTATGCGGGAAAACCCTCAAGAATACCTTATCACCCACTAATAAGTGATGATCAATCCTCTTGGTGTCTCAGATACACCTTTTAGCGTGCTCTAGCCTCTACTCAAGACATTGTCTAATCGTAACAACTTGCTCCTCTAAATCTTGTACATAAGCTGGTCCCAGAATAATCCTATCATCTAGTCTGTCCTAACTCAAAGGTGTCCTACAAGGTCGTCCATACAAATCCTGGTAAGGAGCCATACTAATGGAACTATGATAGTTTTTGTAGGAAAACTCAACTAAATGCAAATAATCTTCCCATTTCTTCTACTGGTCCATCACATACATCCTCAACATGTCCTCTAATACCTGATTAACTCTCTCTCTTTGTCCATTTGTCTCTGGATGATAAGCTGAACTGAAATTAATCTGAGTACCCAGAGCGGTCTGAAAGGAAGTCTAGAAAACTTAATTGTAGATGGTATCCCTATCATTGATGATGGTCTTCGGAATCCCATGCAACCTAACGATTTCCTCCATAAATACTTCAGCAATGGCCTATGCATTATGGGTGACCTTGATTGGTGAGAAGTGTGAAACCTTGGTCAACTTATCCACGGTGACCATAATGGCATCATGAAGATAAGAAGACATAGGTAGTCCGACTATAAAATCAATATAGATCACATCCCATTTCCACTCGGGAATATCATGAGGATGTAAGAGTCCTGTGGGATGAGAATGCTCTACCTTGACCCTCTGACACTCAAGGCAACATGCAACAAAATATTCTATGTCCCATCGAAGACCTGGCCAATAATATAACTCCCTTAGATCAACGTGCATTTTCTTCACTCTTGGATGTGCTGCATATGGGGCTCGATGAGCCTCTATAAGGATGAAGCTACGTAGATCACCGGCCTTAGGCACATAGATGCACCTATGGAACCAAAGTAAACCATCTGTCTCTAAAACACACCCAGAATATCTGCCCTCTAATGAACCCTGTGACTCCAACATCTATCTAGCTCCCTCATAAAATCTGTCCTCTAGAAGGTGCTCAAGAATCCTACCTCTCAAATCTGATTGAAGTGTCAAAGAAACAAGGACATGTCATCGTTTACTAAGTGCATCTGCAGCAAAATTTTCCTTTCCTTTGATATACTACACCTCCATGTCATACTCACATAGAACTCCATCCAATGCCATTGATGAGCATTGAGGTTCGGATGAGAAGATATGTTATAAGCTACGATGATCTGTCCTCAAAATGAAAGGTCTACCCAAAAGGAAGTGTCACCAACACACAAGTGCATGAACAATTGCTGCAAGCTCCAAGTCATGAGTAGGGTAATTAAGCTCGTAGTCCTTGAGCTTACAAGACTCAAATGCAATAACCCGATGCTCCTGTATAAGAACTACTCCCAAACCCTCTAGTGATGCATCAGTATGAACAACAAAATTCTCTGTAGGGTCTAGAACTGCTAAGATGGGTGCCATGGTTAACCTTTCCTTAAGCAACTAGAAGGCATGCTCAAACTTTTCTGACCAATCAAAATTCTTCCCTTTTCTATAAAGAGAACTGATAGGGTGAGAAATCCTAGAAAATTCCTAGATAAAACCTACGTAGTAATACCCTACTAAACCCATAAAACTCCTTACCTCAGTAACTAATGTGGGCGCTTGCCACCCATGATAGCCCAGTATCTTAGAGGGATCTACTGAGATACCCTCACATGAGATGATATGATCCAAGTACTAAATATCTGTTTGAAAGAAGTTGCATTTTTCCAAGTTCCCATACAACTTCTCTCTCAAAACTAAAGTACATTGTCTCAAATGCTCCTCGTGTTCCTCCTCAGAATGAGAATAAATCAATATGTCATCAAGGAACACTAAGACAAAGTGATTTAGAAATATCCTGAATACTCCTTTCATGAGGCTCATGAAGATAGCTGGGGCATTGGTCAATCCAAATGGAACAACTATGAACTCATAATGCCCATAACATGTGTGAAATGTTGTCTTATGAATGTTTGCATTTGATATGCACAACTAATGGTACCTTGAATTGAGATCAATTTTGGAGAATACTCCCACTCCTCGCATCTGATCAAACAAGTCATCAATCCTAAGGAGTGGATAATGGTTCTTTATTGTGACTTTCTTGAGCTGCCTGAAGTTAACACAAAGCTTGATAGAGCCATCCTTCTTGTTCACAAATATGACTGGCGCTCCCTAACGAGATACACTAGGGTGAATGAGACCATTATCTAACAAATCATCTAACTAAATCTTGAGCTCATGAAGCTCTGGATTCATCATCCAATAAGGTGCCCTAGAAACTGGTGCAAATCTAGGTACTAAGTCGATGGTGAAATCCACCTCTCTGTGGGGTGGTAACCCTAGAAGCTCACCTAGAAACACATCTACATACTCCCTCAAAACTACATGATCATCTAAGGGTGAGTGCTTTGGAGTGCTCTCTGATCGGTCACTGATGGTGATAGCAAAAAGCTGACATCCCTTACACCTACTCCGCTTGAGTTGCTTATCCGAGATCATGCACAAAGAGATAGGTCTCTTCATCCCTAAAATCACAACTGCACTCCCAAGATCATCTAGACACTCAATGACCTTATTTCTACAATCCACCTTAGCTCGATGAGCCTCGAGCCAATCCATACCCAACACTACCTGATAGGATCCTAGAGGAATAACTCAAAGGTCAAGTGTAGTGGAGAAGGCTCCTAAATCAAGTACACAACTCTCCACATACGAGTCCACGGTGAGTTTGGCCCCAGAGGCCAACTCAACCTGCCAACTATCTGGTTTCCTAGCCACCACTAGCCCACACTGGTCCACTATAGAAGGTGATATAAAAGAACTAGAAGCACCTAAATCAAAAATTACTGAGACAGTAATACCCCTGATAGTACCTATCGTCTCAATGATTGTGGCCTGATGCTCATCCTAGTGGTTGTCAACCGCTGCATATACATGATGGGCGTCCCACATCACCCATCATTTTCTTGATCTAAATCTAGCTCTCTCTATGCATCCATGGTATTGGGTTTGTGTGGGAACATACACACATAGTGATCAGGAGATCCTTAAATGAAACATCCTCCTATACGCCTATGAGATGTGGTCCCTCCTATACTTTGGTGAACTAATCCTGTCGGTCCCAACCCTAGCAGGATCTGCATGTGCGAGATGGTTGTACCCTACGAGAACCTACCTCCTATCCCTGGATCCACCAAAACTACCTCTAGAACCACCTCTCTGAAAACCATGTGTCTGTCTAGCCCCCTGCTGCAGGTGGCCCCGCTCTCGTGTCACACACGCTGGTGTGGTGGAGCCCTCGTGTTTGTTGGTAGAGTCCGAAATCCTCCTTTAGTGGGTGGTGTTGTACCCCATGACCTATGACTCTAAAAGGCATGTATCCTCTCCTGAAACTTGCTCTTGTTTCTATCTCGGTGCTCCTGCCCTTGGTCTTGTTCTCCTCAACTAAGTAGGCCTTCTCAACAACCTTCTCAAGTGTGGGAGGAGATAACATCCTAACTGCTCCTACTATATCTACATCAAGGCCTCGAATAAAGCTATTAACTTGTAATTTCTCATCTTACAGGTAGTCCACATACTGCAGAAGATCTAAGAACCTACTCTCATACTACGCTACTGTGTCAGATCCCTGTCATAAGTCGTGAAACTCATCGATCCTCTTCTGCATGAAATGCTCTAACATATAACGAGCCTTGAATCGCTCCTTGAAAAAATCCCAAGTCATTGTCTCTCGAGTTAGATGGAGCTTCTGCTCCTCATTCCTCCACCAAATGCCTCACACGCATCTCGGAGGAGGTGTATGGAAAATCTTTCATTGACGTTGCTCTCGCAAGAGTGCAAGCCAAAGCAAATATCCAAGCTAAGGAGCCATGACTCAACCCCAAAGCCATCTATAGAGCCGGTGTAGGTGGGTGGCTGCAAGCGAAGGAGATCTCTAATCACACTACCTGTATCTTGATCCTGGTGATGTAGTCCAATAGGTGAAAGGGGTCACCTATCCCCAAATGGTCCCTTGAGACTATGTGAGTGGCTACGATGGTATGAGGCTACCCTCTCATGATGAATAGAAGGGCTATGTGACCTCTCCCACCTCGGTGTATCGTGCTCTGGCAGCTCTGAATGTGCATCCTCACCTATCGGCTCCTCATCTCCCAATGGAATCTCCTCTCTCATCCTCCGGTGGTGGTGGAAGACACTGCTCCACAACGCCTATCAGATGCTACAGGACCTCTAATATCTGAGACCCAAATTAAGGTGTTGGTGACTCCCACGTAGAGGAACTACGCCCCAAGCCTCTAGCTAATCGTCCCCTCTTGGGTGCCATCCTGTGCACGAGGTGAGTGAAGAATTTATTAAATGGTTGCGGAAAATGTTTAATTATTATTTTTATTTATTTACTTTTAATGTTGTTAACTGGTTGATTGATTACCTAGAGTTTCCGCTTGTGTGAATCCCACTCGATACAAATGTAGTGCCCCATCTCGGACAATCGTAAACATACTAAAAAGTAGGTAAAAAAATTTTTTTGATAATGAGGTCTAATGTTTTGCCTAACCATTCTCATTAAATAATTACATTCATAACAATCTAATTTTAATCGAATTGCTAAAACATTTATTTCTAATTAATTTTATTTATTTAGACTCTATTAAATTACACACATTGAAAAATAATTAATCACCCTTAAAAAATTTCATCCCCTAATACCTACATTTACCCACACCCCCTTTTTAATTTAAAAGACCATTCCCACCAAAAACCCATGACTTAATGTGAGCAGGGTCTTATTTGAGCCCTAAGATTAAACAAATCTCAACCCTAGATCAAAATTTGTGACCTAAACTACTTTATCTCTTTCTTTTCTTTTCTTTTCCATATTATTTTCCTCTCATTGTTAAGTTTACTTTTGTTCCTTCTTGCAGGCCAAGAGTGGGGAAGCCATGGAAGCTTGTTTGGTTTCTTATGTCTCTCTTTTTTTGAATCATCCATTCAAAACATTTTCATATTTTTTTTGGTGTTTTTTTTTTGATTAATATATATTATTTATTTATGTATGTTTATTGTAGGGGGATGGATTAATGGAGGAGGAACAAGGGATGATGGATTTTTTCGAAAGGAGGAAAGTGTGGAAGGACAGGGGGGTAGGGGTGCCATGGCCGCAGGGGGTTGGACTAGGGGGATAGTGAGCCACATGGAGGAGGCACAAGGCACGGGGAGGACAGGCACGGGGAGGAAAGGCGCGGGGTGTGTGGGGCGATAGGGCAACAAGGACAGGGTGTCCGTGGAAGTCGGGGAGCAGGTCGCAAGGCCTGGGTGTGGCCGCATACGGGTGTGGGGGAGGGTCGGCCTCCTAAATTTTCATTTCCTTTTTTTTCTATTTTTTTTTTGTATATTTAAAAACTTAAAACATATAATATATATAATATATACAATACAATATATAATATATATAAAATTTATATATATGTATATATTTACTTTTTTTAAATTTTTAAAATAAAATTGATAACTTTTATTTTATTTTATGATTATAAACTCATATAAATAATACAAAATAATGTATGTAACTATATATTTATAATAAAATAAATAACTATATTAAAAATTCATTTTCAAGTAAGAAGGATAATCATTTCTAGTTGTAAATTTTCAGATTTCTCTTTGATAACTTAGTGACTTTTTTGGAGCCTAAAACTTTCCAATAAGATAAGAACTTATTTCTAAAAAAAATTTTCAAAGAAGATTACTAATTCAAATGTGATTGCTTAAAAGAAAACAACTAATTAAAACTTAACATAGGAAGAAAAAAAAGCTATTTTTATTCCCATCATTACTATTACAAACATTAAAAGAGGATAAATGTTTTTTTTTTTTTCAAATGCAATAAAAGATCATTTCAGATTTTTAAACAAGTAAAAACTTTCAACAAGCAATATTATTTCTTTGATAAAGAAAAAAACTTTTCCATTAAATGGCCTTTCTTTATCAAAAAGATATTTCACAAACAAAGAATGTGTAAGGAATATCACTATTTTACAATATCTCATTTGTAAAACACCTCAATACTTCATATTTATAAATTATGCTAAAATACATAAGGAGATAAACTATCAAATCCTTTCCAAGATTGAGGGAAGACTCTTAATTTACAAATGGAATACAATCTTACAAGTGGTGTTCAATACACAAGATGGAAACTATTTCATGCCAAAGAATCATCCCACATGGCCATACTTTAGATATTACAAAGCCTCACAAAAAAAAGAGAGAACAAAGAGAGGCCAAGATGCCACCAACTCCAAGCTTGAGATACAATCTTCATGCCTTCAAGAAATCCAACAAGGAGAAGAAGCTTGTTTACCACCCAACCATAGGCATCATTACATTCTTTCCCAAGGTTGGGATGCATGCTAGCCTCCCCCAAGCCCATGGGAAAGAGGACAACTAACCACAACTTGCACAAGAATGAGGGTGAACAAACAATGATACATCCACATGAAGCACAAGACAAGTATAAACAAGACTCCAAATTTTACAAGATGAAAAAGAGGAGAACCCAAGTTCTACCTCTAAAACAAATGGGGAAGAGAGGAGAGAAGTTCTCCAAAATTGTAACCAACAATAGTTGCATTAAAACAAGATCTCCATGCCCTCCTTATTTCTCCTAATTCATTCAAGCCCTCCTTATTTCTCCTCCCTTTCACCAAATCCTTCTTGGAAGGATTTTCAAACCCCAAAGGGGTTTCCTTACCAAGAATGGGGAAGGAGGTTCAAGCCAAATGAACCAACTTCCCCACCTCAAACCAATTTGAGGGGAATAACTAAATCCTACAAGGCTTTCCCATCAAGCCTATGAGGATTGAGAGGGAAAAATCCCTCTCTCTTCCCCCACAACTCCAAAACTCCATCATGCCATATGATGGAGGGAGCAAAAACAAGTAACAATAAATAAAAATCCACATGCAACAACCACATTTCCAAGTAAATAAATCCAACAACTAGCATGAATACAACACATACAATAAGGTTAAAAGAGCTACCTCAAAGAAAGCTCTCCAAAAAGCTTTCCAACTTCAATCTTTTCTAGTTCTTGACTTAAGCAAACTCTAGCTCCAAATCCACCCAAGCATCTAAGCCAAAAGCTCGTAAAAGTTATCTTCCTTTTCCCATGAGGGGGATTTGAAGAGGAGCAAGAAAAAATCCTCACAAATGAGGGGGTGACATGTGTCACCCCTCTCCTCCTTCAAGGTCAAAGATGCCAAAACAAAAGAGTGAAAGGGGTAAAATGCCTTTTAGCCCTCTTCTCCCAAATTACTCTAAATGCTAACAAGACAATTCTTGTGCAACTTTTAACAAGCACACTAAACCATACCCCTTACATGGATGTGACCAAACAAGAGGCAAAAAGGGAGGGAAAACTCCCTCTAGCCTTGGAAATAAGCCCCCTACCTATTAGGTAGGGTCCAAGGGCTCATTTTTATGTTAAGGGAACTCCCAAACTAAAAGGGGTCCCTAAAAATGCCCAAAATAACCTAATTTAGGGTTTGGAAAAATTTTGCACAAGGTTAGAGGGTGTGGGGACCACCCAAGGGTTCACATGTGACCCTAAACCCTCTAGATTAATTACATCATTAATCTAATTCAAAACTTAATGCAAGTGGGGTCATTATTTCCCAAAACAAGCTTACAACACAAACTAAACACCCTAAGCAAAATTAATAATTACAAGACATATTACATTACAAATGAGGGTCACCCATGGTGCCCAAAACAATAATTCTAATGCTAAGGCCTCAAGCAATAAACATGGCTAGGACTTAGCCCGTGGGCTACTTGTGTAAAGTTGTGTAGCTGGCCTGAGTCCCACGTTATCTCTGTGACCTCATCACCTTACACACTCATTGCATACATTAAACACACATGTCCGATAAAATATAAATCAACTACTAAATAAGATATCAATGAATTCTAAACTAACATTTCATCTTTCCTAGAATCAAAGTGCGAACAACGTGCACAACTATACATAATTCACCATAAGTTAGTCACAATGATAAAATGACATGTATCCATAGAATCCAACATGTAAAAAACCGAGTATCCATCAATATAACTACATCCCAAAACAACATCATATCAATTAGTATCCATGACATCATAAGATAATGAAAATAACATAGTAATCAAGCTAAATCGGTGTTAATACGCCTAAATGTCCATACATGCCTAATTAGATCAAATCTCCTAATGTAATGTATTTGAACCCACAACTCTGATACCAAGTGTAACGCCCACTAAAAACGACCACTCGAGACCCAAGAACAACCTAGGTTTAGATAGAAAAATTATGGAATAATTTTTTTGAAAAGCATGACCACAACCTAAGCTTCAAGCAACAACTGCAACAACAAAGATTCAAAGTCCATTATAATTTAATAAATGAAATTTTTCCATTGTAGAAAACATTAGATCCACATTACAAAATTAATGAGTGTAATTAAACCAATATAGTTAAATTTCTCCTAAGTGTTAATTTAATAAACCATTAAATTTACACTATAGTTAAATATTTCTTAATTAATTTTAGAGGGTCAAAGGGCCAAAGCAATTAAATACCCAAGGTATTTAATTCCACCAGGTCTAAACAATAAACAAGGTTCTTATTTGCATGGGATAGAAAAACATTCTCTTATCCCCTAACGTGACCCTTAAAACAAATCAACCCATGCTTTAGAGTTAAACATGTAAGTTAAAAAGGGGTGTTTTCCCACTTACCCACCATCGACTCATCCTTTCCCTTCAACCTGATTTTTCACATATTTAATGTACTTAGGTTTTCCTGAAAACGTCTCCATTAGATAGGAATTTCTTCCCCTTTCCAATGATATAAAGAAGTCCTCCTAACTCCTCATATTTCTTAATTTACGGGTGACAGTCTAGGGAGGAAATTTTTCCCAAGGCGGGCTCAGCAGCTCGAAGAAGAAATTTTTCCTAAAGGTGGGCCTATTGGCCCAGTGTAAGAAAAGTTTCCCTAAAGGCAGGCCCGCAGCCTTGGGAAGAAAATTTTCCCTAAAATTGGCCTCCGCAGCCACAGAAGAAAATTTTCCTAAAGGCGCAAGGGACATGTGGCACATTGTTAAGCCCACGTGGGAAGGTGGGTCATCGGAGGTAATTTGGATTTTAAATATTTTTGTTTAAAAGGAAAAAAAGGTTTAAAACCCCCACACCTCCGCTCGATGCCAAGGGATGCCATGTGACATGCCCAATATTTCTAGTAGGGAAGTGGACTGGCAGGGAGACTTATGGTTTTTCACCATTTTTCTAAAAGGTAAAGTTTGAAAGTGTGGGCCCGCAAACCCATGGAGGTGTTTTTCCAAAATTAAATGGGCAAGGCGTGACGTAGGCAATGGAGGAATTTGTGACTTTTTTCTTTTTGTAAAAATTTCCCTAAGTAATTTTCGATCCCACTGGTCCGATTTACAAATATTTCCCTTTTTTTCTTCAACTAAGGAAAGTAAAAATTCACAAGGACATAACTTTTGACTGGAAGCTTGGATTTGGGAAATGAGGAATTTTTATAAAGTCTTGGAACTCCAATTTGCATAGGAAACATCAAAATTAATTTTTGACAAACTTAAGTGGGTGAATTTGACAAAAACATCTTTCCTGCCATTAAAACGTGAATTAAACCTTCTCAACAACCAAACTTGATTTGATCCGCCATTCTTTCTTCTTCAACTTTCCAAATAGACATGGAGAGTTGCACTTGAAGGATTTCAAATGGATTGCAAGGATAAAATATCAATGGTTGAGTATTCAAAATGAATTTCCTTTCTTTTCTGTGAATTTGCATTATTTTTCCTCTTGCCCAATTAAAGATGAACTGTAAATTGCAAGGCCAATACAAACTATTTTGGAATGTGTTTTGATCATCCTTAGTTTGTTTTAATATTTTATCTTGTCTTTCATTGTTGCAGGGTACTCTATATGTTTTTCTGATATTTATTTGTAGTTTTATAGTGAATCAAAATAGAAATCATACTTAAACCCAAATTGATCTATTTTCATTTACCATACTTTAAATATTTAAGTTCATTCCATTCCAATTTTACAATGTTTAACTTTACTTCAATCCATGTGTGAAAACCCAAAATGTAGTTCTACTTTCAAATCATGCACTTCGAATGAAATAGAGAAATGTAATATTTCTTCATACGTATTTCTTTTTCCAATTTTCAAATAGAGATTTCACAATATATTTCAAACATGATTTCAAATGAAAACCATATCATTTGTGGTAACTAAAGCAACTTCTATTGAACTCCAATAATTCTTTTACAACTTCCTTTTCAATCATCAAATACAACTTACGTAATACACATCTCTCATGTTCAAATGTAGGTTCCATTTCCAAAATAGAACATATTTCCATCACTAATATTATTATAATGCTATCCAATTGAAGTAGGAAAATTTCACAATAAGGAACCCAAGGAGGAACTCCAAAATTTGTCTTCATCCTCAGCTCCAGGCACAACAAGAAGAAGATCCACCATATATCTTTTGATCACAACAAAAATCGGAGAGGCTACACTCTCCACCCAACCAAGAATTCAAATGAAGAGGAGAACCCATCATCCTCATTGGCCCTCGAGCCCCAACCACAAAGCAATAAGAAATGCATTTCAATGCATGGCAAAAAAAAGGCTTCCACAAAACAAAAGCAATTTTCACATACAAAACACAAATAAAATACATACTGTGATTTATAACCATAGGATAAACAACAAACAATACTAAGGCTTCATCATGCACAATCCAAAGGAGCAAGAACCATGGGGATACTGCTTATACCTCCCAAAGGGGAAATGGGTGTCCACCTTAAGATAAACCCACCAATATATATATATATATATATATATATATATATATATCATTTCAAAACCCCTACATTCCCTTATGCCTCCCCCAAGTACCCCTTATACCTCTCATTCTCTTATGCCTCCCCACACTCTTATGGCACCCCATAACGAGTAAAGAAATGCAAGCTATTTCTTTTACAAGGTGGAACCCAATCCCAAACTCCCTCCACAATAACACTTATACCTCCCAAAAACTTGTATAAATCCCCACAAGATACTCCCATAGTCTTCTCCTACACCATACCTAGGCAATCTACTCAACCAACTAATAACATATAAAAAAATTCAAAGCATTCACATATGCATAAATAAAAAGAGAACATTTTAAAGAGTCAAGCTCCTACCTCTCCATGGTAGAGTTTTCTCCAAAATTTCAACAAGCTTTCTCCAATCACAATAGTCCAAAAGCTCCAGCAATCCACAAGCATTCCACAAAAATATCTAACTCTCTTCAAAATTACCAGAGCTCCAAACCAAAAGAGTAACAAAAATGAAGTCACCAAATGAAGTAACCCTCAAAAAAGAAAAATAATTCTAATAAATAGAAAAGGAAGAGAGTAGGATGAGGTGGCTCCATGTAAGGAATATTTTTTTCAGCCATGAGTAGCATTCCACCAATTAAGTAGATACACTTATCATACAATATATGTTATGCCTTCACTAAAGTTTTGAAATGAATTCTACTCATATTTCTTAAGGGATGATAGTAAAAACACTATTTTGTACAAACTATAACTCCAAACACACAAAATACTCTAAGAATTTTTTCTCTACAAATATACTAGGTCATTAACAAAATTATTTTAGCATCCCTTTTGTGTATTTAAGAAAAAAACATTAAAGAGTTAATTTTTGAAGTGATTAAGCATCTTGCAAAAATATACTTTGCATAATGTCCATGTTTTTAGTAGGTTAACCAAATCTCATTTAAATCATTCCATAGTGACCATATTTATATTGGAAATGATTGAGAAGACACTATGGACAATATGGAATGATTTTAATAGAGTTTTCATGGATTACAAAAATATGGATTTTTTTTTAAAGTGATATTTTGTAAGGAATTTATAAGATTTTGTTAATCTCTTCCTACCTAAATCACCTCCTAGAAAAGTTGACTGTTTCACTTTTTTTTGTTTTGTAAAAGCAACTATTACAAACTCCAATTTTTCAAATAGAAATTGTTGAAACATGATCTTTATAAGTTGAGTGTGGTTATCGTAAAATTCCTCCAATCTCAAAATTTTGTTTGTTGTAAATTCATGAATAACACTAAATGCCTAATGGAAATGCTTGTATAAAGAAAAAACTTTCTTTATTGTTAAAGAAGGGATTTATGCCTAGAATGAAATTTTAAACTTAAAAGGACTTATGAATCTAATCATTCAGATATATAATTTTCCCTTATAGACCCCTAAATTAAAAATTCAGTAGAAATTCCAAATTATCATCAATCTTGTTAAAAATATTGTTTTCTAATATTGTCAATATCAATACTATAACTCTAGTTATTAATGTAATGAAGGTTGCTTAATAATTATTGAATGCAACTACTATGTGATGGACTCATAGAGTCAATATTTTTATGAAAAACAATTGTGCTTCTAAAAATATACTCAATATCCCTTGCATTTGGTAGTCTCAGTTGTTTCTTTTGGGGCGACTAAGATTCTTCCCACTCCATGAGGCTTGAGCCATGAGGGTCCATGTTGGTTGGAAAATTCACACAACCTATATATCTATGGTTTTTATAGATCTCATATATGTGTCTTTTCAATATATCATTACATAAATATAGTTTAATAGGAGTAATGAAGTGTTATATGTAATGAGAAAATTGTTTCCTAGTAGATTAATATAAATTCATTTTCACTATAAATAAATTTTTTTGTTGTTATTATTTTTTAATCCGATATTAAAAGAGAACAGAGAGGCATATGATAGAGGAAAGTGTTTGATGAAATATGTTAAAGAGACATGGTCCTATGGAATGCCATGATTGCAGGGTATGCACATGAATTGACATACCAATGAGGCACTGACACTTTTTCATCAAATGCGGTGGGAAGACAAGAAACCAAAATAGGTAACTAAGTATGCTTTGTGCCTATGATGATTTAGTAGATTTCAATAGGGAAAGGACATCCATGAGTACATTATTGAAAAGATATATGAGGTAGATATTTTGGTGGGAAATTCCGTTGTGGTGTGGATGTATAGAGATTGCAAATAAAATATTTGATAGGATTCTGAAAAGTATGTGATTGCATGGATTGAACTGATTGCGGGGTATGGAACTCATTGGAATGGTGAATAATCCCATGCATTGTTTCAACAAATTCATCCAACAAATGCAAAACAAGACTATATAACATTCACTTGTGTTTTGTATACTTACTGACCATTCAGGGGTGGTGGCCAAATTTTACTACCAAGGTTGAACAATCCAAATGCGTGAATGATCTTCTTGGTACTTACCTTAAGAAATACACCTTATTAAGAATATTCCATTAGAACCTAATACCGATGTATGGGAATATTTTCATGGGGCATGTAGAATTCATTGTGATTTTTGCCTTCTAGCGTAGAATATGTGAAAAACACTTTTTTTATATTGAGATTCGTGATCCAAAAAAGACAAGGAACCGGAAACCATGCACTATCACATACGTCGTGACAACATCCACATACTAAACGTAGTAGTTATTACCTGAAATAGTCATTACTTGATTTATTTTAAAGATATGTTATTTCTTTTAGACCAAATTGCTTTTATTTTATATGTACATTGTAGTTTAACATTTGGATCATTCATCATTTTAATCTTGGCATCGATGGTTTTAGATTTATTAAACTTTGAACCGAGTGGTTATTAGGGGATGATCTTATTATGTAAATTGAACATTATTCCAAATATATCTTCTCACATCCATACCAGTTACTGCAGAAGGCGTTAAAAAAATTGTTTGGCAGTACATGGAATTTCAAATTCAAGATATATTCGTCTTGTTGATTTTCCTTGATATCGAATACATTATTTTTATGCGGAGTGTAAGATTAGACCGAGTAAATAAAGAAAATGGAAGGTAATAAAAGTTTCCGTGGTGTGAACCAATGTGAATGTAATGAACAAGAATTTATTTTGTCCTAGATTATAAAAATGTTGCATCAGCCATTACTTACTTCATTAGGAGACAAAAAAAAAAAAAATTAGGAGTCACAAAAAAAAGTCGACTTTAGGTAGGACTATAGGCCAGCTTAATTTTTCAATTTGAAAAATGAAATATTAGAGTATTGTGGGGTTTTATTACGTTTTTTTCTTATTATTGATACTATGTTTGATTGCATGTCTATACTTATTATGTATATTTTATTTTTATCTTGAAATTATTCACAATGAATAACAATAAAACTCTACTTTGATGTACATATGATTTAATTAAGCATGTTAACGTAGTATGTGGGAAGGGTTTATATTATTTGTATTGAATAATTACATTTAGATTTAGATTTTACAATATATAGATAGATAGGGTTGTATTAGGGAATTTCAATTTCATCACGGGTTAGACACACACAAACATATTATAATTTAAGTGAATTTTATATTAATTTTTTTGTGTTAAAGTGCAATGAACTAAGAGGGGGTGAATTATTCTTTATAAAATTTCAAATTAAACTTCAGAATTGAAAATGAAACTACCATAAGCATTTAATCACAATAACCACTTATTCAACTTAGAGTGTGTATGTCAACACCAATCCGACACTATGATAATATTTCACCAGAACACCTCGTGTTATGATTATTTCAGTAATGCACAGGTTTTGATTTGGTGGTAGTCATTTGGAAACATAGTAACAGACATAACACAAGAACACCACAATCCATAATATAAATTAATGACGATGGATCTGAAATACAAATGTAAATTATATTATTAACATGATATTGATACAATCTCACCCATGAATTACTTGAAGTCTACCAACTCCACTTTCCTTCAAACATTAACTCTAAGAGAAACTTCCTAGTTACACATTTGAATGGCTTCCTTAAGACATCTTCATAATGTTTCCTTTATTCGTGCATAATAATTATTACTACTTTATTCTATGCTAAATGAGGGGGTTGTCCTCTCTATTTATATAACTTTCAGGCTTATCTACTCTATCTATAAGATAGGATAGGAAATTTCTTCCACCTAATCATATACCATGCCTAAAATATTATCTTTACATGTAGGCTTATCTTCTAAGATAAGATAAACCTCACCATTTAACATGGGGTCCACCTTTCGAGATTTTACACAAATTAAATATATAAAATATTTATGACAACACTCATTGTCGTTATTGTAAATATAATATTTCTAATTCTAAATCATGTAAGCCCTATTGAATTTTGACTCTTTTAACATTACTCGGATAAGTTACGACAAATATTTACTTCTTACCATTGATTGTTACTTTCACCACATTTCTATTGTACTTTTCCCGTTACCATACTTTACTTTATTTGTGCCATCATAATGGCGGCGGCGTTATCTTCTAGCAGATTCTACTACTAACAACACCTTATTCATAATACATACATTAATGAAATAGAAATTATGGATAAAATTCTTGTGTTAACATCTTCCCCCTCCTAGATTCTACTCTATCTTAAGAGTATACTATTATGGAAATTCTAAAGTTGGTGCCTATAAATCTTTAACTTGTTGTAGTTAACCCATGTCATAAATGGATTACCATCCAATTGATCCAGTTGATATGTAAAATTTTCATGCGTAACTACTATTTTGTAGGGTCCCATCTATTTTTGAAGAGGTTTTTATGCCATCTTTTCTTGTATCATGGATCATATACTAGAAGCAAGTCATTCACTTGAAATGGAGACAACATGATCTTTTGATCAAAGTACTCATACTTCATCTTCTTTTTATAACTAGTATCCTTCATTTTTCCCTCATTTCCTCTAACAAATGAAGATGTACAATCTTTCTCTTACCAAATCACTTTCATCCATCTTTTCATTTTTCATAACTCTCATAAATAGGGATATCAAATTCAATAGAAATAATTAGATCAATTCCATAAGCCACCACTTATGGGGAGTATCATATTTTGAATTTGATGTTTCCTAAATGACCATAACGTTGCATGAATCCTTTTCTACCACTTATGCATCTGTAAAGCTACATATTTTACTAGGATTTTGCGCCATACGTAATATGTTCACTCTACATGTCTATCTCGTGTTTGGCTTGTAAGTTTTTGCCTTCCTATGCTGAATAGAAAACTTGTTTACCATGGCTTCTACCACCTCATTAATAAAGTGGATTCTTTTATCTATTAAAATCTCTAATTGAAAAACAAATCTAATGAAAATGTGTTCATACATGAACCTTGCCACTTCGTCCATGGAAGCTATTTTTAAGGGTCTAGCTTCAACCCACTTGGTTAAATAATCATTGGCCACTAAAATATACTTATTTTGGAATAGAGTAGTTAGAAGTTGACCTATAATATCTATTCACCAATTTTCAAAGGGACCAAGTGAAATAATAGGACATAATGGATCTAATGTAGTTGGAAGTTGACCTATAATATCTATTCCCCAATTTTCAAAGGGACCAAGAAAAATAATAGGACATAATGGATCTAATGAAGTTTTATGATTCCCATGTAATTTACAAATATCACATATCTTATAGTAATTATAACAATCTCTAAAAAGAGTTGACCAATGATAACTTTGTATCAAAGATCCTTCTCATTGTAAGTTGTCCAGAGAAGTGTCCTCCACATGTACCATTGTGGAATTTTTCAATTATCTCCTTTCCTTGATCACGCCCAATTGCCCTCTTGTATTGTCCATCAATCCCTATCAAAAATAAGAATCCATGTAGAATGGAATATGGATGACTTGGTTCATTAATTTTCCTCTTAGTCTTTTCCTTGGCACCATTAGGAAACTTGAAATCATTCAAATAATTATAACTATTTGTGTGTACACTAGGGATTGTGTCAAGGATAATAATGTTGCATCTAGGAAATCATCATCATCACAAGATGAACCCAAACCAGGTTCGGAAGAGTGCATATGCATTAATATGTTTCTTTTATGGTCTATCTATAATATAAATTTTAGATTCTTGTAGTAAAACTATCCAACTTGTTATCCTTCCTAATGAGTTACGCTTATTCACAATGTATTTTACAACTTGATTATCCATTAAAACTATAAATTTATTCCTATAAATTAATATCTAAACTTATTTATAAAATAAATGATATCTAGAGCCTCTTTTTCAATTATAGTATAATTTATCACAACATTGCTCATTTGTCTGCTCCCAAAGTAAACTTAAGTTACTCCCTAGTGTTGCATCCCATTTTCATCCTTATAGCTCAAGTTACTCCCTAGTGTTGCATCTAAACAATTAGTGTATATAACAAATGACCTACTATAGTCTCGATTCTTTAAACATGCAAAGATACCAAAACATCCTTTAGTTGTTCAAAATCTTCATGTTCTCTCTTTCATGGCTCATAAGTGGCATCCTTCTTCAAGAACTAGGTTAATGGTTTTGCAATAATTGAGAAAATTTTTGTGAACATTCTATAATAAACCATATGGCCTAAAAAATGATCTCGACTTACTTCTATTCAAAGGAAATTGTAACTCTTTGATTTTTGAAACTTAATCAAAATCAATACCAATACGATCTATAGATACGACATTTCCTAACAAGACACCTTTAGATCATCCAAGGACACAATTAGTAGGATTTAGTGAGGCGTGTGATTTATCTAACCTTTGGAATGCCACCGCATCTAGTACACATGGTTGATTTTATTCCCGTAGAGGCAAAAGTCATCCAAAAATACTCGATGAAGCTTCTAATGTAGGTTTCAAACACCTTATTCATTAGGAGTTGGAATGTTGTTGGAGAATTACACAACCCAAATTCCATAAATCTATGATAAAATGTTCCTTAAGGAGTGGTGAATGTAGTATTAAGTTTATTTTTCTTTACTATATGAGCTTGGCTATTCCCGCTATATCAATCTACAAAACTATAAAATTCCTGGAAAACTACGTCGTCCAAGATCTTGTCTAATAATAGAAGAGGGTAATGATCCTTATTTATTTCCTTGTTGGTCTTCCTATAATCATAAAAAATTCATAGTTTCCCATTCTTTTTTATTGAGATCACAATGGGAGACACCCATTCTGAATTCTCCACAAAAATATGAATCATGAATCAAAAATTTTATCTATTTTTTCTTTTACTGTCTTGTAAAAATTAGGATTCATTCTATATAGAATTTTCTCAATTGTCTTAGCACCATCTAACATCTCAATAGAATGTTCTACCCAACTTGCTTGATGGAGTTCGTTGCAATGAAAAGTGAATAAGTGCATGTACCTTCTAAATATTTAGAGGTAGGGCTCCTCTGTTTCCATCACAACATCACCAATTTTTATTTGTTGAAGACAATCATACATTTCTTCTTCATATAATTTTATGGGTTCATGAGTCGATGTGACCGGAAGGATATCCATCACTCATACATCAACCTGAATTTCTTTATCTTTTGTGTCCACTTCACTAGTACTAGAATAATCGGAGGATTTATAATCATGAGTTTCATCTCTTGAATCCATATGTTCTTCCATCTGATGTCAAGGAATCACATTTATCTTCACTCTCTCCTTACCACGTCCACGTGTCATGAAGCCTTCATTCTAGTAGTTTCTTGCATGAAATATCCTTAGCCAAGGCCTTCCTAGCAACATTGGTATGCAATAATACCATTCTTCATTATGTGAAATTTTACCACACATACAACACCCACATATATTGAAACATACGAAACAACACCTTTTGGTTTAGTTTTTCCTTTATTTAACGACCTTCAACATAAGTGTCGAGGTTGATCATTTTTAAACCCAACATATTTATTATAGACTGGATCATTAAATTAACTGTAGTACCTCCATCTACTAAGACATAATGAATTGAAACTCCTTTACATAATACCTCATCTTGTGGAGCAAACGAATATGCCTCTTCTTCCAAAATGATGACCTTAACCTCCTTCCTTTATCAATCATCGATTCCACTTCGTAGCTCTCTCCTCTTCTTAGAAAACATAGGTAGAAGTTTTCCATATGTAATATTTAGAGGATGCTTGACAGATCTTGTTAGATGGAGTATTTTCCTGCCCATGTGAAATCAAAAATCTTACACACCTAACTTTCTTCTCCTATGTTTCTTACTAGTCTCTCCTTCCATGTTTTTAGAGTCATTTACATATTGGTTATCTTTCTCTTTCTTTCTTTTTATTACAAACACATGTACTACATTATTTATGCTCCTACCTACTACATAAAAAAATCACATGTGCTTTTCCTTTATCATTATCTCTTGTACCAGATGTAGAAGTTCTATATGGACAATAATACTTATAATGATAATTTTTATAACAACCATATCATAAAAATTTATTATATTTCTTTTTAGACCTATATCTCATTGGAAATTTTGGGAACTAAACTCCCTTTCTTAAAGAATATTAATACCTAACTCACCCATATTCC
Source organism: Taxus wallichiana var. yunnanensis (assembly GCA_018340775.1). Classification (NCBI taxonomy): domain Eukaryota; kingdom Viridiplantae; phylum Streptophyta; class Pinopsida; order Cupressales; family Taxaceae; genus Taxus; species Taxus wallichiana. The sequence goes on along the minus strand of CM031244.1, from coordinate 783,208,503 downwards.
TAAGGAGATCTTCATACTAACTAGAGGCACTAAAGGGAATATATTTTCTCACCAAATGTGGTTCTAGTTTCTGGACCAAAGGTTTTGGTGTATGCTTTTCCTTAATAAAAACTTCTTTGGGATCCTCTTCAATGTTTTCTTCTTTCCTTATAGAAATATCCTCTTCTTATTTGAGTGTTTCTAGGTGGTCATACTTCACTCATTGTCTGATCTCTGGCTTCATCCTAAGAACGAAGTGCTTATAGAGGAGATTATCAATGCCATTGATTAACCCATCCACTAATCCTTCCTTATGGATCTGGGTATCAAAATTTCTCCTTAACTCTAGAACAAGAGCATAAAAATATTTGATATTCTCCTTCTCTCGGGATATCTTTTTATCTTGATCATGAGATCTACATACTTTTTTGTTCACAAATTTCTTTAAGAAAAATTGCACTTAATAAATCCCATGAGTTTTTAACATTATCACCTAGTTTTTCAAACTACCAAAGGGCTTAACCATCCGAAAGGTAGGAAGAAATTCAGTCAATTTTTCCCTTCTTATAAGGCCATTAAAAATTTAAGATCGTTTAAAATTTTGAATGAAAGGAGCATATTAATTATAATGGGATGAAATACAAGAATGTTTCCCATTTTTCAAAACTAAACAAAGTGAAATACCAACCCATAAGTACAATTAGTAAGAATTATGTGCATAAATAATTATAATTAGTACAATATAAAGTGACTTCACACATTTCTACGCGAAAATAGGAATGACCACAATAAACATACATTTACTATGGTAAAACATGACTTACTAGGCTAAATACTATTCACAAGTGAAAATTTAATTCACTATGGTGAATACTATGCACAGATAAAAAGCTACTTTACCATGATAATTATTATGCATAGTAAAAATAAGTTTAATCTCCAAATGATTTCGACTAAGTGGGAATATTTCTCCGGAAAATCCACTAACGAGGAATGGTCCTAAATGGAACCAAAATGTCAACACCAATCGGCACTATGATAATATTTCACCTAGAACTCCTTGTGTTATGATTATGTGAAACAGATAACTTTTGGTTTGGTGGTAATATTCTAGAAACACAAGAAACATACATAACAAAAGATCACCACAATCCATAATATAAAGTAATGACGATGGATATGAATACAAATGTAAATTATATTATTAACATGATATTAATACTATCTCACCCATGAATTACTCCAATTGTTACCTATTCCACTTTCCTTCTAAGAGTAACTTTAGGAGAAACTTCACAATTACACATTTTGATGGCTTCCTTAACACACCTTCACAATGTATCCTTTATTCACATACTAAGTATTATAACTTTAAAATGTGTTAAATGAGAGGGTGTTGTCTCTCTAGTTATAGAACTTTCAGGATTATCCACCCTATATATAAGATAACATAGGAAATATCTTTTAGCTAATCATATTCCATGCATTAGCACCATTTATAGGTCATGATGCTAACTACCCTATACCATGTATAGGCCATGTATGGGTTCATTTGTCTATTGTAGTGCCCCTACCTAATAGCACACCTTTACGGGGGGTGTACTAGTTGGCGTATTAAAAAAACTAGGAGAGACACATCCTAAACACCTTTTCATGTAGGTAATTTTCCTTACATAATATACAAGCACTTTATTTGATATCCGAGAGGAGTAACCACGAAGGAACATAAGATAATGATGTAAATTTAGCATTAATTGGATAGTTCCAGCAAGATTAATGCTCTCATAATTGAATAAATAGAATGTTATCTAGAACTTTGCTAAATGGAGTTGTAGCTAATACTCATCCCTATGTCATTACCATTATGAATTAAATCATCTCTGCACACGAAGATAAGGTTGTAACTATAAATCTCTTCAAATGATTAATTTGGATCAGTATTTGTGTCTCAAGATGTTTTGTTTGTCTCTTAGAAAAAGAGGATCTTCTTGCTTCCACTACTTTATTTGTTGTAGAAGAGAAAAAAAGGATTGAGGTTTAAGGGCGTTGTTATCCAATTTTGTAACCCCTTGCAAAATGGATCAACATATAGGTCTAGGAATTGATAGTTAATTAGAGAAATTTACAAATTGTTTCATGGTGAGCTTACGCTCCCATGATGAAAACACACCTTGAATACTTAGAAGAGGATTTGCATTAATGGTCAAACTAGAAAAATGTCAGATTTTTGCCTTGTTGATGCATGTTAATCGCTTCCTCCCATCGCATGTCAAACACACTTTTTTGCATGACACGCATCAACCATACCTTGTTGAAATGCGTAAATTTTTATTCTGTCCATGCGACAACATACCTTATTTTCATGTGACAAGATCCTCTGTCATGCATCAACCTCCCCTCACTATTGTGCGATTCCTTTCGATGCACATCATTTCTTATTGTCGTGCGAAAAGTCTTTACCATTTTAGCGGTGACTCTTCCCTTCTTTTCATGCATCAACTAGTTGATTCTCTTTGGTGAAAATAAGGAGTTTTAGATATGGTAAGACATTAATGATACCATACAAGGTATCTCAACAACCAGATTGATGAGGTATGGCACTCCCATTCGTCGTGCAAGAAAAGTACCATTGAAAAGTTAACCATCATGGCTGCCCATATATACATATAGGAATTTAATGAATAATGTTTGTCTGTAGCTCTTTTTCTCTATATATGTAAATTTCCCTCATTTGAAGGGGGAGATTTTTGAAATTGTACATGAACTTTGCCAAAATTGTTCCAAAACTTTATTGAGCTGTAAACCTCAAATTTATGCATTTTTTCAAGGATTCTTTCCTTGTGCCTATATTGTAATGGATTTTGTATATTTTTAATCAATAAAATTATAGTTTTGTGGCTCTTCTTGTCCTAGCTTGATATATATTGCATCTTTTGCCTTCTATTCTATTTTTTGGTATATTATGCATATAGTGTTCCTTCAAAGGGTTTAAATATGTTGTGCTCCATGAAATTTGAGGTTGGAATGTGTTTTTGGAATGAGGCACTTTTTCTACCCTCTTCATTATCATTTTCCCCCACTTTCACTCACTAGGAATCTCTCTAGTCCATTTTGGTGTTATCGCCTCCTTAGTGTAGAATTTACATTTTATGTATTTCTCCTCCTCTGATCCCTTAGAATTTGTATTTTAGGAGTAGGCTAGCATTAGAATAGGTCAAGAACCTACCTTCTCTGGAGTTTTTCTCAATCGCGGTGTCCCACACCTTGAGACAATCCCATGTTAGTCAAAATTAGGGTTTTGTAATGTGAAAATCCTAGGGTACTACTTTTCCGACATAACAATTTTGGTATGCCCAAAGAAATCAATATTTTCATTTTTATCAAGATTGGGTGTGTTTCTTGGTGAAATTATAGCCTTTGGAGGCCTGCAACAACACATATGGTGATTCATCATTTAAATCTAGTGGTTTAAGCAGCCCAAGTTTATCAAGTTAATGAGAAGAATCCAAACATGGTCAAGAACTAGATAAGAGGGGCTATTTTCTATCTACACTTATCCGTAGATAGATAAATAAGGCGAAGAATAACTCAAATGTCTCCATCTCCAGCAAATAGAACATTACCCACCCTCCACTCAGGTGACCCTTTCTTGATCGACTAGGGTTCTCGGGACACTCAAGATGGCTCATCTACAACCACAAAATCAGCCACCTCCAAATCACTATAAAAATATCACTGGGCGTAGTCCACTTGCCCTTAATGCACAAAATCTAGGTCCCAATAGCAACATTAAAAACTATCCCATACTTCATTGGAGAAAATCACACAACTCCCATCGACCACATTCAATACATTGAAAATTTTTGTGCCATACATGAGATTGTCGAGATGGATGTTGCGAGATGAAGTTATTGGCTTCATCTTTGAAAGGAAAAGTGTTGTAGTGGTTTAGAGGGTTGAGAGTAGGATTGATTCGGAATTGGGATAAATTTTTCTGACTCTCTCTGTGGTTAGTTTTGTGAGAGGGCTTCAACTTATCCCTTTTGGAGAAGATGAGTATAATAAAAATTACACCAGCTAAGAAGATGGAAGACTTCAATTCTAGATTCCAAAGAACATGGGAAAGGATCCTAGTTGTGGTTAGCTCAAGGTGCATTAGAATTTATTTTCTTAAAGCTCTAAATTTTGATATATCTTTTATGATACAATATATGGGGGAATAACCCTACTAGACGCCTATGCCATAACTATTAGAGCTGAAAATTGCCTAATTCAAGCCAATGAACTTTCACTTAGGCCACCTATGCCTCTCTATCTAGACATGGGGAATCCTAATCCTAATCAAGCACCAACAATATCCCCATCCCTACTCCAAGAAATCGAGAGTTCTAAAAATCATCCACTTCTTCTCGTAGTTCAAATGAACTCTAAGAGGTTATGAAAAAATAGAAAAATTTAGGAAACGAGTTCGGTAACTCTTAAGAGGCAGAAAGCTCAAAATTCTAGACCTTATTAGCCTTAGTTCCAACCTAATAAACCTCCATATCAGCCAACTAGGCCACCTGTTTAAGATGCTAACAAGAACCAAGGACAACCCCAAGCTGCTAGGCCATTCCAACCATATAATGCTAATGCAATTTCAACATCTAGGGCCTTGATTCCAACTTAAAACAACATAGCACAAGAATAGGAATGGTTTTTCCTTGCATCCAACTTCATAATCAAGCGACATGATTCAAAGGTTCTTTAAATCAATCATTGATGGTGACTTACCACGGTGTTCCTCAAGAATTAAATAGAGAAGAAATTAAGCGGTAGTAGGTAGCTAATTAGGAAGCACCTCCAAATGAGACAACACTTGTGAATTGGAAAGGCTGAGGATTGTTGTGAAATAAATGTGTTCCCTTGTCAAAGTGTGGTAGCCAACACAAGGTCTAAGAAGAGGAATATAGAGGAAGGTTCATCATCTAATCCAAGTACTTCGCATCCTTCTATCACACTTCGGGGTATAAGCGGTCCAATTTCAGCCCTAAATGTTCAAAATCAACCCAAACTATTGTTTAAGCCAACTCATGTACTTGTTATAGTAGCCCATGCGTAAGAGAAATTCATGTTGACTAAGGAGAGGCGAAGGAAAATCCATCTCCTTTAAATATTAGTGATGAAATGAAGAAGACTGATGTAAGAATTTCTATGTGGGAATCATTGAAAATTTTGGGCCAACAAGATTTGTTACAAGTAGCCATGCGAGAATTTGTCAACGTCAAATGAGTTTTCCAGAATCAAGAGAAGGTGCCCACTAATGCAGATCCAAAAGAAGGAGTTTATAGAGGTCGGGAAAGGTAAAAGCGTGAATTCTCCTCCATTCTATATATATTTAGTTATTGGGAACAATCTTGTACACAATTACACAATTAATCAAGTGGTAGGAGTTTGGTAATGCCGAAATAGATTGTAGATCGAGTTGGGCTGAAATACGATATAGTTTCTAATGGAGTGGTATAGTTAGATCGGACAAGAATGGGTACTTATTGGGATCATAAAAATTTAAACCTTACTTTGCACGCATGTCCTAATGTCACATTTTAGTAGGATATATCAGTGATTGAATTTCCACCACTCTTTACAGTGTGCTTTTCAATACTTCACCGCCAAAATTGGAGGCTACTTATTACCTGATTGGTTGCATATGCTCTTAAGAACAAGGTATGTATATAAGGCTATAATCTAGTCTAAACCTATTAATAATTTCCATATTTAGCCTCATGTACTAAGCCCATTCAACATAAATTACACATCCTTTGATCAAGAGGATTTCCTAAACACTTCGGAAACAAATACCAACGTTTGGGGCATCCTTGATTTAACTCTTGATGAATGGGAACAAAAAATTCATGAATATGATCCATATAAGGAAATAGAGGAGGCTAAGTTGGGAGTTTATTGTTTTCACGAGGAAAACACACCCCCTCCTACTCTCACACAACTAGATGATAACGGTGATAATGAAGTATGAAAGCTATTATTTGATGGCTCAAGGAGTAAGCAAGGCACTAGAGGAGGAGCAATGATTTTGTCACCACAAGGTATGAAGTACTACTCAACTTTCCATTTTCAGTTTACTTGTTTAAACAATATCGTTGAGTATGAAGCTTTGATACATGGATTGAATTGGGCAAGAAAGAGGGATATACAAAACTTGCAATTGTTTGGGGATAGTGAATTAATTATCAACCAAGTTAGGGAAAACATGTTGATAGAATAATCTGATCAAAGCCTAAAAATATTAGGTATGTGATCAAATTCATGATTTTAAAGCATTCAATATTCAAGCCAAACCAAGGAAGAATAATAAGGCTGCAAATAGGCTTACAAAAATTGGAGAAACATTTGATGTTGTGGAAAATATGAAAAGAGATAAAGTGCAGCCACATATTTATGTAATTGTGAGGCCAATTACGCCAGACAATAGCATGAGCTAGCAGGTATTTGAGAATGATCAACAGATCATTAATTTCTTAAAGGACGAGGTCAATTTCTTAGTTAAAAATCAAGATAAATTGGGAAAACAAGTATGGTGATCAAGTTGTTTAGCTTAAGACAAATAAGATACTAAAGGGTTTAGTGACTCTAGAGTCAAAATTCAATCCTAATGATCAATTCTGAGGGAAAGAGATAAAATTTAGATCAAATGCGAGGATTAAAATCGAATTTCTATTGGAGAAAGAAAAATAGTTCAAATTGGAAAGGTAAGTACTGAACAAGAAAAATCTAAATTTAAAAAAAATTGCCAAGAATTTCCAGATGTGTTTGCTTGGAGCTATGAAGATTTGAAAGGACTTAATCCTAAGTTTGGCAGAACACGGGGGTTGAATTGGATTCGGAGCTAAACCAATAAGGAAAAATGAAATGCCATTCAATCCTCATATCAAGCCTCTCATGAAAAGAGAACTAAATAAACTCATTGAAGCAAGCATCATCTTTCTAATCAAGCACTCTTCATGGGTAGAAAATCGTGTTCCAATTAGGAAAAAGTATGTGGAAATTAGGTTATGTGTGGATTTTTGAGACTTGAATAGGGCCTTTCTCAAAGACCACTACCCACTTCCTTCCATGGATAAAATCCTATAGGTTGTAGCCATTTTGAAAGGTTCTCATTCTTTGGATGGCTATGCGGGCTATAATAAAATCATGGTGAAAGAGGATGACCAGTTCAAGACAAGATTCACCATGAAGTGGGGCACATATGCTTATAGGAAGATGCCATTTGGAATGTCAAATCTCAGAATAAATTTCCAAACGGTGATGGATATGGAATTCAAAGGAATGATCAATAAGATAGTTATTTTGTATCTAGATGATATTACTCTATTCTCCAAGAATGCAACAAGTCATCTCTTTCACCTCGAGACATAGTACTCCAAGATGCAGGGAGATTGAGTGTCTCTGAATCCAAAAAAAGTGCTTATTCTTATCTCATGAAGGAAAGCTCTTAGGCCACATTGTGTCTAAGTGAGGATTGGCAATTGATCCAGAAAGGGTATAAGTTATTTGAGCATTGCCATTACCAAGTCATAAGAAGGCTCTCCAAAGCTTTTTGGGGAAAATTAATTTTGTCAGTAGGTTTGTTCCTAACTTTTCCCATCTTGTCAAACCACTCACAATGATGCTGAAGAAGACCTTGGTTTTTAGATGGACTGCTGAAGTAAAAGAAATATTTGAATCTATAAAGAAAAATATTACACAAGCTCAAACCCTCATAAATCCAAATTTCGCGAAGGACTTCATTTTATACGCTTTTGGAAGCATGAATGCAATATCTGCTATACTAGTACAGCCAAATCAATAAGGACTAGATCAACATATCATATTCTTTAGCCAAAGCGTTCAACATTATCAAGTAATTTATTCATTCATTGAGAATAATGTCCTTTCTATGATTAGCAATTTAAATAAATTCAGACATCTAGTGTTAAATAACATAATTCACCTATTAGTTTCACATGTTGGTTTAAAATATTTTCTTGTAAACAATGACCTTAATGAAAAGAGAGTTTGTTAGATAACCAAGGTCATAGAGTATGATATTGATATAAATGTGACCAAATTAATTAGGGGAAAGGGTTGTGTGAGTAGCTAGCTTCTAACCAACATGTTGAATCAAGAGAGGAGGTAAAAGTTGTTGTGATGTTGCAAGATAATAAAAATAGACCACATGTGGTATACCCATTCCTTTTGGACTCGGGATATTATATATTTTCTTCAAACGGATCAAAGTCCTCAAGGACCGAATAAATCAAAAGGAGATATCACACTTCATTACATCCCATAAGTGCTTGTAGATACTATTTTTCAGAAGGGATGTGAATGGTGTCCTCTAAGGTGCTTGAAGACAAATCGATAGAGAGGGTATTACAGTGTCATATTGGAGAGGCAAGTGGTCATTTTCCCCAAAATCAATAAAGATTAGAATCATGAGGGTTGGTTATTACTAGCTTAATATTTTTAATGATTTATATTCATGGATCAATAAATACAAGAATTATGCCTTCTTCATAGGTAAAGAGAAGCCAAGCAGCCCTCCAATTCTGTCTTGTATAAGTTGATCAACCTTTCATGTAATGGGGCCTTGATTTTATTAGGATGGTCAATCCAAATTCCAGCCTAGGTCGCAAATGGATTCTTCTAGCCATGGACCACTTCACTAAGTGGAAAAAACTAATTACACTTAAAGAAGCAAATGAAGCTAGCATTCTAGACTTCTAAAAAGGTATCACAATAAGGTTTGGTCTTACTTCCACTATAATATTAGATAATTCCTTATTTTTCTCTGGAGCAAATATATATAATTAGGCTATTAGAAATGGTATATAATTGAGCACTTTTTCTAGCTACTACCCTCAGGGTAATAGACAAGGAGAGTCCACGAATAATAACTTGCTCATAATCATAAGAATAACCCTAGATGAGAATCAAAGAACTTGGCATACCAAATTGAAATCAGCCTTGTGGGATGATAGAATCACTCCTAAGAAATCAACTAGTAATCCTCCTTTCAATTTGGTTTATGGAAGGGAAGAAAGGCTTCCAATATCCCTTGAATTACCAGCCTTGGAGCTTATCAAGTAGTTGGAGTTGTTCAAGTTTCCATCTATGGAATTCAGGTATGTACAGCACATGAAACTAGAAGAGCTAAGAAAATATGCCATAAAAAATGGAGAAGGACTAAGCTCAAATCAAGATGATTTTTGACGAAAGGCCAAAGAAAAACTTTTCAAGAAGGAGACAAAGTTCTGAAATGTGATGTAGAAAAAGACAAACCAACAAGCCACTCTATTTTTGAAGAGTTTTTTTATGCCATCTTTTCTTGTATCATGGATCATATACTAGAAGCAAGTCATTCCCTTGAAATGGAGACAACATGATCTTTTGATCAAAGTACTCATACTTCATCTTCTTTTATAACTAGTATCCTTCATTTTTTCCCTCATTTCCTCTAACAAATGAAGATGTACAATCTTTCTCTTACCAAATCACTTTCATCCATCTTTTCGTTTTTCATAACTCTCATAGCGGGGATATCAAATTCAATAGAAAGAATTAGATCAATTCCGTAAGCCACCTAAAATGGGGAGTATCATATTTTGAATTTGATGTTTCCCTAAATGACCATAACGTTGCATGAATCCTTTTCTACCACTTATGCATCTGTAAAGCTACATATTTTACTAGGATTTTGCACCATGCGTAATATGTTCACTCTACATGTCTATCTGTGTTTGGCTTGTAAGTTTTTGCCTTCCTATGCTGAATAGAAAACTTGTTTACCATGGCTTCTACCACCTCATTAATAAAGTGGATTCTTTTATCTATTAAAATCTCTAATTGAAAAACAAATCTAATGAAAATGTGTTCATACATGAACCTTGCCACTTTGTCCATGGAAGCTATTTTTAAGGTTTAGCTTGAACCCACTTGGTTAAATAATCATTGGCCACTAAAATATACTTATTTTGGAATAGAGTAGTTAGAAGTTGACCTATAATATCTATTCACCAATTTTCAAAGGGACCAAGTGAAATAATAGGACATAATGGATCTAATGTAGTTGGAAGTTGACCTATAATATCTATTCCCCAATTTTCAAAGGGACCAAGTAAAATAATAGGACATAATGGATCTAATGAAGTTTTATGATTCCCATGTAATTTACAAATATCACATATCTTATAGTAATTATAACAATCTCTAAAAAGAGTTGACCGGTGATAACTTGTATCAAAGATCCTTCTCATTGTAAGTTGTCAGAGAAGTGTCCTCCACATGTACCATTGTGGAATTTTTCAATTAGCTCCTTTCCTTGATCACCCCCAATTGCCCTCTTGTATTGTCCATCAATCCCTATCAAAAATAAGAATCCATGTAGAATGGAATATGGATGACTTGGTTCATTAATTTTCCTCTTAGTCTTTTCCTTGGCACCATTAGGAAACTTGAAATCATTCAAATAATTATAAATATTTGTGTGTACACTAGGGATTGTGTCAAGGGATAATAATGTTGCATCTAGAAATCATCATCATCACAAGATGAATCCAAACCATCAGGCTCGGAAGAGTGCATATGCATTAATATGTTTCTTTTATGGTCTATCTATAATATAAATTTTAGATTCTTGTAGTAAAACTATCCAACTTTATCCTTCCTAATGAGTTACGCTTATTCACAATGTATTTTACAGCTTGATTATCCATTAAAACTATAAATTTATTCCCTATAAATTAATATCTAAACTTATTTATAAAATAAATGATATCTAGAGCCTCTTTTTCAATTATAGTATAATTTATCACAACATTGCTCATTTGTCCGCTCCCAAAGTAAACTTAAGTTACTCCCTAGTGTTGCATCCCATTTTCATCCTTATGGCTCAAGTTACTCCCTAGTGTTGCATCTAAACAATTAGTGTATATAACAAATGACCTACTATAGTCTCAATTCTTTAAACATGCAAAGATACCAAAACATCCTTTAGTTGTTCAAAATCTTCATGTTCTCTCTTTCATGGCTCATAAGTGGCATCCTTCTTGAAGAACTAGGTTAATGGTTTTGCAATATTTGAGAAAATTTTTGTGAACATTCTATAGTAAACCATATGGCCTGAAAATGATCTCGACTTACTTCTATTCAAAGGAAATTGTAACTCTTTGATTTTGAAACTTAATCAAAATCAATACCAATACTGATCTATAGATATACAACATTTCCTAACAAGACACCTTTAGATCATCCAAGGACACACTTAGTAGGATTTAGTGAGGCATGTGATTTATCTAACCTTTGAATGCCACCTGCATCTAGTACACATGGTTGATTTTAATCCCGTAGAGGCAAAAGTCATCCAAAAATACTACGATGAAGCTTCTAATGTAGGTTTCAAACACCTTATTCATTAGGAGTTGGAATGTTGTTGGAGAATTACACAACCCAAATTCCATAAATCTATGATAAAATGTTCCTTAAGGAGTGGTGAATGTAGTCTTAAGTTTATTTTTCTTTACTATATGAGCTTGGCTATTCCCGCTATATCAATCTACAAAACTATAAAATTCCTGGAAAACTACGTCGTCAAGATCTTGTCTAATAATAGAAGAGGGTAATGATCCTTATTTTTTCCTTGTTGGTCTTCCTATAATCATCACAAATTCATAGTTTTTCATTATTTTTTATTGAGACCACAATGGGAGACACCCATTACAATTCTCCACAAAAATATGAATCATGAATCAAAAATTTTATCTATTTTTTCTTTTCTGTCTTGTAAAAATTAGGATTCATTCTATATAGAATTTTCTCAATTGTCTTAGCACCATCTAACATCTCAATAGAATGTTCTACCCAACTTGCTTGATGGAGTTCGTTGCAATGAAAAGTGAATAAGTGCATGTACCTTCTAAATATTTGGAGGTAGGACTCCTCTGTTTCCATCACAACATCACCAATTTTTATTTGTTGAAGACACTCATACATTTCTTCTTCATATAATTTTATGGGTTCATGAGTCGATGTGACTGGAAGGATATACATCACTCATACATCAACCTCAATTTCATTATCTTTTGTGTCCACTTCACTAGTACTAGAATAATCGGAGGATTTATAATCATAAGTTTCATCTCTTGAATCCATATGTTCTTCCATCTGATGTCAAGGAATCACATTTATCTTCACTCTCTCCTTACCACGTCCACGTGTCATAAAGCCTTCATTCTAGTAGTTTCTTGCATGAAATATCCTTAGCCAAGGCCTTCCTAGCAACATTGGTATGCAATAATACCATTCTTCATTATGTGAAATTTTACCACACATACAACACCCACACATATTGAAACATCTGAAACAACACCTTTTGGTTTAGTTTTCTTTTATTTAAAGACCTTCACATAAGTGTTTCGAGGGTTGATCATTTTTAAACCCAACATATTTATTATAGACCGGATCATTAAATTAACTCGTAGTACCTCCCTCTACTAAGACATAATGAATTGAAACTCCTTTACATAATACCTCATCTTGTGGAGCAAACGAATATGCCTCTTCTTCCAAAATGATGACCTTAACCTCCTTCCTTTATCAATCATCGATTCCACTTCGTAGCTCTCTCCTCTTCTTAGAAAACATAGGTAGAAGTTTTCCATATGTAATATTTAGAGGATGCTTGACAGATCTTGTTAGATGGAGTATTTTCCTGCCCATGTGAAATCAAAAATCTTGCACACTAACTTTCTTCTCCTATGTTTCTTACTAGTCTCTCCTTCCATGTTTTTAGAGTCATTTACATATTGGTTATCTTTCTCTTTATTTCTTTTTTATTATAAACACATGTACTACATTATTTATGCTCTTACCTACTACATAAAAAAAATCACATGTGTTTTTCCTTTATCATTATCTCTTGTACAAGATGTAGAAGTTCTATATGGACAATAATACTTATAATGATAATTTTTATAACAACCATATCATAAAATTTATTATATTTCTTTTTAGACCTATATCTCATTGGAAATTTTGGGAACTAAACTCCTTTCTTAAAGAATATTAATACCTAACTCACCCATATTCCTAAGGAGATCTTCATACTAACTAGAGGCACTAAAGGGAATATATTTTCTCACCAAATGTGGTTCTAGTTTCTGGACCAAAGGTTTTGGTGTATGCTTTTCCTTAATAAAAACTTCTTTGGGATCCTCTTTATGTTTTCTTCTTTCCTTATAGAAATATCCTCTTCTTATTTGAGTGTTTCTAGGTGGTCATACTTCACTCATTGTATGATCTATGGCTTCATCCTAAGAAATGAAGTGCTTATAGAGGAGATTATCAATGCCATTGATTAACCCATCCACTAATCCTTCCTTATGGATCTGGGCATCAAAATTTCTCCTTAACTCCAAAACAAGAGCATAAAAATATTTGATATTCTCCTTCTCTCCTTGGGATATCTTTTATCTTGATCATGAGATCTACATACTTTTTTGTTCACAAATTTCTTTAAGAAAAATTGCACTTAATAAATCCCATGAGTTTTTAACATTATCACCTAGTTTTCAAACCACCAAAGGGCTTAACCATCCGTAAAGGTAGGAAGAAATTCAGTCAATTTTTCCCTTCTTATAAGGCCATTAAAAATTTAAGATCGTTTAAAATTTTGAATGAAAGGAGCATATTAATTATAATGGGATGAAATACAAGAATGTTTCCCATTTTTCAAAACTAAACAAAGTGAAATACCAACCCATAAGTACAATTAGTAAGAATTATGTGCATAAATAATTATAATTAGTACAATATAAAGTGACTTCACACATTTCTACAGTAAAATAGGAATGACCACAATAAACATACATTTACTATGGTAAAACATGACTTACTTAGGCTAAATACTATTCATGGTAAAAATTTAATTCACTATGGTGAATACTATGCATAGTATAAAAAGTTACTTTACCATGATAATTATTATGCATAGTAAAAATAAGTTTAATCTCCAAATGATTTCGACTAAGTGGGAATATTTCTCCGAAAAATCCACTAACGAGGAATGGTCCTAAAATGGAACCAAAATGTCAACACCAATCTGACACTATGATAATATTTCACCTAGAACTCCTTGTGTTATGATTATGTGAAACAGATAACTTTTGGTTTGGTGGTAATAATCTAGAAACACAAGTACATACATAACAAAAGATCACCACAATCCATAATATAAAGTAATGACGATGGATATGAATACAAATGTAAATTATATTATTAACATGATATTAATACTATCTCACCCATGAATTACTCCAATTGTTACCTATTCCACTTTCCTTCTAAGAGTAACTTTAGGAGAAACTTCACAATTACACATTTTGATGGCTTCCTTAACACACCTTCACAATGTCTCCTTTATTCACATACTAAGTATTATAACTTTAAAATGTGTTAAATGAGAGGGTGTTGTCTCTCTAGTTATAGAACTTTCAGATTATTCACCCTATATATAAGATAACATAGGAAATATCTTTTAGCTAATCATATTCCATGCATTAGCACCATTTATAGGTCATGATGCTAACTACCCTATACCATGTATAGGCCATGTATGGGTTCATTTGTCTATTGTAGTGCCTACCTAATAGCACACCTTTACGGGGATGTACTAGTTGGCGTATTAAAAAAACTAGGAGAGAGACACATCCTAAACACCTTTTCATGTAGGTAATTTTCCTTACATAATATACAAGCACTTTATTTGATATCCAGAGGAGTAACCACGAAGGAACATAAGATAACAATGTAAATTTAGCATTAATTGATAGTTCCAAAGAAGATAAATGCTCTCATAATTGAATAAATAGAATGTTATCTAGAACTATGCTAAATGGAGTTGTAGCTAATACTCATCCTATGTCATTACCATTATGAATTAAATCATCTCTTGAACACGAAGATAAGGTTGTAACTATAAATCTCTTCAAACGATTAATTTGGATCGTATTTGTGTCTCAAGATGTTTTGTTTGTCTCTTAGAAAAAGAGGATCTTCTTCCTTCCACTACTTTATTTGTTGTAGAAGAGAAAAAAAGGATTGAGGTTTAAGGGCGTTGTTATCCAATTTCACAAACCCTTGCAAAATGGATCAACCTAAAGGTCTAGGAATTGATAGTTAATTAGAGAATTTACTGGGTGTCTCATGGTGAGCTTACGCTCCACGGAGAATACTTAGAAGAGGATTTGCGTTAATGGTGAAACTAGAAAAATGTACGGATTTTTGCCTTGTTGATGCATGTGTAAACAACCTTGTTGACTTCCCATCGCGTGTCAAACACACCTTTTGACATGCATCAACCATACCTTGTTGAAATGCGTAAATTTTATTCCACCTGTCGTGCGATCAACATACCTTATTTTCATGTGACAAGATCCTCATGTCATGCATCACCCTCCCAATCACTGTTGTGCGACATCATTTCTTATTGTTAATCATGCGAAAAGTCTTTACCATTTTAGTAATGGTGACTCTTCCTTCTTTTCATGCGAAAATCAACTAGTTGATTCTATTGGGTGAAAATAAGGAGTTTTAGATATGGTAAGACATTAATGATAATGATTTTAGATAAGGTATCTCAACAACCAGATTGATGAGGTATGGCACTCCCATTCGTCGTGCAAGAAAAGTACCATTGAAAATTTAACCATCATGGCTGCCCATATATACATATAGGAATTTAATGAATAATGTTTGTCGTAGCTCTCTTTCTCTATATATGTAAATTCCCCTCATTTGAAGGGGAAGATTTTGAAATTGTACATGAACTTTGCCAAAATTGTTCCAAAACTTTATTGCATACCAAACCTCAAATTTATGCATTTTTTCAAGGATTCTTTCCTTTTGCCTATATTGTAATGGATTTTGTATATTTTTAATCAATAAAATTATAGTTTTGTGGCTCTTCTTGTCCTAGCTTGATATATATTGCATCTTTTGCCTTCTATTCTATTTTGTGGTATATTATGCATATAGTGTTCCTTCAAAGGGTTTAAATATGTTGTGCTCCATGAAATTTGAGGTTGGAATGTGTTTTGGAATGAGGCACTTTTTCTACCCTCTTCATTATCATTTTCCCCCACTTTCACTCACTAGGAATCTCTCTAGTCCATTTTTGGTGTTATCGCCTCCCTTAGTGTAGAATTTACATTTTATGTATTTCTCCTCCTCTATCCCTTAGAATTTGTATTTCAGGAGTAGGCTAGCATTAGAATAGGTCAAGAACCTACCTTATCTATAGTTTTTCTCAATCGCAGTGTCCCACACCTTGAGACAATCCCATGTTAGTAAAAATTAGGGTTTTGTAATGTGAAAATCCTATGGTGCTACTTTTCTGACATAACAATTTTGGTATGCCCAGTGGGGCAGAAGTCAATATTTTCATTTTTATCAAGATTGGGTGTGTTTCTTGGTGAAATTATAGCCTTTGGAGGCCTTGCAACAACACATATGGTGATTCTGTCATTTAAATCTAGTGGTTTAAGCAGCCCAAGTTTATCAAGTTAATGAGAAGAATCCAAACAAGGTCAAGAACTAGAAAAGAGGGGCTATTTGTCTATCTACACTTATCCCTAGATAGATAAATAAGGGAAGAATAACTCAAATGTATCCATCTCCAGCAAATAGAACATTACCCACCCCTCCACTTAGCTGACCCTTTCTTTAATCGACTAGGGTTCTCAGGACACTCAAGATGGCTCATCTACAACCACAAAATCAGCCACCTCCAAACCCCTATACAAATTTCACGGGCAGCAGTAGTCCACTTGCCCTTAATGCACAAAATATGGTCCCAATAGCAACATTAAAAAATATCCCATACTTCATTGGAGAAAATCACACAACTCCCATCGACCACATTCAATACATTGCAAATTTTGTGCCATACATGAGATTGTTGAGATGGATGTTGCGGTCAAGTTATTGGCTTCTTCTTTCAAAGGAAAAGTGTTGTAGTGGTTCAGAGGCTTGGGAGTAGGATTGATTCAGAATTGGGATAAATTTTACACATCTCTCTCGTGGTTAGTTTTGTGAGAGGGCTTACAACTTATCCCTTTTGGAGAAGATGAGTATAATAAAAATTACACCAGTAAGAAGATGGAAGACTTCAATTCAAGATTCCAAAGAACATGGGAAAGGATCCTAGTTGTGGTTAGCTCAAGGTGCATTAGAATTTATTTTCTTAAAGCTCTAAATTTTGATATATCTTTTATGATACAATATATGGGGGAATAACCCTACTAGAGACGCCTATGCCATAACTATTATAGCTAAAAATTGCCTAATTCAAGCCAAAGTGAACTTTCACTTAGGCCACCTATGCCTCTCTATCTAGACATGGGGAATCCTAATCCTAATCAAGCGCCAACAATATCCCCTATCCCTACTCCAAGAAATCGAGAGTTCTAAATAATCATCCACTTCTTCTCGTAGTTCAAATGAAGTCTCTAGGAGGTTATGAAAAAATAGAAAATTTAGGAAACAATTTGGTAACTCTTAAGAGGCGAAATCTCAAAATTCTAGACCTTATTAGCCTTAGTTCCAACCTAATAAACCTCCATATCAACCAAATAGGCCACTTGTTTAAGATGCTAACAAGAACCAAGGACTACCCCAAGCTTCTAGGCCATTCCAACCATATAACCTAATGCAATTTCAACATCTAGGGCCTTGCTTCCAACTCAAAACAACATAGCACAAGAATAGGAATGGTTTTTCCCTTGGATCCAACTTCATAATCAAGCGACATGATTCAAAGATTCTTTAAATCAATCATTGATGGTGACTACCACAAGGCATTCCTCAAGAACGAAATAGAGAAGAAATTAAGCAGTAGGTAGCTAATTAGGAATCACCTCCAAACGAGACAACACTTGTGAATTGGAAAGGCGAGGATTGTTGTGAAATAAATGTGTTCCCTTGTCAAAGTGTGGTATCCAACACGAGGTCTAAGAAGAGGAATATAGAGGAAGGTTCATCATCTAATCCAAGTACTTTGCATCCTTCTATCACACTTTGGGGTATAAGAAATCCAAGTGCAGCCCCAAATGTTCAAAATCAGCCCAAACTATTGTTTAAGCCAACTCATGTACTTGTTATAGTAGCCCATGCGTAAGAGAAATTCATGTTGACTAAGGAGAGGCGAGAAGGAAATCCATCTCCTTTAAATATTAGTGATGAAATGAAGAATACTGATGTAAGAATTTCTATGTGGGAATCATTGAAAATTTTGGGCCAACAAGATTTGTTACAAGTAGCCATGGAGAATTGGTCAACATCAAATGAGTTTTCCAGGAATCAAGAGAAGGTGCTCACTAATGCAGCTCCAAAAGAAGGAGTTTATAGAGGTCAAAAGGTAAAATAGTGAATTCTCCTCCATTCTATATATATTTAGTTATTGGGAACAATCTTGTACACAATTACACATTAATCAAGTGGTAGGAGTTTGGTAATGCCGAAATAGATTGAGATCGAGTTGGGCTGAAATATGACATAGTTTCTAATGGAGTGGTATAGATAGATGGGACAAGAATGGGTACTATTGGGATCATAAAATATTTAAACCTTACATTGCACGCATGTCCTAATGTCACAGTTTAGTAGGATATATCAGTGATTGAATTTCCACCACTCTTTGTAGTGTGCTTGTCAAGACTTCACCACCAAAATTGGAGGCTACTTATCAGCTGATTGGTTGCATATGCTCTTTAGAACAAGGTATGGAGCTAAGGCTACAATCTAGTCTAAACCTATTAATAATTTCCATATTGAGCCTCATGTACTAAGCCCAGTCAACATAAATTTCTCATCCTTTGATCAAGAGGATTTCCCAAACACTTAGGAAACAGATACCAAAGTTTGGGGCATCCTGGATTTGACTCTTGATGAATGGGAACAAAAAAGTCATGAATATGATCCATACAAGGAAATATAGGAGGCTAAGTTGGGAGTTTATTGTTTACACGAGGAAAACACACCCCCTCCTACTCTCACACAAGCTGGATGATAACGGTGATAATGAAGTATGAAAGCTATTATTTGATGGCTCAAGGAGTAAGCAAGGAACTAGAGGAGGAGCAATGTTTTTATCAACACAAGGTATGAAGTACTACTCAACTTTCCATTTTCAGTTTACTTGTTTAAACAATATCGTTGAGTATGAAGCTTTGATACATGTTTTGAATTTGGCAACAAAGAGGGATATATAAAACTTGCTAGTGTTTGGGGATAGTGAATTAATTATCAACCAAGTTAGGGAAAACATGTTGATAGGAATAATTTGATCAAAGCCTAAAAATATTAGGTATGTGATCAAATTGATGATTTTAAAGCATTCAATATTCAAGCCAAACCAAGGAAGAATAATAAGGCTGCAAATAGGCTTACAAAAATTGAGAAACATTTGATGTTGTGGAAAATATGAAAAGAGATAAAGTGCAGCCACATATTTATGTAATTGTGAGGCCAATTATGCCGGACGATAACATGAGCTAACAGTATTTGAGAATGATCAACGAGATCATTAATTTCTTAAAGGATGAGTCAATTTCTTAGTTAAAAATCAAGATAAATTGGGAAAACATAGTATGGTGATCAAGTTGTTTAGCTTAGGACAAATAAGATACTAAAGGGTTTAGTGACTCTAGAGTCAAAATTCAATCCTAATGATCAATTCTGAGGAAAGAGATAAAATTTAGATCAAATGTGAGGATTAAAATCCAATTTCTATTGGAGAAAGAAAAATAGTTCAAATTGGAAAGGTAAGTACTGAACAAGAAAAATCTGAATTTAAAAAAATTGCCAAGAATTTCCAGATGTGTTTGCTTAGAGCTATGAAGATTTTAAAGGATTTAATCCTAAGTGGCAGAACACATGGTTGAATTGGATTCAGGAGCTAAACCAATAAGGAAAAATGAAATGCCATTCAATCCTCATATCGAGCCTCTCATGAACTAAATAAACTCATTAAAGCAAGCATCATCTTTCCAATCAAGCACTCTTCATGGGTAGAAAATAGTGTTTCAATTAGGAAAAAGTATGTGGAAATTAGGTTATATGTGGATTTTCGAGACTTGAATAGGGCCTCTCTCAAGGACCACTACCCACTTCCTTCCATGGATAAAATCCTATAGGTTGTAGCCAGTTCCGAAAGGTTCTCATTACTGGATGGATACTCGGGCTATAATAAAATCATGGTGAAAGAAGATGACCAGTTCAAGACAACCTTCACCACGAAGTGGGGCACATATGCTTATAGGAAGATGCCATTTGGAATGTCAAATGCCGGAGAAAATTTCCAAAGGGTGATGGATATGGAATTCAAAGGAATGATCAATAAGATAGTTCTTGTGTATCTAGATGATATTACTGTATTCTCCAAGAATGCAACAAGTCATCTCTTTCACCTTAGACAAGTATTCCAAAGATGTAGAGATTTGAAGAGTCTCTTGAATCCGAAAAAGTACATATTCTTATCTCATGAAGGAAAGCTCTTAGGCCACATTGTGTCTAAGGGAGGGTTGGCAATTGATCCAAAAAGGGTATAAGTTATTTGAGCATTGCCATTGCCAAGTCATAAGAAGGCTCTCCAAAGCTTTTTGGGGAAAATTAATTTTGTTAGGAGGTTTGTTCCTAACTTTTCCCATCTTTTCAAACCACTCACAATGATGTTGAAGAAGACCATGGTTTTCAGATGGACTACTAAAGTAAAAGAAATATTTGAAGCTATAAAGAAAGCCATTACACAAGCTCTAACCCTCATAAATCCATATTTCTCGAAGGACTTCATTTTATACGCTTTTGGAAGCATGAATGCAATATCTACCATACTAGTACAGCCAAATCAAGAAGGACTAGAGCAACATATCATATTCTTTAGCCAAATCCTTCAACATTATGAGGTAATTTATTCATTCATTGAGAATCATGTCCTTTCTATGATTAAAATTTAAATAAATTCAGACATCTAGTGTTAAATAACATAATTCACCTATTAGTTTCACATGTTGGTTTAAAATATTTTCTTTTAAACAATGACCTTAATGAAAAGAGAGTTTGTTAGATAACCAATGTCATAGAGTATTATATTGATATAAATGTGACCAAATTAGTTAGGGGAAAGGTTTTGTGAGTAGCTAGCTTCTAACCAACATGTTGAATCAAGAGAGGAGGTAAAAGTTGTTATGATGTTGCAAGATAATAAAAATAGACCACATGTGGTATACCCATTCCTTTTTGGACTCAGGATATTATATATTTTCTTCAAAGGATCAAATTCCTCAAGGACTGAATAAATCCAAAAGGAGATATCAAACTTCATTACATCCTATAAGTGCTTGTAGATACTATTTTTTTAGAAGGGATGTGAATGGTGTCCTCCTAAGGTGCTTCAAGACAAATTAGATAGAGATGGTATTGTATGAGTGTCATATGAGAGGCAAGTGGTCATTTTTCCCCAAAATCAATATAAAGATTAGAATCATGAGGGTTGGTTATTACTAGCTTAATATTTTTAATGATTTATATCATGGATCAATAAATACAAGAATTATGCCTTCTTCATAGGTAAAGAGAAGCTAGCAGCCCTCCATTCCATCTTGTATAAGTTGATCAACCTTTCATGTAATGGGGCCTTGATTTTATTAGGATGGTTAATCCAAATTCCAGCCTAGGTCACAAATGGATTCTTCTAGCCATGGACCACTTTACTAAGTGGAAAAAACTAATTACACTTAAATAAGCAAATGAAGCTAGCATTTTGTAGACTTCTAAAAAGGTATCACAATAAGGTTTGGTCTTACTTCCACTATAATATTAGATAATTCCTTATTTTTCTTGGAGCAAATATATAATTTAGGCTATTAGAAATGGCATATAATTGAGAACTTCTTCTAACTACTACCCTCAAGGTAATAGAAAAGGAGAGTCCACGAATAATAACTTTCTCATAATCATAAGAATAACCCTAGATGAGAATCAAAGAATACTTGGCATACCAAATTGAAATCATCCTTGTGGGATGATAGAATCACTCCTACGAAATCAACTAGTAATCCTCCTTTCAATTTGGTTTATGGAAGGGAAGAAAGGCTTCCAACATCCCTTGAATTACCAGCCTTGGAGCTTATCAAGTAGTTGGAGTTGTTCAAGTTTCCATATATGGAATTCAGGTATGCATAGCACATGGAACTAGAAGAGCTAAGAAAATATGCCATAAAAATGGAGAAGGACCAAGCTCAAATCAAGATGATTTTTGATAGAAAGGCCAAAGAAAAAATTTTTAGGAAGGAGAAAAGTTCTGAAATGTGATGTAGAAAAAGACCAAACCAACAAGCCACTCTAATTTTGATATAATATAGAGTGTTCCTTACTTGATATCGAGTGTAAAGAAAAGAATGCTTTCCAATTGAAAAGTTGAATGGGGTAGAATTAAAGATCCTATTCAATGACATCTATCTCAAGAAATATTACTAATCGAGTATATTTCTTATACATATTAGTTTAGAGTTTGTAATTCCTCCAATTGCTTGTAGCACATTGTTTTGTTGTAGCTAGGTTTTCTTTTAGATAAGTGCTTGTGTACTCTCTGCATGTTCTATTTTGGGATATGTATGCTTTTTATTTGTACATGGTTGTGCTTTTTAATTATATTGTGCTTTCTAGTTTCAAAAAGATCTAATGAAAAATTAATGTCTCATTAGTGTTCCAGAATGAATAAGATGTTTGAAACTAGACCGCTTTAGCAATCATAATGACTCCATACCCAATGGATGTAAAATCAATGGTCTTTCAAATCTAGTGGGAAGATCACCCTCTGCAAGTCATCATTTGATATCCATTTTTGCCACCCTTGCAAAATGGATCAACCTACGAGTATGGTCATTTATATTTAATAGGATAAGTTTATAGGTATCTCGTGGTGAGCTTGCTTGCTGTAGAAAAGTTTTAGAATAGGATTTACATTAATGGTCAAACTGGAAAAATGTATAGATTATCAAATTGTTGATGGGCATCAACTACTTCCTCCTTTAACACATCATACACACCTTGTTGATGTGCATCAATAGGTTCCTCCTATCACATGTCAACCACACCTTATTGACACATGCCAACCACTTCCTCCTGTTGATGTGTCATCACCACACACCTCCTGAAGCGCATCAACAACACACCTAGTTGATGTGCATCAAACCACTTCCTCCTCTCTGGATCAACCACACTTTTGATGTGTGTCAACCGCTTCCTCCTATTATGCATACACCATGCCTAGTTGACATGCATCAACTACTTTCTCTTGTCAAACATTAACCAAACCTTGTTGACACACATCAACCACTTCCTCTTGTCTTACAACAACCACACCTTGTTTACATGCATCAATTTCTTACTCCCGGTCATGTGTCAACCACACCTTGTTAACATTTGTTAACTACTTCCTCTATCGTGCATCAATCACACCTAGTTAACACGCATCAACCACTTCATGTTTTCATGTGTTAACCACACCTTATTTACATATGTCAATTATTTCCTCCTGTCACACATTAACCACACCTTGTTGATACATGTCAACTGCTTCCTCTTGTCACACGTCAACCATACCTTTTTGATGTGTGTTAACCACTTCCTCTTCATCACACCTTGTCAACAACACCTTGTTAATGCTTGTCATCAACCACACCTTGTTGAAGTGTGTTAAATGATTTCTTATGTTGCACATAAAAAACATGGTTGACACACATCAAATACTTCCATATCTCACGTGTCAAGGACACCTTTTTGATGTGTATCAACCTCTTCCTCATGTCGTGCATCAGCCACACCTCATTGACGCGTAAAATAAATTCCTCTGTCACATGTCAACCACACCTTGTTATGTGCATCAACTAATTCCTCCTATTACGTGTCATCCACACCTTGTTAAAACACATTAATTACTTCCTCTTGTTGCATGTCAACCATACCTTGTTTATGTGCATCAACCACTTCCTCTTATTACACGTTAACCACTTATTATTGAAGTGTGTCAACTACTTCCTCTTTTCACGGGACAAACCACACCTTATTGACACATGTCAAAATTTTCATCCTTTTTACATCAACCAAAACTTGTTGATGTGCATAAACCTCTTCCTCTTGTTGCGCTTCAATCACACCTAGTTGATGCACGTAGAACACTTCCTCCTATCGTGCATCAACCACACCTTGCTAATGCATGTCAAATGATTCCTCTTGTTGTGCATTAACCACACCTTGTTGATGCATGTCAACCACTTCGAATTGTCACATGTCAACCACTTCCTCCTATCACACATCAACCCCACCTTGTTTACGTGTGTTAACTGCTTCTTCCTATCATGCGTCAAACACACCTTGTTGATGTGTGTTAACCACTTCCTCTTATCACACATCGAAAAAACACCTGGATAATGCATTTCAACCACTTCTCTTTTCACACATCAACCACACCTTGTTGATGCATGTCAACCATTTCTTCCTGTCGTGCGACAACATACCTTCTTTTCGTGTGACAAGATCTCTTGTTGTCACATCAACCTCCTTTTGTTATCACACGTCAACCTCCCTCACTGTCGTGTGACAACATTTTATATTGTCATGTGACAAGTCTATCCCTTGTCACAATAGCAGTGAATCTTACATTCTTGTCGTGTGTCATCTAGTGGTTTCCATCGGGAAACAACAAGGAGTTTCAGATACGGCCAGACATTAATGATATCGTATAAGGTAGCTCAACAACTGGATTAATGAGGTATGGCACCCCTATTTGTTGTGCAAGAAAAGTACCATTGAAAAGTGAACCATCATGGCTGCCCATATCTACATACAAGAATTTAATGAAGAATTTTTGTTGGTAGCTTTGTTTCTATATATATGTAAATTCCCCTCATTCAAGGGGGAGATTTTTTAAATTATACATGAACTCTACGCATAATTTTCTAACACTTTTTGAGATACAAGCCTTAAATTATGCATTTTTCAAGGATTCTTGTGTTCTTCCTATATTGTAAAGGATTGTGCATATTTTTAAGTAATAAAATTATGGTTTTGTGCTCTTCTTTCCCTGATTGATTTATACTGCATCTTTTACCTTCTATTATATTTTGCGGGTATAGTGTGCATACCATGTTCCTTCATAGGGTTTAAATTTTTTTGCTCCATGAAATTGGAGGTTGGAATGTGTTTTAAGACTTTGGTGCTTTTTCTTCCCTCTTCCTTCTCATTTTATACCCACTTTCACTCACTAGGAGTCTCTCTAGTCTTTTTTTGGTGTTATCACCTCCCTTAGTGTAGAATTTAAATTTTATGTATTTCTTTCCTTTGGTCCCTTGGAATTGGTAGTTTAGGATTAGGTTAGCATTAGAATAGGTTAGAACCAACCCTTATTAGGAGGTTTGTCTCAATCTAAGGGGTCCCACACCTTGAGATAATCCCATGTTAGTCAAAATTAGGGTTTTGTATTTTACAAATCCTAGGGTGCTACTTTTCCGACATAACATGTGCTTCATATGGGCATAACACCTAGCTATATGGTTTTTTCTTCTACTAATCCTAAGCACCTATGTTGTGTCCATTTTAAATTTTTTTCCCAACATTTGTTTCATGTGCCTTATCTTTTATTTTGAGTACTAGTATTTTTTTTTTATTAATACATTGGAATTTTCCTTCCTAGTATTCTATGTATGCATTTGTAAGATTTGTGTCTTTCACTCTTCCTCTATGTGAAAACATCTAGTTTCCATTCCCATCTTGATAGAAAGAGTCACTTGGAGTTGATGCACACTTTATTCCTACAAACAACTGACATGGAACTTCATCCATAGGTCAAGGACATCCAACAAAGCTTAGAAACCATGTTTTCTACGCAAATCTATTATATTTGCAAATGTATCGGGGATAATTAGTTGTATATTGCGTGGGTATAAAGGAAAAAGAATGGTTTTTAGATGTTGAATTGGATTTTTTTCCTAGGTGGATGCCTTACAGGTGAACACTTAGGCAAGGGAGAGTGGATTGTTTTCTCGTGGAGTGCCCTAGTTATAAGATCTACACCATGTATGCATGGATTTATTCAAAAAACTAGGAAGAAATTGACTCTGGGACAATAAGGATTGTGGTGTGCACCCATCAAGTTGTAATGGAAAGGATATTTTTAAGATATTGTAGTTGCTAGTAATGTGGTAGAATTATATGTAAAATGAATAGAAGTGTACAAAATGCAAAATGGAGGGGTTATGGATGCATAGAACTATTAGACAAAATTCTAAATAGAAATGAGGCCTCGTAGAATGCTTCAATTTTAGAATATGCATAAATGGTTCTATTCAATAAGCTTTAGATACATTCAAGCAAATTAAAGTGAAGAGGTGTTCTGGGTGTGCAAAATTGTTGGATAAAATGCCTTGTAGAAAGGCACAATAAAGCTCCACAAATTTTATAAAAACATTCCCTATGGAATGGTCTCCTTTACCTTCATGCTTTATAATTTTCATATTTTTAGTTCATCATTTACAATTTCATAGAAATAGAAAACCATTAGATAATCATACAAATGGATATTTAACCAAACTTAGATAGTGTAAATCGACAAAATCCACCTTATCAATTACATAACTAATTTACACATCGAACATCAACCATGATCACTACTACAATATTATACATTGCTAAGGTACGTTATTAGAAATTGGTGTTCCTATTCATGGGTACTAGGGGGATTTTATATTATTCATTAAATAAAAAACATTTTTTTTACTTGGAAAGATAGAAAAACACCATGTTGAGATACTTTCAAACCAACTTTTTGAGCCCCATAAAAGAGATGTAAAGTGTTGTATGTGTTCCTTGTTATGTATAAAGTCACATCAAGTATTAAATCAACCTTTATTAACAATTTTTCTCTCTTCACCACCCCTCTAGGAGTCATGTTACCCCATTTTACAGCTTTTAGGAGATGTTAAAACTAAAGATTTGGTATTCATTTTGTCTCACCGTTTGGACCTTGAGCAAAGGAATGCTTTTCCACCTTCGTAAACCTCTAGTATTTCTACTAGAAAATTTCTTACAACATTTGGTTTTGGTAAAAAAATCAAGCTATTTTTGAAACTAGGGGTTTTGTACACCTCCGATTGTAGTTTGACTAGGTCAAACTAGACCAATTACGACCCGTGACTCAAAAAAATAGTTTTCATTTATAACCCATTTTCTAGTCCTCGAGTTCTATCCATTTTGGAAAATTCCCCATATGTAGGAGGACTTGTAGGATTTTTTTTTTTTGTTACACATCCATCCATCGAACGTTATTTTTGTATGTGGTTTTCTAAGCCCTTGAACTAAAACAGGTTGTTTTTGTAACTAGACCAATTACAATCAATCCCACGGAAAACTAGCCACAAATGGTAAATAGTTTTCCAATTCTAATTTCCATCGATCCTATAAATTATTGGTATGTATTATTACACAAAGGAACTTAATTTTTATACATTTTCCCATTATAAGAATTTTTTCAAACATGATTCCTCATCCACTCGAGCTAAAATTACAAGCTTTCACAACTAGTAGGAAAATGTAAAATAAGGCCGTATGACCTTAGTCAAGACAATAAACTGTTATGAAAACTTATTAAAACTTATAAATAACTATATGAAATTATCCCTTATGGCTTGTTGTGTGAAATGTGACTTTTGGAAAAATAATGTTTCTCTCTATTCATTCTCTTCCCTATCTCTTTCTCTCTCCTCCCTTAGATAAGAAAAAAATGAAATGAAAATAATATATGTACCTAACCCTCTCTTTTTGCATGTGCATTAGTGTTATTATGTAAATGGAAAACTAAAAATGATAATTATACTAGATTTAGGAGGATGTCATGCCAACAATTTTTTATAGACTCATGGTCACATGGTTTTGCAGGATGCATGTAAGATGGTGAAATGACATGGTTGTAATTTATTTGTGTATTTTTGTAATTTATATATGATAATGAAAAAAAAAAGTGTATTGGTATGTTTATGGTAAATTTTCATTCTTCTATTGGTTTCAAATAATAGATTTTCCTTATCGTGCATGTAGTTTAAATAAACTTGTAATTGTTCTTTATTATCAGTTTTTAGAGGTTGTGTTATCACCGAATCACAACACCCTTATGTTTACACAAGTGCATGTACTTGAGCTCATGGTGTGATTGGATAACATGGGTACTATCTCCAAGTTGTGGGACTTGCTACTTGAGATAGACCTCCAGAGAAAGTTAGTTCTTGCTCCTAAACTACCTGCCACAATCTACTCTAATGCAGGCAAAACTAACTATCCTAATCTAACTTTCCAAGGGACCAAGGAGAGAGAATGCATAAAAAATGAAATCCTACACTACAATGGTGATACACCAGAAAAGGAGGGGGTGAGGGTAGTCTTCCAATGTGTGAGATACAGAAGCAAAGTGCACACTAGAAGGGGTGATAACAGTTCTCCACAATCTAGCAAAATGCATTCACAACAATATTTCATACATGCACAATAATAATGAGTCCTTGCAAGAGCATAAAAATAGACATAATATTCTTTTAATGAAGGTTGAAAGGGAAAGAGGAGTGCAAACAAACACAAAGAGGGGAAGATGCATCCGAAACTTGTATTTTATTGTTTCATTAATATACACAGTTCAATCTCTTACAAAATAAGGGCTTGGATCACCATGTAAGAGTCCACTACAAGGGCCTATAGCACATTGGATTCACAAAGCAATTTTGACAGAGATTTTTTACAATAAAACTCCTTATTTTACAATGAGTCCAACACTCCAATTTATAGAAAAATAAGAAGAGAGAGAGAGAGGGAAAATGAAATCCTAAATCTATCCTTTAACCACAAGTAAGAGGTATTAAATGGAGTGAAATGATGTTATGTTTCTTGAAAAAGGCTCCCCATACTATCCCATGACTTGCAGCAGTGAAATAATGATAACCATGCCTCTTAATTGCACTCCCAACCACCAAATAAAACATTGTTCTGAACTTGGACAGGTTTTCTATAAAATATCTATCTATCCTTCATCAAATCTAGAAATTTTTTTATTGTGCATTGGTCTCGAGCCATGATTCCAATGGTACAAATTTCATGTGATTTCATTTAGAAATGCAAACATTATGGCCTTTTGAGTGTGAGCAGCTATTTTGGGTCTACCAAGCATTTTCTGTCATTTGATAGGAATGAGCATTAATTAACTTCTCATTCTAGAAAGTCCAATTTTATGAAAATCGGAGCTCAGAGTCAAAATTTATGGCCATTTGAAGTTTGGGAGGTCAAACATAGACTTTTCTCTTCACTTTGGCTATTTCGGCAAAATCAGGTCCACGTGTCCCAGGCTATCCCAGGAAAAAATCTTCGCATTACCCGATTCAGACGTGCTTGTCCCCGTACGTGCACTATTGACCAGGCCATGAGGGTCGTTGACTTCCGCATTCACCGCATCTCATTTATCTTGGATCCTTGTGCGGTGATTCCACCTTTTTGTCCCGCGCATCCCATCATATATCTATTTAGTGGACCACCTCGGACAAAATGTCTGATTTTCCACAAAACACCCAGAATGATCCCATTTTTGGATTTTTCTAATTTTATCTAATTTATTGGGTTTTTTCTTAGATGGGGAAGTTAGAGAGAAGCTAAAGGGACCCCAAAACATATTTTGTCCTTGAATCAATTCTACTTGCTCGGGACTGAAGAATCTAATGCATGTTATCAAAATTACCTTAAGGGGTGAATTTTGGATAACAAGTAGCCCATTAATTACTTAATGCTCTTATTGACTTCATTTATAGCTATGTTGTGAAAACTTACATCATGAATGGAAGGAAGAAGTATCTCTTTATAAATTAAAACAAAAAAATTGTTTAAACACCTTCAATCCTTCATCCTCCCTCGATTATATCATGGTTAGTAGGTGAGCCTTGACACTATACAGGTTGAGAAAAATTTGATATTTCCTTCTAGATTGAATGATCCTTAGCTCCAAAAATACCATCATTAGTTTAGGTGGTAGTGTTTACCAACTATTAGTTATTCTCTCAATTGTTGTGCTTTGATAGAACCTCGTGATGATGGTTTGTGCCCTTGTGTTTCTCTTTGAAAATATTGTATTTAGTATAAACATCTAGAATTGGTCCTAACTAGGTGTTAAACCTAATGTAAATTAAAACTCATGATTCATACCATAGACTTAGCGTTAAGCATGTTATGTACTTATGAAATGAGGGTTTGGAATATGAGTGGAACCCACATCATAAGATACCTATGTATGAAACATACGAGTTTGAATTCCTTTATCCTAAAAAATAGGGGTGTTATCCTACCAATATTTTTTTTGTTTTTATTAAGTTTTGGGGTAAGCATAATTTTTTTCCATAGTTATCCTTTTGTTATGGTGTAGTCCCTTTTTTATGTTAATGGAAATTAGTCGAATTTGGACCTTATATGAGAATTTAGGTTAATCAAACATTAATATATCGTGACCAGCGAGAAGGGTAGTCGCTAGAAGGGCATATGGTGTATAAAATTATAATTTTTGTCACCTTGTAATACACATCTAATACTTAAATTTCCTAGTAATCAACCAAACTTGGTTAGGAGTGAAAGTGAATGGTAAGAAAATTAAAGATAGTTACTCTTAATAAATCCTTATTACGATGTGTAATTGAATGTGAGTTGATCCATATGAGAACAAGTGATTGAGCAAATATAGTTTCCCATTTAAGAATCAAACCTTAAAATGTGTACATGTTAAGATAATTCAAATTAACAATCGAGTGATATATTTTTATTGGCATTCAAATAAATAAACCAAACCTAATGGAACCCTTTAAAGCTAAGTGTTAAATGAAAGTGAGAAATTAGAGTCTTGAATACCTTAAGTTACATGAAATCTTTACAAGATAGGGAGATTTGATTTCTCTAATTTTATCTTGTGTTTGGGTATATAAACCCTCAAGTAGAAATTGAATGTAATGCATAGAGTTTCCTCTCATGATGTTAATGAAAAAAGGATCTATGATTTATTGTTACTAATGATAGTAAATATTACCTTAGAAGGATTTTGAATGCATAAAATTTTATAACTATTTCATTTGAACTCCCTTTGTCCCTCTTAGATAAATGTGACCCTTAGTGTGTAGTAATGGATTACCTTGTGTTTCTCTTAGGGTGTAGTTTCCCCCATCCATGAATGATTTTGAATTTAATAGATGATGGAGCCTCTCTAAAGGAGATTGGTGAAAAAATCTAATGCATATTACTAAATGATTTAAATATTTCCTTAGAATATATTTCAGAAGCATATAGTTGTTGGGTTGTCTTGTTATATGCAATAATACTTGAGTTTTTAAGAGAAATAAAATGATTTTTTTTGGTCCGGGTCACCACTCAACATGTTGTCATGAATCCCTAATTATAAATTATGTTTCATTTGAATTAAAATTTTGTAAAACAATGCCAATAGTGAGACCAAAGTATGGTGTAAGTGTAAAGAGTACAAGAGTTAACAAGATTTTGGGTTAGGAATAATGTCATAATTGAAGTCCTTATAACTTAATTAGACATTTTCATGTTTAAAAATAAATATGAATTACTCTTGTTGATATCAAACTTTCGAGAGAGCAAAAGAGATATAAATATAAATTAAATTTCTTTATGTAAAAATGTTGAATGCATTCAATAAGTTATTGAACTATAATAACTATAACAGAAAATAAGGATACTTTGTGATGGAAGAATGTTTATGAAAAGAGGTATCTTGAATCTAAATCTCCCTAAAATCCTAATATTTCTTCCTTGACTTGACATTAGT
The DNA here is from genome assembly GCA_018340775.1 of Taxus wallichiana var. yunnanensis. NCBI lineage: Eukaryota > Viridiplantae > Streptophyta > Pinopsida > Cupressales > Taxaceae > Taxus > Taxus wallichiana. Next base: position 783,176,570 of record CM031244.1, on the reverse strand, counting down.
TTCCCTTTGTAACGAGGGTAAAATTTAAACATCGAATAAAATTTTTGACAAGAAAACCTTAACATAAGAATGTGAGAATTAGGAATTTTGTATGCATTTTAAAATATGGTAAATAATTATTTAAGTTATGGATATTATCATAAGGAATATAGATCCAAATTTATTGTTCATATTGTAAGTTAAATGTTAATTGAGTTTAAGAATATATTGGTGAAAAAAAAAAAGAAATTATCCTTGCAAAAAATTCTCTCGAGAATTGTAATTGTAACTAAGATGTAACTATGGTAATGTTGGGTTGTGGAATTTTCAATCCTTAGGTCCCTTTTGTGTTTGCATCATTTCTATTATCCATTCATTATGGAAATTATGGCATCGACATGTATATAGTGTTATCATGTTGTTTATGTGGGTAGATGTTTTGTGTGTCTTATGTGATCTTAAGTTTATCAATGTGATCCCTTGTGTTGTCATGTATCAAGAAATGTAAGTCAAAAAAAATATCCGGGTATTTTTACTTGTTGTATTTATGTGCGTTACATATGGTATCAAAGTGAAGTTCATACTCTTGAACCTCTAGCATAGATTAGAGTTGTGATAGATATTAATGGTAGTGGAGGAGATGGGAAGATTAATTTTCTACATGTTATTAGGTAACCAACATTTTAATTGTGATATTATGAGCGCACATGTTGTAAATGTCACTTAATGCATATTTTTATCATGTTAATGTGCTTGTGATGAGAGTATTTTTTGTCATTTTCATGGATTTAATAAGGATTTCATGTGTAATGTGACACCTTTGTGTGTGTGGAAAGATTGTTATTGTGAATTGTGGAGTGTTGGAGTGTTTTGTTATTCTTTGATCTATATGTGTGTTGATGTGTTGCATGAAAAAATAGTATATAGTGAATTATATTGTATCGTGATGTCATCACCATGTTATATTACAATTTACTATATGTATGTTGTAATGTTAGTAAATTTTTCATCATACATATAATTTGTGTAATATGTGAGGGTTCATGTCATGAATTGGCATATGGTGATCGTATGAACCCTATTTTACAATTCTCACAATTTTGGTGCATTATGATGAAACATGATCTATTGTAACTTTGTAAAGTAATGACTATGTTATACCATGCACATATACCATGATTAAGATGTTATGGTTAAACGGAAAGAAACACCATTATTTTTATAATGTAGTTATGTGCTATGGTTTTTTACCTTATACTAGATGACCCCAAGGAAGCAATCGTTAAGAGTGTATGTGTGGAGAGAGGATGCATGGACCAGGGTTTTCATAACCTTAATCCGAGTACGAGTTAGGAAATGGAGTCTCATGTAGACTGAAAACCAACTTCTATCTATTTAGTATACTTGAGCTTTATCAATATATTACGGATGTGCACCACCTTAGGCTAAGCTTCTACAAACTATCATCCCTAGTCTCTCCTATGTGGGTTTTCTATCAAAAAATCATATGTGATATTGACTATGTGGATCCTTGTATATGTGATTAGGAGATAAATGGGGACATGCTCATTCAGTTATATGTATTCTTACGAGCTTAGGCTCCATATCCAAGTGGTAGAAAATTGATGAGAACCTCTTTAGTGACTAAGGAAGGGTCATGCAATGATTGTAATGTGATATTTCTGCACTCCTATTTTATTCGTAGTTTACATTCTTCTCTTTTCTTGAAAGAACCAAAAATTTTATGGATTAATATGTTTTTATATTTTGGTCATTTATATTGATTTTTTTCTTACACAGGGCTTTACATTATTGTGGCTATTAAGAATTTGTTTTTAGTTTAAAAATTTCTTTCCAAGTTAATTTTTTTAATCCAACCCGAGGCTTGGGATTTTTCCAGATGGAAATTGAAATGGATTTTATGTTGGTTATAATGTCATTATGTTTTGAATTAGGGTCATGGGATTCAACATGGAGTGGTTATACCTATGGACCCACTTCATTGTATGGGGGTACCCCCCAAAGGGGTCATAAGGATGTGTATTTTTTTAACTACAGGTTACTATGCCACTTGGGTGGGGGTGACAGGGCTCTATGTGCTTAGGGCCATAGGGTGACCCGGCCTCATTAAATGGAGAAATAAGGAGATGGGACTCTATGGTTGAGTGACCTGATATGGAGAACTAAGGAGAGGAGGATTTATGGTTGAGTGACCCGATATAGAGAAATAAGGAGATGGAGCTTTATGGTTGAGTGACTCGATATGGAGAAATAAGGTGATGGGGCTCTATGGTTGAGTGACCCGACTTAGTTTTGGCACTATGATTATTTCTCTTTGGGAGGTATATGGAGTTAATTTTTGATGCTTTGGGAGGTATATGGAGTTGTTTTGTGATGTTTGGGAGGTATATGGAATTATTTTGTGGTTCTTATGTTGGTCGATGAGTTACTCTTGTGAGTCTTGTTAGGCATTGTTATGATTGAGGTTTGATGCTCCTCTTGGGTTGTATGTACTATTGGATATTGTCTTGGCACCATGTGGGTATAATAATAGTTTTTGGTCATGCGATGAAAGTTTCATATGCAGTAGTGTGATGAATTTTGTTTGTTAATCACATGTGTGTGTTGGATCTATGCCTATGAAATAATTATTGGAAATTATTTGTTATGTGAACTACTTCTTGTCTTTCCATGATTGAATTAGAGGTATTTTGATGTGATACATTCATCAAAGTATGTTAGCAAGATGTCTCATGGGTTGTTTTTGTTGCGTTGAGTTTTTGTGTGGCATCTTAAGGCCAATTACTTTTGGGCACCCATAAATATAATACAATTGAGGTAAAGTACATAAGCAAGTGTCTCTAATTGAAGTAAAAGGGTTTATTAAAAATGCAGCCATTGTTTTCTTGATTGATTCTAGTAGTAGTCATAGTTTTATATCTCCTAACTTGGTTGAAAATTTGAATTTTCTTTCCAAAAAAAAAACCAATAAATTTAGAAAATGGTTAATGGAATAATAATAAGGTAAAAAGATCTTTAGTAGAAGATCTAGATTTTAAAATAGATAATATTATATCTAGTGAATCTTTTCATGTTCTAAATTTATGTCAGTATGATTTCATTTTAGGGATGACCTAGTTAGAAAAGAATCATGCCCTTATTAAATGTGAAAATAAACAAGTGTGTATTCAAGACCAACATGCAAATATTCATATTTTTCAATGAACTAAAAACAACTAACTTCAAGAAAACTATTTCATCTTTTCAACTTAAAAGAAGTATTAAAGAAAAAGTAATTTTTTTACTTTGATTGCTCAAATGATAAGATTAAAGCGAGATATATATGTTCATACAGGTAGTCCAATAATTTAAAGATGTATTTCTTTTGAGATATCAAAGATTTACCACCTAGAAGATTTATAGAACATGCTAATAACCTTATTCTTAAATGTAAACCAAGATCAAAATATCATTTTAGACAATCAATACCCAAATTAGGCGAGAAGCTTAAGATACAATTGATTGAATTATTAAAGCGGGGAAAAATTCGATCTAGTGTTTCTCCATGAGGTGATCCAGTGTTGTTTGTTAAAAATAAAGATAGTACTATGAGACAACGTACTTATTATAGACAATTAAATAAGATAACTATTAAGAATAAATACCCTTTACCTAGAATTGATTATTTATTAGATTAATTGAATGGTAGTAAATTTGTTTCTAAGATCGATTTATGTTCTAAATATCATCATATTAGAGTAAAGGATGTTGATATTGCAAAACTACTTTTACAACTAGATATGGTCATTATGAATTTATTTTTATGCCCTTTAGATTAACCAATGTTCCAGCCAAATTCATGACCTTAATGCACGATGTTATTAGACATTTCTTGGATGTATTTGTGATTATACTTCTAGATGATATTTTGATTTATTCCAAAAGTAATAAGTACAGGAGAAGTATGTTAGGTTAGTGCTTGAAACTTTAAAAAAACATCGAGTTATATGGTAAGTTAAGTAAATCAATCTTAAAAATTAAGTTCTCCTATCTAGGTCACATTATCTATAAAAAGGAATTTCACATGATCCTTCTAAAGTAAAAGCAATACAAGATTGGGATACACCCAAATATGTACAAGAAATTAGAAGTTTTCTTGGTTTGTCTGGTTTTTATAGAAGATTTATTAAGAACTATTCTAAAATAGCCACTCCTCTCACAGACTTAACAAAGAAAAGTAACTCATATCATTGTTCTAAATAATGTGAATTTTATTTTAATAATTTGAAAGAAACCTTAACCACTACACCTTTCTTATGTATTACTGATTTTTCTAAGCCTCTTTTTGTTATTACCAATGATTTTGGTTCATGTATTGGTTGTGTACTAATGAAATATGGTAGATTTCTATGTTTTGGGTCTAGAAACGTGTTACTTGATCAAAGGAATTATCCTACTCTTGATTTATAATGGTTATTGATAATTCATGCTTTGAGAAATTGGATACATTATTTAATACGTTGTAAATTTGTCTTGAAAATTGGTCATAGAGGTTAGCGGTATTTACTCGATCATGTATTAAATATTAGACAAAGAAGAAGGGTAGAATTACTAAATTAATATAATTTTGAAATACAATATGTCCCTAGTAAGGAAAATTTTGTTGCAAATTCTTTAAATAGGAAAAGAATGTTTGTAAATGTTTTATCTTTAGAAAGAATTCAATTTGATCAAGAAACAACTAATGCATTGGCTAATGATATCTATTTTTATGAATTGTATTTTGGTTTGAAAAATGATACATCAAATGTGCATTTTAAAGATAGGCTTATTTCTTATTTTCTTTGTGTGAATGGATTGTTGTACTATAAAGGTAGATTGTTTATTCCCAATATCCCTAGTTTAAGGAAAAATGTTTTGAGAGATTCTCGTGACATTCCCATAGTTGGACATCCTGAATTTCAAAAGACTTACTTATCATTCAAAAATAATTATTTTTGGCCTAGAATGAAGCAAGACATTAGGATATATGTGCAACAGTGTGTGACTTTTCAAAATGTTAAAACTGAACAATGTATTAAACCTAGTTAATTACAACCTTTGTCTATTATTGATTGGAAATGGAATGTAGTTAGTATGGATTTTATTCAACATTTACCGAAACTAAGAATGGTCATGATGTTATTATTGTTATGGTTGATATATTGACAATATTGGCACATTTTCTACCAAACAAAATAGAAAACCTACCCTTCGATATATCTCATTTTTTTCTAAGGAAATCTTTCGTTTACATGGTCTTCCTAAAGATTTAGTAACTAATATAGATCCTAGATTTAGTTATTATTTGATGAATCGGGTACTAGTTTGATATTTAGTACTACTTATCATCTTGAGTCTAAGGATAAATAGAATTTTAGAAGATATGCTTAGAATGTATAGAGGTGAAACACATGGGAATTAGGAGCAATATTTGTATTTAATTGAGTTTTCTTATAATCAAGATTATCATACTACAACCAAAATGAAACTTTTGACGTTGTGTGTGGTAGGAATTGTACTACTCCTATTTCGTGGTTAAATATTTAACATAGATCTTATAATTATGCCAAGTATAATATAAAAGAAATGGAAGAAATAATAAATAAAGCAAAACCAAAACATGAAAGTTGCCCAAGATAGGTATAAACATTGGGTTGATTCAAAAAAGGTATGTTAGATAATTTGTAATAGGTGATCAAGTATTTCTTAGAGTTAAACCAAAGATGAGTTCTTTGAAATTGGGTAAATATTTTAAGTTAGCTCCTCTCTATTGTGGACCAAACAAAATTTGAGAAAGAATAGGAAATCTTTCTTAAAGATTTGCTTTACTTCTGAATTGTCTAAAATTCATAATATTTTTATGTAAGTTTCTTAAAGAAATATATGTGTGATGTTAATCATGTTATTTATTCAAAAATATAGTTATTGATTCTGCATGTCAATTCAAAATTGAACTGAATTAATTATTTATAAAAGAACTAAGAATATTACAAATAGTAGAGAATTTAAATAAGTTAAAGTAAAATGGAATTTTTGTGATATTGAAAGTGCTACATGGGAAGGAGAATATTTCCTGAAAGAGCAATATCCTAAATTGTTTAGTGAATGAATTTTCTTTTGTTCTATGATTTTAAAAATACACTTGGCACTACAAAGGACAATAGTTGACTCAAGGGGGATTAATGTTATGTGACTAAATTCTTGAAGCTTTCAAGGAATTTAAAGACTTGTGGATTGTTAAAGATCATTTTTTTAAGATTTTTTTTTTTAATAAGCTATTGATGTAATGAATATCTTGAGTAATTTATTAAAGATTTATAATTAAATTATGAAAAGGTGTGAAACCATTGTAATGTTTCATAATTGCCAATGAATTCTTATAAAAGGCATGTGAATTATTCAGAGAGACACAATAGAATTGTTTTGGTAATTAGTTAGAAAGATAATATTGACAAAAGAGTTTTTAACTATTTTGTAAATCGAATCCATGGAAGTAGATTTCAAGTATGACTAGGTACAAGCAAAGCGGTGGGAGAGAGAGAAGGGCAGCAATGGTATCCTAAACAGGGGTATAGATTACAACCTTGGATGGTAATGGGGAAGGGCATGATGAACATACATGAGGTGTATAACGAGTCCTCTCATAGTGTGGCCATAGTCTTGTGTGTGTTTCATGTGTCTATGTATTATAATTTTGATACTAGAAATCTTGCTTTCCGTTTCGATAAGTTCTCTCTCTCTAAAAGATCTGTAAATACCTATAAAATCTATCTAAACATATGTGTAAAGATAATAGAAAGAATTTAATTCTTTTTTTTTTACTTTGGTAAATGAACAAAAAAATAAATTTTTTATGTATATCTTGAAAAATATGTTCTTGTATTATTAAAAACAATGAATTGGATAAATTAGTTAATGAAATACACAATATCGATTCAGATAAGTTATCCCTATATTAAAGCTCTGTAAATACCTACAAAATTTATATAAACATTATTATAAAGATAATAGAAAGAATTCAATTCTCTGTTTTACTCGATAAATAAACAAATAATATATTATGTATATTTTTTATGTATATCTTGAAAAATATGTGCTTGTGTTATCAAAAACAATGAATTACATAAATAAGTTAATGAAATACGTAATTTTAGATATGTAAGTCTATTTTTAAAGAGAATTTATATAATTTAATATAGAACAATAATGTATGTGTGTAATCAATCATATTTAAAGTATAGTCTTGCAATTTAATGGTGTTTTTGGAAAGAATATTTTTTTTTTTTATTTCATGGTCGTGTCTCTTCATGTATCTCCTATATTTTATGATGTGGGCCCAAAATTTTCCCTTAGATACAGCTTATTCTCGTGGCTCTAATTCCACCTCGACACCAAAGAAATATATAATATTGTGAATTTTTTTAAAATAAAAAATGATCCATGTAACTTCATTGTGTCATAGTTTTTCTAGTTGCGAAGCTTTATCCAATTAGAAAGATCCATGTCCCTTCGCAATGTCAATATTTTGTTAAGATCCTTCTGAGCGTTGCGAAGCACAAACCAATGAGATCATTCCATGCTCTTCACTAAGTCAGACTTTTGATAATTGTTCTTTGTCTAATAGAAACTACGAACTAATATAAATGCTACAAGTCTTGTCGTAATTCATGTTGTCTTCCTTTTGTTAGTTTTGATAGTTATCCAATAAGATTAAGCCATCGTTTCACTACTTTATTTACATGGCGAGTTAGTCGAATGGGAGCCAGTAAAACATGCCCACATTTTTTTGCATGTCGTACTTATTTTTCAAATCCTTGTCGAGTATGTAAAAAATGAACCATTTGGAATTTTCTACGTATATATAGTTTAATAAAATGTTTTGTTGTTAATTTGTCTTTAGTATTGTATGTTGCATTACAAGTGTGAACTAATAGCAAACACCACATACATATTGGTTCATGGTGTCGAGACTTTAGATATCCTTTTCCATTGAAATATAGCCATATGTCTTTTCCCTTGACTTTACTAATTGTTAGGACCCAAAATTATTTAGTCTTTGGTTAATTTATCTATGCTAGAGTCCATGAGGTGGAATTATTAAGAAAATCCATGGAATCATGCCATGTTTCTCTCGAGTTAGTTGTTTTAATTATTTTTAAAACTTTAATTAATCAATTTTATTCCTAGCCACATTTTTTTGAATTCTTTTATCTCTATATAAATCTATATAATCATTATTCAATGTAGCTTCTCAGTTTAAATGGTATTATCATATATAAATGTATTAGACTTTCATAATTAGAAAGTGTTATAGAATTTATCAAGGAAAAATACATTTCAATTTTTGTTTATCCATATCAAGGAAACATAGATCCTCCTTTAATTTTTATGTTTCTTGTGTTTACATAGCCTTAGAAGATGGGACTCCTAAATATCATGATTTCCTTCCTCACCTCCTTTGAATTCAATATTTGGCCTCTGAACCAACAAATGATTGTCCTCTCTTTAAAATATTTCAAATCTAACTCTAAATATTCATCAACAATCAAGATTAAATTTGAAACCATATAAATGGTTTCTCCATTCCCTTTGGGATTAGTGTTTCCCTCTACTAATGAAATTGCAAGGGAGGTATTTCCTATCCCTAAAACATCATCAACTTTCTTCTTATTCATGACTTCCTTAATGGTTAATGTCCTACCAAATGAGGATTCAAATATAGACATGTCACAACATTTCCCTTCAACATGGCCTCTTGTTGATATGCCTTCAATGTAAATTTAATACTCTAACCCACCATATTCCAGTCATCGACTATCTCCTTGTTATTATCCTTGAGTGTGGATTCACTAACACCTCAATGTTTTTGTGTAATAATTAATTATTTTGGGTATAAGATAAAACACCCATATTTGAGCATAGACACGGGTGGCTCCATCGACAATGCGGTGTTTTCCAAGGGATCGTATAGGATTGGGCATGGTCCCACTATATGGGCACAAATATAGCTTGAGGTCTAGCCTACGGAGAGTGGTGGGAAGTTATGATCTTGGTGTGCAAATTACTAACAACTTGAAATTACTAACACCTCGAGGTTACACTCATTTACATACCATATTTCCCTCATATGAAACCTTGATATATTCTTTTGGCTCGGATTGCAAATATCGGTCCAAGAGTGAAGTATTAGTAAAAATAAAATATCCAATCCTTTCTCTCAAATCTATTTTGGCATGAAGATTCACATAGGGAATAATACTAATTTATATTCAGTTCACTTTGTATATTGAAAACAAGATGTAGACCATTATATAGCCATAATTTGTAATTTCATCATTTATGACATAGAAAATAGGGGAATGTTTTTTTAAACATAATATTCTCTCGTTCTTAATTCACATAGTTTACAACTCACAATCCTTTGCTAATCCATCACATAATAGAAAACCATATGCATTTGTAATGACTTGGTGATATAATGATCCCTAATTTCATGACTCAAGTATTAAACCAATCTCTCATGTTTAACTTGTTTCTTGTGTATAAAAAGTATACTTTTCTTCCTTTATCCCGTACGGGTCATTAAAGTGTTATTTTCTAAGATGTGCATCTGAGTATCTGTTATTGATACTCATATGAAATCTCACAACCTTAGACTAGGTGACATAAGACAACACAATCAGTAATTTGCAATACTTTGGCCAAAGTTTGAGGTCATGTTTGCCATGCCTTTATTCCTAGATGACATACTCGTCGAAAGGTATATGTATTTCACCCCAGTACCAATATTTTCATCTAGATTAGACTTCCTTGACTTCTATCAACCAAATTTCAAGTTAATGTTTCATGGTAACGATGTATAACTCGCATAATCTAGTGTGGCAATCCACTTGTGGTGACCAAGGATAAGTATACATACTCGAATCGAATTATGTCAATTCATGTGTCTATACTCACCCTTGGTCAAAATAAGTTGATGACAACTCAAGACTAAATATCTATCTCAATTTAGATTTGAAAAATGAACTAAAATTCCTCTTCATGAAAGTTGAGTTAGAGGAGCTAAGTGGAATATCGAAGCATAATGGTTGGTTCACAATATCCACCTAATGACCTGCCCCATTAGGTGGGTACTGTGCTACATCATTTATACTACATCATCCCAAAGTAAGTTCCCATAATGGAATTGACATACTTAATGAATTTATTAGTCTTTTTAAAAAAAATTAAGATTCTTAGAAAGATTAATAAACTTAAGCATTATACCTATATGTCACCTAGTTGTATGAATAAATCCTTCAAGAAAGGATTAAGGATCACCTTAATAATTGAAGGTATGCATCTTTTGTCTACAATATATTACAATGAATTTACTTTTCATTCCCATTAGTAAGTAAGATTTAATATCCAATCAAAACTAGGTAAGGAACATCCTTAAGTCTCTTTAGTTTGGGTTCAACAATTAACAACAAGTTGTATATTAGATTAATGCATTCATTTTCATTCAACCTATCTTGATAAGCCTTATTATCTTTCCACTATTGTGTTTTGGGTTCTTATGGAATAGATCAAACAACCCTTCCACAATATAGATATAATTTATCATCAAATTAAGGTATGTTAGCTATTACCTTATTAATTACAACAAGTTGTGTTTCCCCTTTTTCCACATTAAGATCAATTATCTTAATCAAAGTTTATAACTAAAAATAAGAGGTATTAACTTGATAAGAATGAAACATCATTCTTCAAGATTAACTATGTACTATTTCCCATTTTTGAATAAGGTTTTTCATATTAGAATTATAACTTAGGATAGTTCATTGTTATCCCCAAAAATAATTGGCTTATACTTATAATTCCTTATCCAAGCAATGTCCATAATCTTAGACAACTAGTAAGTCAAGAGTTTGTTGTGATCTAGGATTAACATTTAGATTTACAATAATCATACAGAATATATATTCCAATAATCAATTTCCAATCATACATTAATTTATTCAATCAAGGGAAGAATTCACTTTATTAAAACTTAATAAAATTTTAATAAGTTTCTGATCAATAATGACATCATTTTAAATAAATACAAATACTAAGACACTAAGTCCTTTTTGTTAGCATAATTTAGCATAGGCATATTTATTGCATTGTCTTTTATTTAATAATGTGCAACATGTGCACTCTAGTCTAGTGACTTGCATTTAATATTGTTATGTTGGATAACATTCAATATTGGTATTAGTAGTAATTACATGTGCATGTGATATGTCTCTTATCATCTCATAGTTTGTGCACTGATAGGGTGTCATGTCTATCCATATGAGGATGTCTAATATCTATAAATATTACTGACTTTTGCATTGTTATGTAATCTGATTTCATGATCAATAATATTTGTGAGGCTTTCGTCCCTCTTTGGTCATTGCAATCTAATTATATTATATCATTTGGTATCAGAGCTATACCATTGTTATCATTTGGTATCAGAGTAGGTTCTATCCAAGCAAGGTTGAAGAGGAGCACTATTGGAGAGGATCCATTGGAGAAGAAGATCTGCATCAAAGGAGAGCCATTGAAGCATCCCATAGCCTCCATTCCTTCCAAGCATCCCTCAACTAAAATTTGACCTATGCACTTATTTGGAAGTTAAATATTTTTTTATTAGTCATTCGCATTAAAAAATTGATCCAACATATTCGCGGAATCTTTCGATTTGGAGATCCTTAAAAAAAAAAGATCTTGAAAAAAAAAAAAAAAAGATTTGAGAAAAAAAGAGATCTTAAAAAAAAGGAGAAAGATCTTGAAACAAAAAATTACAGATCTAAAAAAAAAAAAAAAAAAAAAAATCAGATCTAAAAAAAAATTTAAAAAATCAGATATGAAATTGGAGGTGTGAAGAATTTGGGAGCAAAAGTTGAAGGCGGTCCATCAACAAAATTCCAACATGTAGCTCTTATAAAAAGGACGTAACTTTTTCATAAAATGTCGAATTGATGTGATTTTTTTTTGTACAAATATAAGAAGGAGGTGCACAACTTTTCAATTTACATTATCTTGATTCAGCCTCTACATGTGACAAAAATTCATGCAAGTCGGATCATTTAAAAAAATCAAATCAAATCTAGGTGGTAAATTTGTAAGATCTCAAAAACAAAGATTCTGATTCTTCTAAAATTTTGTGGGTTTCAAGAAAAATATTGTATGATGCTGCTTTCAAAATTTTACAAAAATCCAGATCATGGTTTGTAAGTAAAGGTGAAAACAATATTGATTGTTTATTTAGATCTCGGGAACAAACAGTCGGTTCAATTCCGACTCTCTCCATATTTATTATTAAATTATTTTTTTGGAAAATTTAGAGAAATTACTAAATTTTGGGAGATTTCCAAATTTAGAAGCTCACCAAACATATTTAGAGTCACCGCTAAATTTAGCGGAAAAACACCTATTGGGGGTAAAAAATATTGTTGGCCTAAATTGTGTATTTTGTGGTTCTAGACCTTTTTTTCTAAAGGGGGCACACAAAAACTTCATTTTGATGTACTTTTGGATAATTTTGTACTAATCTTGGTGCATAAAGTGAAAAAAAAAGTATAAATTTTTTATTTTATGTTTGGTTCTATCACACGAGATCTTTAATTTTGTAGCAGTGTTTGGTATATACGGTGCCTCTGGGAAGCACTTACGGGTGATGCCGTCATGACTATTACTGTAATTAACACCTAACATAGCTGCCTAAATGTCATCTGGGCATCGACCCTATAAAATCGACGGGGAGTAATAAGGACACAATACACACACATTTGAGCCCTCCCATCCGTTTGTGCTTGCACAAACCCCTCTCCGTACTGTCTACGTACCATGTACTAAATTATTTCACATGCGTTAACACCTCTTTCTGTACTAACGGGTATATTGAAAGGGTGATCTTCTTCCATGTACCAATGGGTATATTGGAAGGGAGCGTATATAGAAAGGTTTGGTATATCGGCCTGATGGTATATTGAGAGGAGACCATAAACTGGAGTGATAAGAGCCTTACCCTTTATCGAAATTTAGAGTTTCAGAAATTCGATTACATGAAATGGGTACACAAGTACCAAAGTTCTTCTTATCGATTCACAATGCTTAGAGGAGATAACTATGCTACATAGAAACCAAAGATCAATATGTTACTTGAGTTTGAAGACATATGGACAGTGTAGATGGAACAACAACAAGATCACTTGATGATGAAAGACAACAAGTTCAATTTGACAGGGGCCAATCAAAAGGCCAAGTTGATCATCTTGTTTGGCATAATGGATGATTTGCAACCCCACATTAGAGATGCCACATCAGCCAAGGATGCATGGGATAAGTTGAGCACGGTCACTATGAGGCAAAGAACAAGAATGCCATCCTCAACCTACTATCACAACCGCATACTCTCAAGTTCAAGCACAATGAGAAGGTTGAATTTTTTGAGATGAATAGGGCATCTCTATTGGCATTGGGAAAAGAGATAAGTGATGAAGACCTCATACCAATAATGTTACGAGCACTTCCTCCTTCCTATAGAATCTTTGTGACAACTATCAATATGAGTGAACACATAATCACATTTGAGAAGTTGGTCAATCTACTCCAACAAGAGGAGGCAATGAGCAACAAAGATCATGAAGATGAGCAAGTACTATCTTCCAATCATAAAGGAAAGGGAAATTTCAGTCCAATCACAAGAAGTCCCAACAAAATCAAAGTCAACAAAGGGACCAAATTCAACGAGAAAACACCAAGAAGTGTCCCATTTGCAATAGAGGGGGACATGACATCAAAGATTTTAGTACAATTAAATGCAAAAAGGGTTCATCAAGCAATTCAAAACCCAATAACCAACAAGTTAAAAACAATTCAAATCAAGGGAAGTCTAACAACAACAACAATCAAGGGTAGAAAAATGGTAATTGGCAAAGAAAACCCAAACAACAAGGGTACATTTCTGAACATGAGGATGATTCAGATGAAGGACACCACATGTATTATGCTCAATTTGATGAAGAAACCAAGTCCACACAAGATATCTGGTATGTTGACATGGGTGCAACTCGACACATGACTGGATGCAAGGATTGGTTCTACACACTACGTGACGCACCTAACAAGAACAAAGTGTCATTAGGTGATGACTCATCATACAGTGTCAATGGGATTGGAAACATTTCACTACCTCTTTGAAAGCATAACTGCAAAATCACAGATGTATTGTATGTACCTGGGTTGACCAAGAATTTACTATCAGTTAGTCAACTCCTTGATCACAACTTGAACTTGGATTTTGATAGTAATAATGGAGAAAAATTGTGCTTGATAAGAGATAAGTCAAGAGGTTCCAAGATTGTAGCAAGAGCCTCAAATGTGGGACACATGTTCCAACTTGATTTTGTCCACAAGGATGATCAATCTCTAGTGGCCAAAGACACGCGAATTTGCATAACTATGGCATCACGGATATGGTCACATCAGTTTTGGCTATCTCTAAACACTTTAAAAGGGAAACATGGTGAAAGGATTTCCTACACTCAAGCACAAAAGCTGACAAGTGTCACAATTGCCTAGGCTGGAAAGAAACATAGAGTACCCTTGCGAAGAACACATATAGAGCTAAGGGAAAGCTTGATTTGGTGCACACTGGTCTTTGTGGGCCCATGCAACTAAGTCATTCTAGATGTCAATACTTCATGCTTTGTGTTGATGACTACTCAAGAAAGATGTGGATATATTGTCTAAGAAACAAGAGTCAAGCCTTTGAGACATTTCAGAAGTTCAAAGCACTTGTTGAGAATGAAGTTGGTCACAAGATCAAAACTCTTCACTCAGATTGAGGGGGAGAATTCACAAGCAATGAGTTCAAGACTTACCTGGAAGCTCATGGGATTCGTCAACAAATGCCTCCTACTCACACACCACAGTAGAATGGTATAGTTGAGAGAAGGAATCATACTATCATGGAAATGGTGCGATGTATGATTGACGACTCAGGTTTAACAAAGACATTTTGGGTAGAAGCTGTAAGAACTGTAGTCTATTTGTTGAACAGAGTGCCCACAGTAGCTCTTGAAGGAGTGGCACATCAAGAAGCATGGTCAAATCGAAACCATCAATTACACACCTAAGAGTATTTGGGTGTAAAGCTAGCATGCACATATCCAAGAAGAACAGAACAAGTTGGATATGAAAGGTGGAGAAACCGATATTCATTGGATACGGTGAAGAAGCACTTGGAGTACAGATTATGGGATCTCGAAAGCAAATAAATTATACGCAAGTAGGGATGTTGAGTTCTTTGAGAAGAAAAAAGCAAATGCTCCACTCAACGACTCAACAAACATGCAAAATACACCTCTTGTGAAGACAGAATTTGATGTTCCCCCTTTGAAGATGACAGGTGATGAATTGGATGATGGTGAAAACTTGGATCCACCATAAGCCAATGGAATACCTAATAAGTTACCTAAATGCTATACTCAATTAATAAGAGATGTAAATTTGGATGAAGCACCTAACACATCATCCAATCCTGGACCTAAAACTCGCGATCAAGCTCATGAAGAGGTCAATTATGCCCTAATCGTGCAGAGTTGTTGAAACAGTTGAGCCATCTACAGATTGAAAAGCCCTACAATCAAAATCTTGGAAAGATGCCATGGATTGAGTATCGATCGGTGATGAAGAACAACACATGGCAACTTGTCAACCTTCCACCAGGAAGAAACCCATTTGATGTAGATGGATATTCAAGACTAAGTACAAATCGAGATGGGACTATTGACAAGTATAAAGCAAGGCTTGTAGCAAAGGGGTATGCACAACAAGAAGTCATTGATTATGAGGAGACATTTGCTCCACATCCAAGACCAAGACTATCGGGATGATCTTTGCTCTAGCTACACAATTTGGTTGGAAATTCCACCAAATGGATAAGAAAAATGCCTTTCTTAATGGAGATTTTCAAGAAGAAATATATATGACTCAACCAGAGGGTTATGTAATACCAGGAAAAGAGATGATGGTATGTAGACTCATAAAATCTCTATATGGCCTAAAACAGGAACCCCGGGCATGGTACATCAAAATTGATGAGCATCTCATAAGTCATGGATTCGAAAGGAATCCTTATGACCTGAATCTCTACCTCAAAAGAAATGGGGAAGATTGTCATTTTGGTTTTTAATATCGATGATCTAGTCATTACAGGTAGTTCTATGAAGATGATCGATGCAACAAAGAAGGATTTTAATCGATCATTCGACATGACAGATCTTGTGCTCATGCACTATTGTCTTGGGTTGGAAGTATGGAAAAAAGAGAATCATATATTTGTATCGCAGTTTAAATACACCAAGACAAAAATTGAGAAATTCAAGATGATGGAATACACTCCTATTGCTACACCTATGGAAGTGAGACTTGAGTTATCTTGTTCGATCCATCACCACCGGTGAATGCAACTCTCTATCGGTAGTTGATCGGGACTCTCATTTACTGACATATGCTAGACTAGATATCAGCTTTGCAGTCATCTATTTATCACACTTCATGCAAGAACCAAAAATATGTCATTGGAAAGTAGCAAAGAGAATACTAAGATATCTAAAGGGTATAGTTGACCTTGGTCTAGAGTACAAGAAGAATGACAACTTCTTCTTGATAGGATATTTAGATTCAGATCATGCAGGAAACATGGATGATAGGAAGTCAACATCATGGCTTCATCTTCTTTATGGGATCTGGACCGATATCATGGGGAAGCAAGAAATAGAAATTTTTTTCTCGCTCTTCTACGAAGCGAGTATCGAGCTACAGTGTGTGAAGGCTTGTTTGTGAAGCAATATGGCTACACAAAATCTTTGAAGGAATTGGTCTACCACAATAGAAATCTACTTTAGTATATGTTGATAATGAAGGAGTTTTAAAGCTTGTTCGCAATCCAGTATTTCATGAGAGAACCAAGCATATTGAAGTACAGGTTCATTTCATATGCGAACATGTCTTAAAGCACAACATATAGCTCTAGTTTTGTCCTATAGTTGAACAAAAGGTAGATGTTTTCACTAAGTCACTTGCATGTGACAAATTCACACTTTCTAGAGAGTTCCTCTCCACTTCTTTGGAAAATATGTGAAATTAAGGGGGAATGTTAGCATAATTTAGCACGAGCATATTTACTACATTTTATTGCATTGTCTTTTATTTAATAATGTGCAACATGTGCACTCTAGTCTAGTGACTTGCATTCAATATTGGTATTAGTAGTAATTACATGTGCATGTGAGATGGGTCTTATCATCTCGTAGTTGGTGCCTGATAGGGTGTCATGTCTATCCATATGAGGTTGTCTAATATCTATAAATATTACATCTCTCACATTGCTACATAATCTGATTTCATGATCAATAATATTTGTGAGGCTTTTGTCCCTCTTTGGTCATTGCAATCTAATTCTATTCTATCATTTGGTATTAGAGCTATACCATTGTTATCACTTTTTCTTTTCCAAATTTTTTCTTTTCAAGATCCTTTCAAGAAATGAAACATCTGAATAAAATGAACTTTATCAATAAAAAAATGCAACTTTCTATAAGTCTTTCCCCTTTCACTTTTCACGAAATCTATCTCGCATAATTGTTATCATGTTTCATTAACAAGAAGCTGGGCATGATAAGAACTAACACTTTAGTAAACAATTCTAATATCTATATATTTTATGAAAGGAACCCTTCTATTCAATGAAATTATTCTAAGTTTCCTATCCCGAAAATCACGGAGAAATGCCACAATGTCAAGTGAGGAAAAATAAGTCACATGTACCCTTTTATGAACCCTTTTCTCTAACTAGAAAAGGATACGAGATCCTTGAACTTAAAACATTGGTCCGAAAATTCAAATAGAAGGACAAGTGTTTTGGGACTTCAACTAGGTAATAATAAGGATTACATGATTGAAATTCAAAATGCTACCCTTCATTCAATAATTTCTTTCACTAACATTTAACTTCGTAGAACATAGTAATGATTTTGAAGATAAATCAAATAGAAAAATAAGACATTTCCTAAAACCAACTCACTTAATATACTAGGAGTCTATTCTAACCTTTTGAAACAAAAACTATAAAAATTCACAAAAAAATGCATGTATCCAAATTAACCATTCATTGTGTTTTCAATTCAATAAAGGAATGGAATTACCAATTCAATTTAACTTAAAAATAGTCATACTTTTATCTCTTCTCGACAATCAACTCGAGTTTCCTTTACAAATATTCTAAATATTATTCACTCAATAAAATGATTCAAGATAATCCAAATACAGCCCAATATTCTTCATATAAGAATCAAATAACTAACGAGTGAATATCATTTGACTGGATACGAACCATGTCTAAGTGAGGACAAGATTACAAAGAAATAACAATGGTGTATTAGGCTATTAAAGACGACGTATCTTAACAATCAAAATCTTCAGGGGAGGTAAGCATTATTTCTTAGATTCCTCCAAATACTAAATAATAGCTTCCTTAAATTAAAATTTAGAAAACAATTTCTTAAATTAATATCGACTCGAGGTCAATAAAACTCATTCGAATAACCATAGAACGATAAAACTCGAGTTAGAATTTCCAACTGGAGGCCAAGACACTCAACCAAATTGGTGAGATTAATTTTTCTAGAAGGGACCAACATAGAAAGTAGATGGATTTTGGACCCAAAAACTTAACAACCAAGTTTTATGCCATCCCTAAAAAGGGTGATAGTAAAAAAATTAAAATGATAATGAAAGTTAGAAGAAACAAAGTTTCTTCTTCCAATCAATTTGTTTACCTTTCCATAAGGAAGGATTTGAAAAGGAAAAGCTTTATCCCATGATTTGGATTATTCTATCACCAACATTTTGCATTGGTTGAGAAAAATCCTAAGTGGGTTTTAAACCATAATTATTGAGAAGAAAATAGTGTTGCCAATTTCTTGGTTGACCAACGCATCAAGATGGCACAATCAAATAAGGGTGAGCTAGCATGTGGGAATATTTCCTAGATATCATATCTCAAGATGGGGGATGAAGGTGTTATTAATTCTCGGTGTCATGCATTCCTTTTCACTATACCATTTTCTTGTTGTGGTTGGCGGTGACGTGGTGTTCGATATACGAGTATGGAGTGCCCTCCGTTGTATTTCCTTTTCATGCAAGGTTCTAAGTGTGAGATGTTGTTTTTTCTGAGAATTTATCAAGATCATATTAGGATTATATTTTGGGTGACATTGGGTTACTGTCTGAGGAAATTATGAGGATTAGGGGAGGAATATTTGGGTGACTCAACCGAGAGATCAAGTTAATTCTAAATTCAACTCTTGGTTTATATCTCGAATTCTTCTGGTTAGGAAGAATATTGACGAGGTGAGAGATATTACCCTCCACTTCATTAAGCCCCAGCACCAGAGTAATATTGGTTGAATCTTTCAAGGATTTTGTGAGGGGTCAATAAGTGTTTGACATTGTTTACGAGGGGTTGGCCATAGAGGAAGTGAGGAGGGTGATAGTTGATATTTCTTCCAAAATTAGGTTTTGATGTGGTTTTCTTTTGATGTGCATGTTTCTTTTTACGAGGGGCTTGGTCAATGTAGCTGGATGGAGAAGTTAGATTTTCCATGTTTTCGTCTCCCGTTATCCCGGAAATCTTCTAGTGTGATTGAGTGCAGTGAAGGAAATTGGGATGTACATACAAATACTTATTGCACACTACTCACATTGGTTTCTTTATTGGTGGGAGGATGTCTCGGCATCTAAGAAGGCTGAGCCTCTCGTGTAATTTAGGTTCTAATCCTTGGTTGTCGGTGGTTGGGTATTTTATATTTTTCATTTTATTTTTATGGGTCATCTGTTTGGTTGATTATCTTTCACATTTGTAATTAGGTTGGATACCATCAATCCCGGGTTCCAAGCTCCTATCAAAAGCATTAAATCATCTAAAAAATATTCAAACATAATTCGGATATTAAGTATTTTCAGTTACATGTAGAACATAAGATCAAATTTTATTATACTCCATTCATTTAACATAACACATTTTATCAAATTTCATGATTACACATATTCTAGAAAGAAATTTTCAACCTAGCAGCTCACTGGGCTCAATATGTTGTTCGAATTCCACCACATGATATTTGAAGGATAGCAAGTACTAAGGTCATAGATTATTTTGTGGCGTTGGTGTAGCATAACATAGTCTTGAGATTAGTGTCTGCTACGGTAATTCTTGTCTTGCATTAAGGACCTTCTAACCTAAAGCTATAAAGATGGTTTTTTACATTGGTGTTGATGGTGCTCAAAATAGTCTCGCCTAATTTACCTCTGAAAACTTATTGATTTATGGCCTCTGTCATTTTCTCCTTCCCCATGTTGTGCTTGGTCAATATTTGTGGCCATTTTTAATTGGTTCTTGGGTTGTAAATCACTTAAGAGTCTATATTTTGAGTCTCTTATGCTTTGTTCCTTCAAAAAATTGGGTTCCCCCATGTTTTCTAGTTCTCCATGGTCGGGATTTGTTTTCCCTATCATTTCTGCCCCTAAGTACTTGAAGAAAATGAATGGATGTGTCCCTGAAGAATGTATTTGAGCCTTGTAACATTTCTAAGCTTTCTGTCCTTGAAGAAAATTTCATTCCCAGGCTCAAATGGTCATTTTTCTCGTATTTTTATGATTTGAGACGTTTCTCTTGGTCAAATTTTCATCCTTTTATCTACGAGGAGATGTCGCACCTTTTGGTTGGACACGACTCAAGTTTGGAGTACTTAGAAAAATTCATGAAAATCCTCAACTCAAAATGTGTCCACATGGAGGCACGACGCTCATTTGAAGATCTACTTTTTGGTTTTGCCTTGGAGTAGCGTCGGGAGGACACGTGGAGGTTTCTGCTGCTTGGCCCAAACTTAGACAAATTTTCATGCAATTTTAGTAGTTTGGCGCGTAACAGAAACATGGCGAGCTCGCGCTCATTCAAGGTCTCCGCTTTGGGCACCATCTTGAAGTTGTGCCATGGAGACACGTGGAGGAACCACACATGTTCGGGGACCGGCCCTTGAGTTTCATTTTAAAGAAGTGCCAGGATGACACATGGCATCCTTTGTTAAGCTTCAAGCATTCAGGAAAACCTTACCAGAACAGGCCATGTGGTGAGCCCGCGCTCGTTCAAGGTATCAAATTTTTGGGACCGCCTCAAGGTATGCCAGGGTGACACATGGCAGTTTGAAAATTCAAACAGTGGGAGGCGGGCCATTGGAGGAAAATTTTATTTTTTCCTCCTTAAGGATAAAAATTTCAAAATGACTCTTAAGCCAAATGAGGGAAATAGTCAATGTTTTTCCACAGTTAACGGTGGAGGCGAGCTCTTGGGAAAATCGAAAAAAAGTGCTTTTAATAAAAAAGAGGCAAAAGTAAAAAAGGAAGCATGGTTCCCCTTGAATCATATTTGGACATGTATCAAGCTCATTTCCTGAAGGCGAGAGCTGGGGAAAACTTGGAAAGTTTTCCTTTTTCCAAAAGAGAGTAAAATGGCAGAATTTGGCTGTGGTTCCCCTCGAATCATATCTGGACATGTTTCATGATTGTTTCCCGAGGGTAGAGTTATGGGAGCGTAATGTGAAATTTTTCTATTTTACAAAAAGTTGTAAAATTCAAGGAAGCCCTCAAGTCTTTTCTAAAGTTCAAATCTACCACATGGACGGTCCAAATTAAAAGTAAAGATCAATAATAGTTTGTGAATCTAAATCTGATTTTCCCCCATTTATCTCGAAACACATTTGGAAGTGCGAGTCTCCATGATTTATTGGTCTTTTCTACATGCCAAGAAAAGAAGGAAGTTAATGGTCATATCTCGAAGTTTGGTGGGAAGATCCGAGGACGTCTTTCACCATTAAAATGGTCTCGAGTTTTGTGTCCAATCAGATTTTCCATTTTTCCTCTCTCGAGCACGAAAAAGGGCAAGATTTGATAGATTAGGGGCAGAAGTGGTTGGAAAATTGAAGGAAGAGTGATCTACTAGAGCAAGGAGTTGAATGTGGGAGGCATTCAATGAAATCCACCCCCAAAGCTCACACGGAGACTTTGCAGATCTGATTCTATGAATCATGAAAGAATCATGGTGAGCACTGGTGCATTAAATGTTTTTACTTTTGAGGAGATGAGGCTCATTGTAAATGCTATAAATGGCACAAATTTTTCATGAAAATGGTTGCCTTTGTGAGGGGTCTAGAATTATATTCTAAATGAAATCTTGATAGATCCCATCCCTTTTGAGAAACCATTCAAGAAGCTTGTATATCACTTTTGTATTAAAATTTGATCATGTTAAGGTGGTTACAAGTGTACAACCATTAACAAGCTCTCGAGACTGTCCTAGAAAATTTCTCCTGCTGATAGATTTAATCGAATTCGATTTATTTCTGTGTTTTCTTGAGCAAAATGTGTTGATTTTACTTTTGAATGTATGTCAATAGTTTTTCTTGTTTCTGTTGTAATCTTGTGTTGAAACTCGATTCAATCACACAGGACCTCAATCATTATGATAGTTTAGTGGAATCCGTAATTCCATTTCTTAGAAGGGCTTTCATTTGGGTTGGAATGAATGATTTAAAATAACTTTTCTCTCATATGTTGACAAAGATTTTTTCTAAGCCTTTGGTTTTACCATAGGTGTGATTTGGCTTAGACCTTGATGCTTTGTTGGGTTTTCTTAATCAAGCCTTCATGAATAATCTCAAAGATTGTGTGCAAGAGTGCTAATCTGGGCCTCCATTGAAGCACATATTTTAGTTGAAGAAACATTTTAGCTATTTTGTGGAATTTTTTTTTCCAAGTTTCCATTTTGTAAGGTTCTTCAAGAATCTGTGAATCTAGTTTCACCCTCCACCACCTCCCACAAAAATCCATTCAAAAATAACTAATCTTACCCATCCTACCCCGTTTGTCATGTGTGTATGGCAATGCACAATCCTCATCATGTAAACATCCGTAAGCAAGAAGGGTCTCAAATGTATTTATTAACCTTTGCCTTGTTGTGAAATATCTCCATGATCTAGAAGTGACCACTTGTGAGAGTCGATCTGTGTGTTGATTATATTTTCTCAAGGTCTTCTCTATAGAGTTTATGCAAAAGAAGGATTTATCATTGTTCTTGAATAACGAGGGTTACAAAATAGGTTCTCTTACCTTGGTTGAAGGGCACAACCTAAAATAGTGAGGATACATCAAATCATCTTGAAGGTGCTATCCATCTCTCCACAAATCCAAGTAACAAAGGGACAGTTAGATTTCTCCCTACTAAAAATGAAATATATTTGCGATCCGGCTGCCTCTAAGCCCCTATTGAATCTTTGTTGATGCTTGGATTGAAAAGGAAAACAAATTTGGATGACAACATTAGTGACACCGCTACCGGGGAAATTATGACTGCAGTTCATTTTCAGGCCTTGGAAAACATTCCTTGTATGCTCTAAAGTGCTAGAAATCTATTTCAAATATTATCTTGTGTTTGGTCCTGTATGAAATTTTAAGTTACAAGTGTTGCATGCAAATTTTCCATCTCTACAAATTTTGCATTGGTACTCACTGATAAATCTTGGTAAAGGAAGATCAAAGCTTTCATCTCCGGTTTATAAGTGCTGATAGAGGCATATTTTAGTGCATTTACACAACTAAGGTGGAAATCCTTAGTGGTGACTCCCTGATTGATTTGATTTTGATAGGGACCAGTGCCTTAAACCTCTATCAAGTAAAATTTTTACTAATATTTGCAAAGCTGGAAGGAATAAGGTCTTTCTTTGCTAAGGATCCTGCTAGGACATTGTTTCCAGAGCTAGGAAGACTAAAACCAAAAGGAAGAAAAGATTGGAGAGTTGTTAGGATCAACAGAAAAAAAAGAGGAATCTCCATTGATGAAAGTGATCAGCCTATCATTGAAGGTTGCCATTCAATTGATTTTGAATCAGGTAGCCTCTTTGTGGAATTGAACTCTCCAGCTGGAGAGGGGCCTTCATTTGATTTTGAAATGTTTGCTTCACACTCTACACCTATATTTTCTGAGGTTGATAGAGATTTCCAAGAGACAAGGCCTTTGGGAGATTTCCATTTTGAAAATTATACTCCTGTGTTCCAAGGACCTTCAGCCCCTCATCAATTTTTCACCCCTCCAAGGTCACCTCCTCAAAGAAACATGGCCTAGCCTCCACCTAGACCCCTTTTGTTGTAAACACTTTTGGACCTATAAATTTTGTGGGAATGGCTGGGTATCAAAATGCAGTGCCTCAAGATGTAAGGAACAAAATGCAAAAGTTATAAGGAAATAATGTTATTACTGGAGATCAACATCTAAAGCTTTTTATCTATATGATGGAAGATTTTGAGATTGAACATGAAGATGTATATATCAAGCTATTTATCCATACCTTGGAAGAGGATTCTAGGGATTGGTATAAATAATTTCCAGAAAACTCTATTGATTCTTGGACTAAGATGAGTAATGAATTTAGATTCCAGGTATGGTGATAGAATTGACCTAGGTTTTTTTGATAGAATTTGAAAACATCAAAAAGAACCCTATTGAGTCAAGATACATGATTTCAACACAAGGTTTAATAATACCTTTAGAAGATTTCTTGTTAGAATAAGGCCTTGTGATGAGTCATGTTTGATCAAATATACTTGATGCATTTGATAAAAAGGTTGAATATTATTTAAGTGACAAGAACCCCACAAACTGAGGTAGACCTTCACCATGGCTCTAAAAATAGAGAAAAATATCAAGGAAATCGGAAAGCCTCCAAAATGGGAAGGTGTAAAGATGGTTAACCCAAATAAACCTCAAACAAGAAAAAGCTACTGATTTGGAGGAAGTTGTGAAGACTTTGGCAAGGGCACAAAGAAATGTCATACAAGCTAGCATGAGTTGATAAATGAGTCGAGCGAGTTCACAAGGACAACACAAGCAACAAGGCTAAGATAAATTCACAAATCATCAAAGAACTGATGATAGAGGTAAAGGACCTATTGGGTTTGGAAGTAGGAAGCCCTAAGGAAGAGAAAATGGAATGGTGTCGATCCTTTGGTTGCTAGAGTTGTTGTGGTGGAGGAGATAGATGTCATTGATTGGTATGATAGATGTTTCATGCCTCATGCTCCTTGTGAAGAATATCAGCAAGAAGAAGGAGCTGATAATGATAATGATGATGATGTTTGCATGATGGGATGCTCCACCAACTCACAACAAGGAGCAACCTCAACTGAGGTGATAAGTGCCAAAACTACTACCACCTTTTGGGACTGCATTCATAGGGTACCTATTCTTTCTCTCTCTCATACTTTAGAAGTAGATAATGTACAAGCTTTTGAATTTCCCAATAATGAATTTGAATATTTAAGGGATTTAATGATAAAAAATTATGATGGAGGAATCCCATCTGAGGAAGATAGACAGTTGTTGATGAATGTTGTTGTGGCTCAAGAGAAGGAATATAACACAAGAAGTAAGGTTGTCAAAGGAGTAGGACCTCAAGTAAAGCCTAAAGCTCCCTTACTTTCAAACATTCCTAAAGAGGCCCCCAAGAAAGATACATTTGTCAAAATCCCTGTAGTTCCAAACAAGAATCATACTCCTCCCCATGCCCAAATTGTCAAGAATCCTATGCCATCTAATGAGTGTGTTGGCTTTCCTTCCAATATTTCCTTGCCAAAAATATCCCATATGATATTTCCCAAGTGTTTAGTCAAATCAAATTCTTTGTCCCAATTGTTGAGTTGCTTAGGATTCTTGAGCACAAAAAAGGAATTTTGAATGCTTGGGGTTGAAAGAAGAGAAGATTTCCCTAAGCATAAATATAAATATTATGGAGACTCCACCAATCATTGAAGAACCGAAAGCACCACCAACATCAAGAGCTAGATGAACCACCTGAGGTTTATTTGGGAACATCCTTGGTAGACTCTCAGATGAATGTGGATCCATTCTTCACCACTATGATTATCAAGGATAGACTGCTCCATAACTGTATGTTTGACTCAGGGGCATCATCCAATTCCAAGCCTTTGGAGGTCATGAATGAGCTAAACATCAAAGTAATAGTAGCTTATGGGAAGTGCACTGCCATGGACTCTAGAGAAGTGCTAGTAGTGGGATGTGTGAAGGGTTTGGTGGTGCATCTTGCAGCTTACCTAGGTAAAAATTTAAAGCTTGATGTTGTCATAGTTGATTTCCTAGCCAAGTGGGGTATGTTGTTGTCAAGAAAATGGGCTGCAAGTGTTGGTGGGAGTGTCCAAATGGATATGTCTTATGCCACCATTCCAATTGAGGGCAGCCTTGTTAGGTTTTATGGAGAAAAGAAAATGTTGCATCTTATTAAGGATCCCAACAATGCATCCTATGAAGTATTGTACACAAATGTTGATGCTGAAAACTTTGTGGGATTTGCTGATGGAAAGGAGCACAAGATTGAGGAATGCAAATGCCTTGAAAAAATGGGCTCTCCCTGGACTCTATTGTTTGATGGAGCTTGCTCTAAATTTTTGGATGTTGTTTGTATTGTTCTTCTTTCTCCAGGTCGGAAAAAAATTATTTTCCTTCAAACTCGGCTTTGAATGCACCAACAACATTGCTTTGAGTATGAGGCATTGTTGTTTGGTTTAATAATTTCTTGGAAATATGGTGTCAAGGACATTATTGTCAAGGAGATTCAGAGTTAGTTGTCAAGCAAGTCAAAAAATTGTATGCTAAAAGAACCTAGGTGAATGAAAAAGTATAAACATGGAGTTTGGGACCTTATTGAGATGTTTGAATCCTTCAACATTTTGCATCATGATACGAGATTCAATGACTTGGTAGAAAAGCTCACAGTATTGGGGTCTCAATTTGACAGTTGTATAGTGCCTCCATATTGTGAGTATGAGGTTGACGTATTGACAAGGCCCTCTGTCCCTAATAATATTAAACATTGGTAGGTTTTTGATGATGATGCTTAGATTAGAATATTTATGCAAAACAAAGGAGATTTTGTTGATCAATGCATTGATTTGGAGCCAATGGTGTGTACAAAAGAGGGAAAGGAGACCTTGTTTGGCAAGGTATTATCTAGCTGAAAACAAATACCATTCCTAGAGGGTTGGTTACTCTTGAGTCCAAATATGATAATGTTGATCACATTGTTAAAAGATGCATGGCTTAAGGGATATTAAGGAGCATGATCTTGGTACAAAGGAGAAGCTAATGAATATTTTGTTAGGAAATAATCTCAACAAGGAGGAAAAGTAGTCATACATCCAATTATTAAAAATACCAAGATTGTATGGCTTGGACATATTCTCGAACTAAAAGCATATAGAGAGGACTGTTTGAACATGAGATCCCCTTGGTATCTAATGCAAATCCATTCAGGAAAAAGCGAGGGCCCATCAATCCACTCTTATCCCTTAAAATTCAAGAGGAACTGAAGAAGATAATAGATGGAGGGATGATCCAACCCACAAGGTATTCCTCTTCGGTTGCAAACCTAGTGGAATTAAGGAAGAAAAACGATGACATCGGGTTGTGTGTGGATTTCAAGAATCTAAACATAGTATCAATGAAGGATAATTATCCTTTACCAAATATGGAGGGCATGTTGCAGGTTATTGAATGGTTCTCGAGTTGATCTCTACCTTGGATGGTTTATGTGGTTACAACCAAGTTGTGGTGAAGGAATCGAAAGGATTAAGAAAACCTTCACTACTCCTTGGGGGACCGATGTTTATGTCGGGATTCCCTTTGGTGTGATGAATGCTTTGGAGATACCTTTCACAGAGCAATGGATTTTCCTTTGCTGGTTACATCAATGAGTGTGTTTTTGTGTACCAGGATGATGTAACAATGTTTTCTAGGAAGAGAAGTGACCACTTGCTGCACCTGAGAAGATCCTACCGAGATGTAGATAATATGGCTTCTCACTTAATCCAAAGAAATGCTATTTTTGAGTGTATAAGGAAAAGATGCTTGGTCACATAGTGTTGCATGAAGGAGTGATGATTAATCTAGAAAGAATAGAGGCCATCAAAGAAGGTCCCAATCCCAAAGACTAAGAAAGGAATTCAGTCCTTCTTTGGGCGATAAACTTCATCGAGATGATTCATATCAAACTTTGCTTGAGTTGACCATTTCAATTATTTCCATGCTAAAGAAATACCAGGTCATCAAGTGGGAGGAGGATTCCATCCAAGCGTTTAATTGAATCAAAGAGGCATTGAAGCATGACCCTATTTTGGCAGCCCTAGATTACAAGAAACCTTTCTAGTTGTTTTCTTTTGCTTCATAGAACACTATTGCTTCTGTCTTGCTATAGAAGGATGATGAAGGGGCCGAGAAGCCAATTTCCTTTTCGATAAGGCATTGCAAGGGGTAGAACTAAAGTACAATATCATGGAAAAGCAAGCATTTGGACCCAAAAAGGTTTTCACGCCTTATATCCTAAGTTTAAAGATTATTGCTTATGTTCCCCATACCATGGTGAAGGACATCTTGTCGAGAGATGTAGGTCTCAAGAAAAGGTGCAGTGGGTGAACAAATTGCAAGAATATGATATAGACATCCAAACCAGAAATTTGGTTAGAGATTTGGGCTTGGCTAAGCTTATGGCTGAGAAAACTTGCAAAATATTGAGGTAAATGAGGTATAAGAAGAAAGGGTAGGGTTTTTTGAAAAGTTGATGAATTCTTTGTCGTACAAAGGATGTAATTTTTATCTCGAAATTTAAACTGCCTCTAAGCATTTAAGTAAGAACCAAAAAGAGCCTTTAATTTGTCTTCCTAGAAATATGTCATCACCGATTATGGGTTAGCTTGGAAGAACCCAGAGGGAGTCCTCTTAAGGTGCATTATTGAAGAAGAATCCCCAAGATAATTTTTGATCTCCATGGAGGATTTTGTAGGGGGATTTTACTACAAGAGTCACAAAGACACAAGATCATGAGGGCTAGTTATTGGTGGCCATCTCTCTTCAAGGATGCAAACTTGTTGGTTAAAACATGTGAAAGCCAATGCTTCTTTTGAAAATTGAAAGCTTTAGCCTCCCTTCCTTTGCAAAAGATGTATCAATTGAAGCTCCATTCAAGCAATGGGGAATGGATTTCATTGGTGAAATTTCAGAACCTTCAAGTGCTCGCCATAGATTGATTGTTGTAGAAACATATTTTTTTACTAAATGGGTGAATTCAATCCCCACCAAGAAGGGCAGCACACCAACTTGTCATGGACTTTGTGTTGAACAACCTCATCTGCGCAGTTTGGGGTGCCGGTCAAGATTGTAGCTGATAATACAAAGAGCTTTAGAGCTAAACCTTTGGTGGCAATGTGCAAAGAGTATGGGATCAACTTAACCTATGCCTCCAATTACAACCCCTAAGGAAATGGACAAGAAGAGTCCAAGAATAAAAATCATCTGAATATCATCAAAAGAACATTGGAGTAGAACAATAGAGAGTGGCGTGAACAACTAAAGTTTGTTGTTGGGGAAGAGAGGATCATTTTCAAGAGTGCCACAGGGAAAGATTCCATTTGAGTTAGTGTATGGGACTCAGGCCTTTCTACCAATTCCTATATAACTTTATTCATATCATTTCATGTAACTAGAAGATCAAGAGGTAGGTCCTTATGATGCTCATATTAACCAGATTGTTGAGCTTGATGAAGAGAGGAGGGCATCCCACCAGAGGCATATAAAGTTCAGAGAGAAACTGAAGAATTTATTTGACAAGAAGGTCACTCCCAGAGCCTTCAATGTTGGAGATCTTGTGTTGCTATGGGATAGTAGACATGAGGATAAGGGCAAGCATGGCAAGTTTGACTCATTATGGATGGGCCCTTACTCTATTGATATCAGAATTGGGGAGCATACCTTCTTCCTCAAGGACTTAGATGGTGAATTTCTCGAGTTTCCTATTAATGGTAGGCATTTGAAGCATTTCTGGATTGATCCCCCTGAATCAAGGCATAAATCTTGTGTACAGTGTATAGTCTGTCATTTTTTTCCTATCTTTTTGTGTTTTGCTCATTCTAGTCCTCAGTGACCTATTTTTGCTGGTTTCTCTATCTATTTTTAAAAGATGGCTTTGTTTCTCTGCTCTGCAAGATGACTCCATTTCCCAATGGATATTTTTGGCACTTGGTCTACTTTTGTTCTTGTGGCACTCACAAGGAGTGCCCATCCTCGAGTTGGAGCCGATGTTGGTGCTCAAAATAGTCTCTCCCAATTTGCCTATGAAAACTTATTGATTTACGGCATCTGTCATTTTCTCCTTCCACATGTTGTTCTTGGTCAGTCTTTATGGCAATTTTTAATCGGTTCTTAGGTTGTAATCTTGTGTATACAGTGTATAGTATGTCATTTGTTTCTTATCTTTTTGTGTTTTGCTCATTCTCGGTCCTTAGTGACTGTTTTTGTTGGTTTCTCTATCTATTTTTAAAAGATGGCTCTGTTTGTTTGCTCTGTAAGATGATTTCATTGCCCAATGGATATTTTTGGCACTTGGTCTACTTTTGTTCTTGTGGAACTCTCGGGAGTGCCCATCCCCGAGTTGGAGCCGATGTTGGTGCTCAAAATAGTCTCGCCCCAATTTGCCTCTAAAAATTTATTGATTTACGGCCTCTATCGGTCTTTATGGCCATTTTTAATTTGTTCTTAGGTTATAAATCACTTAAGAGTCTATATTTTGAGTCTCCCATGCTTTGTTCCTTCAAAAACTTGGGTTCCCCCATGTTTTTTGTTCTCCACGGTTGGGATTTGTTTTCCCTGTCGTTTCTTCCCTAAGTACTTGAAGAAAATGAATGGATGTGTCCCTGAAGAATGTATTTGAGCCTTGTAACATTTCAAAGATTTTTGTCTCTGTGAAGAAAATTTCATTTTGAGGCTCAAATGGTTGTTTTTCTATATTTTATGGTTTAACGGACGCTTCTCCTGTCAAAATTTACATCCTTATATCTACATGGAGACGTGGCACATTTTTGTTAGACACGACTTAGCTGGGTACTTAGAAAAATTCATGAAAAGCCTCAACTCAAAATGTGTCCACATGGAGGCACAGTGATCATTTGAAGATCTACTTTTTGGTTTTACCTTGGAGTAGCACCGGAGGACACGTGGAGGTTTCACCGCTTGGCTCAGACTTAGACAAATTTTCATGCAGTTGGAGTAGTTTGGTGGAACAGGACACATGGCGATCTCATGCTCATTCAAGGTCTCCACTTTTGGCACCATCTTGAAGTTTCGCCATGGAGACATGTAGAGGAACCACACATGTTTGGGGACCAGCCCTTGAGTTTCATTTTAAAGAAGCGCCAAGCTAACACATGGCATCCTCTGTTGAGCTTCAAGCATTTAGGAAAACCTTGCCAGAATAGGACACATGGCCAGCCCACACTCATTTAAGGTATCAAATTTTAGGACCCCCTCAAGGTACGCCAAGGTGACACGTGGTTGTTTGAAAATTAAACAATTTAGGGAGGTCGGCCATCGATCCAAATTGGATTTTTGCCTCCTTAAGGATTAAAATTTCAAAATGGCCCGTAAGCCCGATGAGGGAAATAGTCAATGTTTTGCCCCAATCAACGGTGGAGGTGCGGGCTCTCGAGGGAAATTTGAAAAAAATTCCTTTTGAGAAAAAAAGTCAAAAGTTAAAAGGAAGTGTGGTTCCCCTCAAATCATATTTGGACACGTATCAGGCTCATTTCCTAAAGGCGGAGCTGCGGGAAAATTTGGAAAATTTTCCTTTTTCCAAAAGAGAGTAAAATGGTAGAATTTGGTCATGGTTCTCCTCGAATCATATTTGAACACGTGTCAAGATCGTTTCTAGAGGGCGCAGCTGTGGAGAAAAATGTTAAATTTTCCATTTTTCAAAAAGTTGTAAAACTTAAGGGAAGCCCCGGTCTTTTCCAAATTTTGAAATTTGCCACATGGACGGTCCAAATTCAAAGTAAATATCAATGGTAGATGTGAATCTAAATCTAATTTTCCCCATTTCTTTGAAACACGTCTATAATTTTGAGTCTCCATGATTTCTTTGTATTTTATACATGCTAAGCAAGAAGGAAGTTAATCTTTATATTTGAATATTGGCGGGAAGATCTAGAGGACGTCTTTTGCCATTAAAATGGTCTAACTTTCGTGCTCGATCAGATTTTCTATTTTTCCTCTCCCGAGCATGCAAGGCACCAGATTTGATAGATTAGGGACGGAAGTGGTTGGAAAATTAAAGGAAGAGTGATCTACCGGAGAAAGAAGTTGAATGTGGGAGGAATTAAATGAAATAGATCCCCTAGAGCACTAGAGACTTTTGTAGATCTGATTCTTCGAATCACAAAAGAATCATGGTGAGCACTAGAGCATTAAATGTTTTTTTCTTTTGAGGAGACGAGGCTCTATTGTTAATGATATAAATGGCACAAATTTTTCATGAAAATGGTTTGAGTGTGACGGGTTTGGACTGATATTTCTATTCAAAAATCTTGATAGAGCCCATATCTTTTGAGAAACCATTCAAGAAGCTTGTATATCTCTTTTGATTAAAATTTGATCATGTCAAGGTGGTTACAAGTGTATATCCATTGACAAGCTCTGAGACTGTTCTAGAAAATTTCCTCTGCTGATAGATTTAATCGAATTCAAGTTATTTCTGTGTTGTCTTGAGAAAAATGTGTTGATTTTAATTTTGAATATATGAAAGTAGTTTTTCTTATTTCTGTTGCAATCTTGTTGAAAATCCGATTCAATCACACGGGCCTCAATCCTTATGATAGGTTTTAGTTGCATCCGCAATTCCGTTTCTCAGAAGATCTTTCATTTGGGTTGGAATAAACGATTTAAAATCACTTTTCTCTCATCTGTTGACAGAGATATTGTTTGTAAGCCTTTGGGTGTACCTTAGGCATGATTTGGCTTAGACCTTGATGCTTTGTTGGGTTTTCTAACTCAAGCCTTCATGATAAAATCTCAGAAATTGTGTGAAAGAGTGCTATTCTAGGCCTCCATTGAAGCACATATTCTAGTTGAAGAAACATTTTAGCTATTACGTGGCATTTTGTTTGTCTGACTTTCCATTTTGTAAGGTTCTTCAAGGATCTGGTGAATCTAGTTTCACCCCGCCCCACCTCCCACAAAAAATTCATTCAAAAACAACTAATCTAACCCATCCTACCCCTCTATGTTATATGTGTATGCCAATGCACAATCCTCATCACCTAAACATGCAGAAGCAATTAGGGTCTCAAATGTCTTTAGTAATATTTTCCTTATTGTGAAATATCTCCATGATCTGAGAAGTGACAACTCGTGAGATTCAGATCTGAGTGTGTTGATCATATTTTCTCAAGGTCTTCTCTATAGAGTTTATGTAAAAGAAGGATTTATCATTGTTCTTCAATAACATAGGTTACAAAATAGGTTCTCTTACCTTGGTTGAAATACAAAACCTAAAATAGTGAGGATAGATCAAATCCTCTTGAAGGTGTTATCCATCTCTCCACAAATCCAAGTAACAAAGGGACAGTTATATTTCTCCCTAGCTATAAACAACATATATTTTTGATCTGGTTGCCTATTCGCCCCCTATTGAATGTGTTTCGCTTGGCTTGAAAAGGAGAAAAATTGGAGACCAACAAGTGCAAGATATCCTAGAATATATATAATTTAGTGGTCACTAGTCTGCACTTCTACAAAAAAATTGACAACTTGAAGCAAACCAAATTTTATAGCGAGTAATTCTTTAAATTGTTTAGTGCAACTCATAACATAAACTTATACTAATGATTTTTGGTATTTTATAATTAAAGGAGGGTTGAAGTGTCCCACCTTTACATTATAGATACAACAAGACGATCCATCTAAAAACCCGAATGATAAAACAATACTTTAGTGAAAAAATGCAAGTGTTAATGCCAAGAAAAGAAGTGGTTAGAATACAAAAACCTCCGACCAAGAAAGTCGAACAATATGATTTGATAACAATGGAAATGGAAACGCTATATAACAACCAAAAAAAAGGATAATACCTAACAAATTTTAGAAGCACTAATTTATCTTAAACACTTGACCATTCCTAACATTTACCCGAATGGGCATGAAAATTGTTTTCGCTGGTGGTTCCAAAAAATATGCTCTTTTGCAGAAACAACCTAACTTTTTAACCAATCACACGCCTCATGAATTTTCCAGCAAATAAAATCCCAACTTTTCGGTTCCTATTACAACGGAGAAGACATAACATCCAGGTTAGGAAAGTGGAGCGACCTACCACCCATCATGTTGGTGTCTTACCCAATTTTTACTTCAAAAAGATACGATTTATGACATTAAATCATTTGAACAAGTCTCTAAAAACATGTGCGTGTACTAAAACATCATTTTTATAGAAATAATTAAAAATCAAGTGCCATGATGAACTCAAGGTTTTGTCCATTTTTGCTTCTATACCAACCCTCTTCACTGGTTTGATCCAATGATAGCCCATCTCCAAAGCCCAATCCTTCATCGAAGGTGTATGATAAGAAGATGAAAAATGAATGTTGAAGTAACTTCTCCTTTACCCATGGATGTCACTCTAAAGAAATATAATCATCTCCAAGGACTACCTCAATTGCAACCAATTCTTGCTCTGATTTAATCCAAAAAATAAATTTCAAATGGTGACACAAAATTTGGTATAAAATCCCATTTCCCTCACATCCATGGAAAATTGCATGAAAGGAAACATTTTTCTCGCCGTGACATAATTAATGAAATCTCATGAAAGAAACCTGAAAGGTGGAAAAATAAGGGGAGCAATAAGATAAATATATGGTGTGAATATGCCATTGCATGCTTAAAATTAATACAAGCTTGTCAATGGCTTTAATATCAATGTTTATTAGAAAAGGTAATGAGTCTAACCAATAAATACATTTATTGCATATCTTATCACAAAATCTTCCTATTTAGTAGCTACGTTAATACATAAGATTTAAGGTCATATCTAGAGTTAATGAGATCATGTAAAGGGAATTTTAATCACACAAGATTGATTTTCCCTGTCCAAGGTCCTGTGTTTTAATGACGACATTTTAATATGGGAGTCACATCCAATAATTAATTCATTAATATTTGAATCATTATCTAGGGACTAATAACATTTCAATCCTTAAAATTATGAATTTATACATTTAATATTTTAATAAATTTCTAGTCATTAGTAACCCATAATTTTTTCCATGGCTACCACACCATACAAGCTTCGAGGATACTTCTACTATGATCTACTTGTTCTAGGGGAAAGGAGCCAATGACCATGCATGGGTCATCCTATGACCATGAGTGGGTATGTGAAATAAACTACCATTATTTTCTTGAATTCAAGTTGAAAATTAAATAAAAACTATCCAATAAAGTAAGCCACATCAAGTCTCATTAATAAATTATCCAATGAAATGGTGACACATATACAACCCATAAAAGATGATTTCATTCTCAAGTATTGGGTTGTCTTAAACTCATTCAGCACTCAAAATTACTTATTTAAAATCCCTTAAAAATATATTCTCCAAATAATTTAAATGTGTAAAATATAATCTACATATTAAAAAAATTATGATCTATTAAAGGGTATTATTTTGAAAAACATTATGATTGTTAAGTGGATATAACAACCTCTTATATTAGGATTCAAAATAACTAGCTCATTTCCTCTACTATGATCTAAACTTTCATAACTATGTGTCTATCTTTATTATCTGCTTTAACTAATGGCATATACCTTTAATTAACTAACTATGCTTACCAGGTTGTAAAGTATTTTTATTCATATGAAAATATATGGATTACATTTTATGCACAAAATAATTAACGATAACTACATAAGGTGTCAGCCTTCT
The DNA here is from genome assembly GCA_018340775.1 of Taxus wallichiana var. yunnanensis. Lineage (NCBI taxonomy): Eukaryota > Viridiplantae > Streptophyta > Pinopsida > Cupressales > Taxaceae > Taxus > Taxus wallichiana. The sequence goes on along the minus strand of CM031244.1, from coordinate 783,140,600 downwards.
CAAAGGTATGTATTCAAGGACTTGGTTCTGCCATAAAATAATTACAAACAATGACAACAAAACTATTGAGATTGTTTTTGCATCGTTAAAATGGATTCTCCTATTTTGTAGAGGCTAGAAGTTCCGCTAGCCTTCTCATCAATGAATAATTTGTAAACATACAACAAGTATAGATCTTCATGGTCTATGATCCTTTACTCTTGAGCTAGGTTCGTGTACATCTTCACCATCGATGTCTAGTAACTTTTACGAACTATTATGCTTAACGGTGATGTTTGAAAATATGTAGGGCCAAGATGAACATGATACATCTTCAGGTTTAAAATATGTACTTCTATTATTATGCTCCAACACTTATATTTGTCGATAATGTAGACAATGAATTTTTCATTGATTAAATACTTAGTGGTCGCTAAAAATTTTCATTGATACCTTAGTGGTCGCCAAGAATTTTCATTTCTTTGATGTTCCAAGACAAGAGAAGACAACTAATATTCAAAGATAAGAAATATATTTACCACTTTTCTAAATACACGTAATTAAAAATATTTATCACTTTTTTGAATACACGTAATCAAGACAAGAATATTTTATTTTTGTTACATGTTATTTCTATAAAAACATACTATCTTGATGTTGGTGGCCTTAATAATATTTGTTGTCTTTTATATGGGACAAATTAGTAATGACTTCACTTTGAAAAACTATGTTCCATTATTATATTTAACTTTACAAGACTAACGACTTTGCAGAAGGATGTTTATTACATTTCTTTGATGTTCCAAGATAAGAGAAGACAACAAATAGCCCAAGAGAAGAAAATAATTTATGATTTTTTTAATATACATGATTCAAAACATAGATTCAATAGAATACAATACACATAGTCAAACATGTAATATTAAGCCTAGCACCCATTAGGTAGATTAGCCACCACAAGGATCCTAGTAGATGCTATGGTTTTCCATGATTTTTTGTTATTCGATCACTAATTTTAAAATAAGAAACTATTAAGGCTTGATACCGGGAAACCATAACTTTCGATTACTAATTAAACCATAAGGCTTGATACTAGAAACCATAACTTTTTATTACTATTCGATTTCATTATGTGATATAAAAATATATCTTATGAGAACTATAAAATGCACCTAACTACAAAAGCCAAACACATCACAATATGTAATATTTGTTATTATTAAATAATCAATTCTCAACATGTATCACCCAATTGGATTCTAGGTTTCACAATGATGTAGTGTAACTCAAATATGTTATTTATAGTGATGGGAATGTATAGATGCTAGTGATCGCTAGTCTTCACTTCTAGAAAAAAATTCACAACTTGAAATAAACCAAATTTTGTAGTAACTAATTGTTTAAATTGCTTAGTGCAACACATAACAAAAAAAAATTTATTAATGCTTTGTTGTTTTTTATAACTAAGTGAGGGTTGAAGTATGCTTGGTAGCCGCTATGTTATAAATATTTATTTCTATTGACTTTTACTCTATGAAAATAATGACATTAAGATACAACATCTCGTTGATATTGCATTATTCGAAACAATATTTGTCTGTTCTAATTACTTACAAAATATTGATTTATTTAATTCCTTTTTCAAGTAATATGTCTTCCATTGTCGTATCCTCAGATTGTGCAAATTCCTATTATTGAAGGAGAAGAGGATTGGAAAAAGAGATATGACTGGTTTGTAGAAATGCATTCCCAAAAAATTACCATAGTGGTCTATGGTTTTTTTTTGTTAATGAGGACGTTATCAATGAAGTTGGTATGGTACTAAATTAATAAGTTATTGATGAGAAAACATTGTGTATTCAAGTTGAATGCATTGATGTAATAATGAATAAGTTCCTTATTCTTGACATGGAGTTGAATTTTCATTGTTCAAGAAACTGGAAATGAAGGCTTCTAGATAAAATAAGGCATGTTCTAGTCTTAAATATGGTTGGAATTTGGGGAAGTTCATAGATTTCAAACAAAACAAATTGTGTAAATTCTCTTGATTTTCATAATAACATGAATTTTGTATTCAAATTTTTACTGAACCAAGGATACCTCTTTGATTTTCATTATTTGAATGGAAAATATTTGCTTTCTACAATCGAAACATACAAAAATATTTACAATGCTTAAAAGATCTTATTTTTCTAAATTAGAGATAAATACATCGAAGTCAAATTTGCAAGGTCTTAAAAATAATAACAAATTAGATTTTTTTGTTGAATAAAGCAATTAGAATATTTGAGAAAATGGAAACTTCAAATGCTAAAAATTTAAATTATTTTTTCTCAATGGTGATGTTTTTATAATTTAAGTTTATAGGTTTTGTTTGACACCTCTAGAATAGCAATTACATGTTGTGCAAGATGAGAATGTTTACCTTATTTTCTATTCAATGTTGATTAATGTTATTCATACATGAGGTATGTACTTCTTCTTCCCTATTTACCTTTTATAAAGAAACTTGTAAACTCGATGATTTAGATGAAATGAAAAGGGATGAAGTGTAGTGCTAAATTTATGACAAGCAACATACCATTTTACCCAAAAAAATGGGCTGAAAGAAAATATGATTCATTACATACTAAGATGCAATTTAGAAAGGCTTGTATTATGTCTTCGAGATGCTCCTTCAAGTTATTGTTAAAATTTTCCAGCAAGAAAAATAATGTAAACAAAATTTGGATTGATACCAATTTTATTGTACTCTATAATGCTCAAATGATTCGGAGATCCCTAGGATTTCCATGGAGGCTCGAAGCTAGAAACTCAAAGTAAGATGATTTGAAGGTAATGAAACTTAATTTTAGCACATTTGTTTATAAAAATTAATTTTGTAATATGTAGAAAATAAATATACTATTTAATGTAGTGTTTCGAGATGCAATGTATTGCTATTTTCAAAGTGTCTAAGATAGAGGACCTTCATGAGAAAATGAAATTTCTATATTTACTCAAGGACATATGGACAAAATTGACAACAACCATTTAGTTATTTTAATCTGGTGGGTTGGCTTATTCTCCTCTTAAGGATAACCATCCTAACTTTCAAAAAATCATTGAAAGGTTCATGACGAATTACTTTAGCCTACAAGAGGAATGACCGATGAGGAGATATCAATTTTACTCGATAAATTAAAAGAAATGAAAGTATGGCTAACTCACTCTATTGATAGGTGTCATAGTAGAGATTTTAGATACTTACTCGAAAAGAGTAAAAGATGATTGAAGGATGAGAGAATATTTTTGAAAATATATGAAAGAAAATATCCATGTAATTGTGTATTGGTAGAATGCACTGAATTTTTTTTTTGAAAAATATGGTGTGCAGGAATCTCACTAGTGCCGATTATGTGTACTCTTTAGAAAAGAAACTAAAGGAGATAGAAATTTGATTCTAGAGGAAATGAAAAATTAGTAAAAATAAAATTTGATGCTAAAGTGGTAGAGGTTCTCCCAGTGGAAGCTCAAGCAATTATAGACAATTACATGATTTTAATGGAAGAAAATATCACAGCAAGGATGGAAGACACCAAATAATTTACCTATCAATGTGCATATCCCTTACAATTTCAGTCAGCAATATCTTCTATTCCGTCAACTAATCTATTCAATGTAAAATGTGTGATCACAAATTTATGTAATTTGTCTAGTGTACTCACTTTCGAAGCAATAATGGACCTACTTACAGTTGTCATATCTAGTCCACTAAATTATGTAATTATTGTGCTCTTACCTGTTGCTTCTTTAAAAATGTTAAGAGATACATTAAAAAATTACATCAAAAAGTCAAAGATAAGGGGGAATCAGTTGGATATGTCTATTAAATCAGCAAAAGTTGCATCGGTTAAATAATAAAAACGGGAAAAGAAAGATGAGTGAGGATGTGGGTTTTAGCATAGATCAAATCGATGAAAAATATAAAAATTGAAATTCTTGGATAATAGACTGGGGAGGTCTAAGGATAAACACGATCACAATATGGCCATCTTCAAAGCTATAAGTGAGTTTCTTGATCAACAGATTAGAAGCATCACAATGTTGAGTGGATTCCCTAAACATAATTGATCCAACAAACATCACCACTCCAAAAAACCACTTACCTCCCCCTACAAATGATTATATCAAGGATTGATAGGGCTTCAAGAAATAATACCTCCTAGTAGGTTTGGATGAGTTCAAGTTGTTGGTTTGTTTCTCAAAGTAAGTTGTTTTTATCTTTGCTTAGTTTGAGTTATATCCCTATTTTTATTTTTATTAGTAGCTTCTCTTTTGACTATTGTTGGGCTTATTATAATATCTAGATTCAAATCATGTTTTATTGCTCTTTCATATTGATCTTGTTATTGAGCATTTTTGTAATAGGGTATAGTCCCTTGAAAACTATTTTCCTTTAATAAATGTTTTTGAAGAAGGTTGTTACAAATTTTATGAAAGTAGTGGAAAATTTAAGAGCATGTGTCTTACACACACAATAATTGATATGCATAATTTTGATGTTGACAATGGGGATATAACTAAAATTTTCATGGATTAGATGGATCAACTTCAACAAAAAGGTGACTACAAGAGAAATTGGCATATGAGGAAAGATGCATTATTTTCTTAACGAGAGATTTTTTTGGTCTCATATGTTCACTCGAATTTCTTCCAATAATTCTTCGCTTATAGTGATGTACGACAATAATTTTGTAGTGCATGTTTTGGTTTACTCAGTCTATCTATAGTTTTTATTATTATATCACATGATCAAGAAATGTTTTTACAAAAATACTATTGTCATTTGAAAAAGGTGCGTTGATTAATATCACTTTAAATAATTATATTATTGTAATGCATTTGAACCGATACACACAATATTTATGTAGACAACCAAACAAAAGAGAAAGACATCGTCTCTTCCTAGATCCACATACAAACAGAGGAGACGATGTTGATATTAGTATGTCATAACCAATTCAACTTACTACCCCATATGTCGTTGACCATCATCCAATAAATCTATAAAAGGTGAGTGTAAAATATTGGTTTTATAAATTTATCACTACAAAATGTTTTTTTGTCATTGTTTACATATTTTTAATAATAACTTAATTTTTTCAGATTTGATGTGAAAAGGGAGGTTATTGGCACATCACACATGAAATCATAGATGGTAAATGGCATAATAGTCATATACAATTATAAATAAAACCATTTATAAGACCCTCATAATTGAAGGAAACTATAGCAAAGTAGTTTATTTATAATATGTATTACCCTACCAACCACTAACATGCATCTTTTAATTATATTTATTTTTAATTGAGTAAGTTTTTGGTTTATTGGTTGATATTTATTTGTGGACAACAAAGAAAAACATACTTTTGTACAGTTGGCTATTAGTGGTCATTATTCCCACCATAGACTATCAACCCAAACATAGTTGAAGCATTAATGACTTATGCCTATTGGTTGGTAATTTACAACTAGATCTATGCAATATTTATAAAAGTGAGTTGTTTCACATTTTTTTTTACATCAACTTAAAATTTATTTTGAAATAATATTTTTTAAAATAGAATTAACATCATAAGAACCTACAAAGGGGGAGTGCGAGGGAATACAAGATCGATTCTCAATCAATAAGTGTTAACATATTGAAATTTGGATTATTTGAATTGGTTAATATTAAATTGCGGAAGATTGAAAAAAAAAACTTTACTTTTGAGCAGTTAGGTAAATGGAGTATTTAATTATTTTATATTTGTAGGAATTTTTGTATCGTAAAAAAACCAATCCTACAAAGAGTTGAAAATCAAGTTCGATAAGGAGAGTCTCAACTTGGGAGGTGGGCTCAAGGAAATTTCACAAATATTGGTAGCAAAATGTGAAGTGGTATTTTGGTATAGCTATCTCTCTTGTGCCAAAGTTGAAAATATGATTAAGGATTTGAAAAAAATAGCATTTGAATTCAAACCGTTTATTATTTTGGTTAAAGAACATTATTGTGTAGAAGAAAAAAATGGAGAAAAAGATATCCAAAATATTTGGAATAGAGATGGTATTGTTTTCAGCCTTAGAAACACATTGTCTATTACAATGGGCCAAAAGGGAAACCCTCCGGAAATTTTTATGGTGGGGAATAAATCCAATGAAGAAAATTGTTTGAAAGATAATTTTTCATGACTAATTTGTACATAAAAATAACACAAATAACATGTCGGGTTTGAGTGTTGTGGAGGGCATCTAAAGATTGTAGTAAACAAGAAATATTTAACTATTAATTATTTCTAAATATTGTTTACAATGATATTCATTCGTACATTCATATGGTCACTCTTTATTTTATATGTTGAGATTACAAATTTAAAAGTAGGTAGTATTTATATCTTTAGTGTGATTGATATGATATTATAGTTTTATAAGTTGTTTTATAAGTTTTTTTTATGAGTTGTCATTAAATACTTTGTTGCCTATTTTTTAATCACTTTTGAATCTTACGTTGATTCTTAGGAAATTGTTTTTATAGTTCCTTTTGGAAGCCTCGGAGAGAAAACTATTTTTGGGAGTTGAAGGTTTGTTGTTTGGAATTTCGGTATTGGCTTCCACAAAATACCTTGTAATATATAGTTCCATATTTTAGATCCATGAATATTGAATACTTTTAATGATAGTTTAGTGCTTGACTTGATAAATAAAAAACAAGTTTTCCCAATCACAATATTTTGACATTGCCTTATGGTCTTCATTTATGGATTCAACAACAAAGAAATACATATTCATCAAAAGAATTAGTTGGTTGTGAGAAACACACTTGTTCTCGTTCATTTGGGTATGCCAAGAATGTAAGTTAAAAAAATAAACACAAGCCAATAGATATGGAATCATTTATGGTAATGTCTATGGTGAAAAAAACAATACTTTCTATCGATGATGCAAGATTCTTGTCAACAAGGTCAAAGAAGAAGCTACTCTCAAAACCCCAACATAATGGATATTTTATGCAAATTATAAGACTAGTTCGAAAATCTATATTGAATTATGTACATGGTTGAAACATTCAGGGAGAAAAAAAAACATTTTTAGATCATTGAAAATGTTCAAATGTAAAGTTGGCATTTGAATTATATACTTTTCTTCCAAATCCAAAAATGTATTGTGCATTTTTATGGAATAAAGTAACTACCTTAAGGTTCTTAAAGATTCAAAGTGTGCGATAATTTTTCCAATTCCTTTTATTAATTGAAAAATATTTTACATCTCTAACTTGGGTGAAGAGACAATTGTGTGTCATGCACCAATAAAAGAACAAGTTTTCCCATATCTAAATAGTTTAAACTTTTGTTTTAAAATTTGCACATTAATCTTGGATTTTCTAAAATAAAATAGAAATTATTTCCCCATTTAAGCATGGTTTAATCTTAAAGACATTTTTTCCTATGTATAGGAACCTTATTCGCATGAAATAAATAATACTAGTTAACACTAGACCATAATAAATGCTGGAGAACTTGTTCTGATACATGCTTTATTGATTGATTTTATATCCATGGAGGCTTCAGCGGATTGAAATCATAAAATGATTTTTACAAGATCTTCATATGGTAATCTTAATGATAGTTTGAAAATGATAAAACCTTGTTCCAAAGAAAAAATAAATCCTAGTGGTTGCTTTGGTTTTCCAATATAAAGAAACTAAAACATTTTGTGTTTATTGTTTTCAAGATCATTATTTTAAGGATTTTCTATTTATTATTGTTAGAAGATTACATCGTGATCATATAAGAAGATTGAATCATGACCAAACAAACCTTTATCAATGATCCTCTTATACGGAATGAAAATAGATTTCCCAAAAATCATAGCTTGTTTACATTTGGAATGACATTTTAAAACATTTTAAAACATTATTCTAAAGAAAAAATAATGGTTATTATTGGCTATCCTTTTATAAAATAGAAATAGTGATGGCATCATAGGTAGAGTATGATGTGGGAGGAGAATCTTAAAGAGGAGGATAAGGAAGACCCATATTTTCATCATCCACATTTGCAAATATCATTCAACATGTATCCAAAATGGCATGAATAAGATCATGGAATACAAGTTCAACAAGACAAGAGCGAGAAGTCCATGGTTCACACCACTATGATGTGTATCCAAAATTTGTCAAAGTACACATTAACAAGTGCAATCTATAGCTCAACGAGTGGCTCAAATTAGGCATTGATGCCAACTAATAACCCTGGGAAAATATTGAAATATATATGAACTTTGACGAACTCTCCTTAGAATAAATCCTACTTAAGTGTGCCCACCTTTCACTTGCAGATCCAACGCCGATGATTCAAAATCTAGCATAGATGTGTTTATCTATCTTATATAGCTATGAGGGTGGTGAGTTTCTCATGGTTTTTTTATCTACGATAAGAAGGGTGATCACTAGACATAAAAATGGAATTACAAGGATCTTGCCATAATGCCCAAAATTGGTACCACAGAACCTTTAACAATGGCAAATGATTTTCCATTTCCTTGAGCTAGTGACGAAAAATGTTTACGTCTATAAGAGTGATATTTCGGGAGCTTGAATAGATGATAATGATACACACATATGCCCCACACACATATTGGATAATGATTAAGGATAATGAGACAATCATTACATATTCCAATCTTGACATGAAAATGGATTATACATATAAAAACATATTGTTAATGTCATTTCAAAAAAATTAAAAACATTATTTCAAAGAAAAAATAAATCCTAAGTGGTCACTAAATAGTATAAAATAGAAAAATGATGGTGTCTAGCAATTGTGTGATGGGTGCGAATTAAAGAGGAGGATAACAAAGACTGGATTCTAATCTCTACCACCTTTTAATATCATTGATCTAGATTAAAATAGTGTGAAGAAGATCGTGGAATAAAAGTTCAACAAAAATGGCTAGAAGGTGGTTCAATCCACTATGACACACATCTACATAATGTAGCCAAAGAATTCCTTAACAAGTGTGATCTCTAGTGCAATGATGTGGTGAAAGTTCAGTTTTTCTCCAAAAAGAAATCATTTTAAAACCGTTTAATGCCCCGCCCGCCAATAAATCCAAGGCCAATGATTAAAAATCTGGTGGAGATGTGTTTTGCATCTTAGCTTTCTCCAAGGGTAGTATGGTGCACATGCTTTTCTATATACGTGGTAAGAAGGGTGATCACTTTGGACACTAAAATAGACTTACAATAATCTCACCCCAAAAATGTCATAAACACCTTAACAATGGATAAGGCTACTGAGGGCCTCACCATAGGTGGAATTAGCAACCAAGAACCCTCAGTACTATGACTTCTTAATAAATCCTACTAGGTTATCAACCTACATCCCTCTTAGTCATAAGAGTGTTGTGGACTTCTCATGTGACACCACGCACATAAAAATGATGAAATTGTTGTTTTTAACCTTACAATGGAATCTATTTGAGGACAAGATAGATGTGTATGTGCACGAGATTTTCAATCCGTTATGACAAATCACACATGTCTACATTGTCATGGATCAGAATACGAGGGTTAGTACGGGGTTTGATTTTTTTAATTTTTTCAACATGGAGGATGCATAAAGAGCTATCAATAAGCTCAATGGTTATGGTTATGATAATCTTATTCTCGAGTGTGATGGGTGGAGATGAATGGGCGAAGACTCCTATGGTATTTTTCTAAATGATTTATAATCTAATTTTTACCCCTTAACACAATGCAAGATGTTGAAGCTTTGTACTATTTGGGCATGCGCGTAAAGATTTAATTCCCCAACCAATTTCATACACTATCGCTCTCAAATAAGATTATCCTTTGTTGATTACATTCAATAGGTATCCGCTTTAACAAACATGTTTTTAAATTTTATTTGTAATATAAATTTACTAATTAAGTTCACTTAAATCTAAATAAAATATGAAGAGTTAACGGGATCATAACCCTAAATTGTATAAGATTTGTGGCCTCAGAATATGGAGCCCTCATACCCTCAAACTCTAAAAAATATTAACTCAAAAATGTTGACAAGAATTTTACACGATCAAAAGTATTCTTATTTTTATTTGTATGGTTTTATTGTGATAACTAGTGATTTGAGTGATTAAGGAGAATAAGACAAGTGTTACATATTTCACTCTTTACATGAAATGGATTATACATTTTAAAACATAATTTTACTGACATTTTAAAAATAATTATACAATGGTTATTCCAAGGAAACAAATAGATCCTAGACGAATGTGGCCATTCTAGCCAATTTTTCTATAAAATATAAACACTAATGGCGTTTGACATAATAATGAGGGAGGGAGCTTAAAGAGGATGATAACGAAGACCTAGATTTCCATTAGCCACCACTTTAACAAACCATTGGGCAGATGAAAACGATTTATGAAGAATATTGTGGAATATAAGTTCAATGAGCATGTCAAAAATTGTAGGTTCACACCACCGCCATGTGCATCCGTAAAGTGACCAAGGTGTGCCTTAATCAAGCGTGATTTTTATTTGCTAGTGCCACGAGTAGCACAAGCTCAAGACAAGTGCTTCTTCCAACCAAGAACCCTAAGTGAAATTTCTAGGCATCTCCTTAGAATAAATCCCATTATAATGCCCCTAGCCTTCTAGGAGAAACATTAATGGCATCTGATATAATGTGAGGGAGGGATCTTAAAGAGGATGATAACAAAGACTTGATTTTCATTATCCACCACTGAATATCATTGGGCTAGATGAAAATGATATGAAGAAGATTGTGGAATATAAGTTCAATGAGCATGTCTAGAAGTTGGTTCACACCACTACCATGTGCATCCATAAAGTGACAAAGGTGTGCCTTAATAAGCGCGATCGCTAATGCCACGAGTAGCACAAGATTAGTGCTTCTACCAACCAAGAACCCTAATTGAAATTTCTAGGCATCTCCTTAGAATAAATCCCATTACAATTCCCCGCCTCGCCGAGATCCAAGGCAATGATTTAAAATCTTCCTAGATGCGTTATCCATCATGGCTAGCTCCAAGCATGGTGCGGTGCTCATCATATTCAATATATATGCGGTAAGAAGGGTGATCATTGGACATTAAAATGGACTTACAAGGATCTCTCCCATGTGGGTGTGACATACATCTTAACAATGGATAAGGCCACTAAGGACCTCACCACAGTGGAAAAATTACTTGTCATACTCGTGCTTCTTCCGCTACTTGGAAATCAACTTATGTACCTCCTAGTCTTAGGGGTGTCGTGGACCACTCTAGTGACACCATGTAATGCAAAAATGATGAAAATTTTGTTTTAATTACCAATTTATTCAAGGAAATGATGGATGCTGATCTACACAAGCTTTTAAAGCCGTTTGGACATAACACGTGTGTCTACATGGCTAGGAATTTAAAGATGGGGGTTAGTAGGGGTTTTAGTTTTGTTAATTTTGTCAAAGGAGGATGATAGAGAACTATTAATAAAGTCAATGGTTATGGTTATGATAATATTATTCTCGTGAGATGAATGGTGTAACACCCACTAAAACAACCTAGATAAGTTAGGTTAAATTATGGAATAATTTTTTTGTGTTAAGACTTCTACACTAACAAATTATGGAAAAACAATTCAAATTCACTAGAACATACTTTTCCTTTATTAACAATTATTAAAGGTACAAGGTCAAAAATTTAGGGTTAGAAGTTTTAATTAGGTTCAAAGGGTAAATTATCACCATACCCACTTTTAAACAAACTTAGATTTCAACTTGATTTTCTCACACTTAACACATTCAAAATTTCCACATGAACTTGTGGATCCACACCACCTCATCCTACATGTACTCAATATATTGAGTAGATCCATAAATTTACTCTCATACTCTTCTACTTAAAGAGATGCCTATAGGAGGCCATGAAACTCATCGATCCTCTACCGTATAAACCTCCATGAAAATATCTACTCCTAAACACTCCTCAAAGATCTCCCAAGTAACTATATCTAACATGCTCCTCTCTGTCCTCCACCATACTCCCGCCTCCATCCCTCAAGATGGATCGTAACATGATTTTGTGTTTCTAGAACAAGGACAAAGCTTGAAGCAACCACTCAAGCTCACTAGCCGAGCCTCTCGCTTAAAATCCACCTATGTCACTATAATAATGTGAGGGTTAAGCTTTAGGATCTCCTCGATGTGATCTCGTAGATGTGGTCCGATGGCCTCTTGGTCTCTCTCGCTCTCTCCGCACTCAACCCTAAGCCTGTGGCTCCGGACCTCTCTTTATGCTCTAAAACTCGATCACATTGTCCCCTCTCGTGGTGAATCTTCCCTTGATGACTCTGCATGGGAGTTATCTCCTCTATGCTCCTTGTTGCTGATGCATCAAGGAGATGCTTGAGCATAAACAAATTTCTCCCTATCATATCTGGTTGCATGTCCTCCTCTTAATCCTCTGCATAGAGTGGCATTAACATCCTGAAGAGTCTACAAAATCTGGGGTAGGATGGCTACTACACCCTAATCTGGTGGTGGTGGTAAGTCTGGGTCTATATGAAAATTCCCCTCGTCCCATCTATGCCTTCCTCGCACAAACAAAACGAGAGTTAGTTCCTTATTCTAGGTCTTACTCAGTTTTCCATGTTTACTAAAATATTACAATTTCTAAACTAAGTTGTTTTCTAGATTTAAAAGTGTGCTAGGTTTAAGTTTCATGTCTCAAGTTTTCTAGTGTGCCCAATGGTCCAAGATTTTGAACCATCAGCTCTGATACCAAGTGTAACACCCACTAAAACAACCCACTTGAGACCCAAGAAACAACCTAGATTAGTTAGGAAAATTATGGAATAATTTTTTTGTGTGTTAAGAGTGTCTACTACCAGTTACAAGGAAACAACTACCACTAATATATTTCGAACAATTCAAATTAACTAAACCTACTTTTCCTTAATTAACAATTATTAGAGGTCACAAGGTCCAAAATTTAGGTTAGAAGTTTCAATTAGGTTCGAGAGGGTAAATTATCACATTATCCACTCTCTAACATGATTATAGTTTCAACTTTATTTTTCTCACACTTAACGCATTAAAATTTCCCTAAATCATTCCCATTAGATAGGAAATTTCCTCACCTTTCCAACTATATAAATAATTCCTCCTAACTCCTTATAAAACTCAAGTCATGGGTCGACGGCGTTGGGATGAAAATTTTCCCCAAGAGGGCCTGTGGGCCTAGGGACTAAAATTTTCCCAAAAAGGTGGGTTGACAGTGTGGGGAGATCTTTTAAAATTTTCCCGCATGGGGTAAATCCATTTTTCACCCATGCTTCCACAGTCTATCGAGGACACGTGGTGCCCTCCAAGCCAAAGCAGGGAAAAAACAAGGGAAGGGCGGGGCGGTGGAGAATTTTGAGAAAATTCACGAAAGGAGGGTGAAAGGGATAAGTTACACGCCTGCGGGCCTATGCGTCCACATAAAGGATTTTTCCAAGGTAAGTGTGGGAGTGTGGGGCCACATAGGTAAACATAAAAATTTTACAAAAAAATAAAAATTCAAAAGGGATAAATTTTCAAGAGTTCCGCCCTCCACCGTGTCATGTGGCGCACCCAATCGATGCAGGATTACGGGCCAATAGAGGAAATTAAGAAAAATTCAATTTTTTTTAAAAATCGCCAATGAAAATGGTGCCGCGCCTTCACCATTGCCTCGTGAGGGCACATGGCATCTTTTGATTGGCTGCATGGTCAAGGCGATAGAGAAATTTTTAAAAATTTCCCAAAAATTTCTAAGTCCCAAGGAAAAATTTGGGCCATGGGCTCCGCTAAGGAAATTTTTCTCAAAATTTAATGCCAAGTGAAGAAAACTTCAAAAGGCCATAACTTTGATAGAAATCTCAGTTTTGGGAAATGAGACTTTTTCGGAAAATATCGACACCATATTTGGATAGAAATCATTAATTTTAGATTTAGAAAAATTTTAATGGGTCAATCTCATGAAAATGTTCTGCAGGATTTTTAAAAGAAAACTAGTAAAGTTTGACTTAAATTTTATTCAATTTGATCTTCTCCTTCACTCAACATGCCAACAGACATGGGGACTGTTCTAAGAAGGATTTAGAATGTTTAGGAAGGTAATTTTGCTTGATTGATTTCCAATTTGAATTATTACAACTTCTAACAACAAAGATACTATGAAAGGTTTGGGCCTGATTTTGCAATGTTTTAAATTATTTCCTTAAGTGTTTTTTTTTTTCAAATTGAGTTCATTAATATCATAGCATGCTAAATTTTAATGTTTCAATGTTGATTATTTTTTGCATGTTCGAATTGTGCATTTTAGAGAAGTATTTGCCAGTTTTAAAATTTAAAACAAAGATAAATTTTCTTCAAGGATATGGATGTCATTTTTTTCATCTTCCAAATATGGAAATTTCATTTCTATTCTAGTCTAATACAATTATTTGATATAAACAAACCATTTAAAATCTAAAATGTAAAGTCTGGTTTCCAATTTTGTCATATTTTCAAAAGGACAAAGTAATACAATTCCTTCATACGTATTCCTTTCTTTCAAACAGATATTTCAATAATATTTAAAGTTCAGATTTCAATGCAACAATGAAAATGGAGAAAGGTATTGTAATCCTTTATTGACTTCCAAAAACAACTTTACATCTCTCAATTCCTTGAATGCAATTAATAGATTTCAATTTCTTTCTTTCAAATGAACAGAATAGAGTATATAAATCTGTCACATTTCAAATTTACAACTTTCATAGCTCAATACAAATATCTTTCCATTACAAGATATTTACAAATTTCATCCACTTCAAAGTGGGAAAGGTTACAAAAGATTTTGTTTCTCAAGGTACTGTCAAATTGTATTTTCCTTTACTCCAGAACAGCAACATGAAGATCCTCCATTTTCAATTTTGATCACAACAAAGGTAGGGGAAAGGCAATGCTCTCCACCCAACCAAGACATCCAATGAAGAGGAGAAGCCATCCTTCTTCATTGGCCCCTGAGCCCCAACCACAATGTAATAGAAGGTGTATTTCCATTCATGGAAACAACATGCTTCCACAAAACATACACACAACAATATTTCAACATGCACATTTCAATTTAAAAACATAGTCCAAAACAAAACAATAGTTTACAACTACATTAAAACATTAAGACAAACTCAAGCTTCATCATGCAAGCCAAAGGAGCAAGAACTATGGGGGAAGTTGCTTATGCCTCCCAATGGGAATTGGGCATCCACCTGTAACAAACCACCAATATAAAACATCACACATATCCTTATGCCCCCCACAATCCCTCCTTATGCCCCCCACAAATTTCCTTATGCCCCCAAAAAGTAATAAATGCAAGCTATTTCTTTTCCATGGTGGATCCCAATCCCAAACTCCCTCCACAAGAATTATGATGCCACTGGCATTCCCTTATGCCCCCTCAATGATTCCCCATAGCCTTCTCCTACATCATTCCTAGGCAGTCTACCCACAGCCCACAACAATAACACACATACCAGCATTTACATATTCATAAAAGGGAAAAGATAAGTCTTTCCAAGAGCTAAGCTCTTACCTCTCCATGATGGATTTTTCCAAGTTAAAAACAACAAGGTCCTTCCAAATTCAAGTAATCCAAAAATTAACTCAATACAATCATGCAATAGTCCTCCAAAATTCTCTCAAGCAAGAGCTCCCAAACAACAAGAAAATTCACCCTCAAGCATTCCAAAAGTTCAACAACCCAAAACAAGGCAAAGAGTTCAAATTATATAGAGGAGGGAAGAGAAGAGGATGAGGTGGATCCATGTAGGATGCGACATCACACATCCTCAACTCCTCAAAAATTCAAATTTCATTCTCCAATGCACAATAAAGAGGTGGGTGAAAATATGACAATAAACTTACACACTCCAAAAATCCCACACCCCAAAGGACTGAATTTAATAAAATGTAAGAAGAGTGCAATTAAAACATGCAACTTGATTTATAAAAATGCATTAAAAAGGTCTAAAATCAACCCTCCAACCATAGGTATGGTTGGTAAAAAAAATTTAAGAGGCATGGGACAAGTTTTACTTGTCCCACAAGCCTCCAAAAATAGCCTCCAAGGACAAATTCGAATTTCCAAGGAGGTGGAGTGTTTCATACTCCAAAATCTGACTTACACAACTCTTACACATACTTACACATCACTTATAGTTTTAATACAAGGACAAAACTTCCATAATTACTTTCCTATATCCCAAATTTGATTTATTTATTTATTTTAACAAATGATTACTCACATTAATTTTCCACAATTAAAATAATAATGGAAGGGGTAAATGCATCACAAAATAAACACATGCAAACAATAATAAAAAGGAACCACATTAATAAAATACATAAAGCCCCTTGGTCACATTCAAAGGTAATCCCCCCATGGGAATCCCTAACAAAATACAACACACAAAAAAAAATAGTGCCATGGTGACCTTGTTGAATTCATCTAGAATTCTAATGTGGTTGGTCTCAATCCCCGATGTTTTTGTGATAGTTTAACCTACAAAAATAGAAATACCACCTTTGGCCTCATGGCCATATAAGAACATCCAACATGATATAAATATAATCAAAAAATCATCTATACATATGAATCACAACAACATCAAGGCAATCAACAATATCACTTACAATTTATATCAACAACTATATCATCATCATATAATGTCCATTTTCTAGGTCTACTCACAATATCCAAAAATCACATGTCTGAACAACATTCATAATATATCCATGTCAAATAGTATATCATCATCCACATATGAAGTGTCTCTAATAATCATCATGCATCATAAATAAATCAAGATCAACAATAATTCATGGTCCAACATCTAACATCATACTAAATCAAAACCATAATAATGTCCATAATGTAATCAACAGTATCAAGATCAGTATCAAAAGGTGTCAAAGGGAAGTGGGCACTACAAATGTACCACTCGTGTGGTATTTTTCTAGATGATTTGTATTTTACTTTATTACCCCTTAGGATAATGCAAGTTGTTAAAGCTATGTACTATTTGATGTCTTCCACCGAATTTAATGTAAATGATGATACAAAGGATTTGAGTTGGTTTCTTTGTTCTTCTAAGAAACATGTTCTCATAAGAGAGTTTCTTACTCAAATGCATGAAGAGATCGACTTCCTTAACATTTCATATGTCATTGCTCTCAAACAAGATTATCCTCTATTGATTACATTTAATAAGTATCTACTTTAACGAACACGTTTATTTAGTTTTGTTTATAATAGTAATTTACTAGTTAAATTTGCTTAAATCTAAATAAAATATAATGATTCATGGGAACGTAACCTATATTATTCAATATTTATGGTAGAGATAATAAAATCCCTCACACCCTCAAACCCTAAATTTTTATTAACTTGAAAACCTTGAAAAAAATTACACGAGAATAAGTATTTTTATTTTTAGTTGTAGGGTTTTAATGTGATAACAAACGATTTGAGTGATTTAGCAGAATGTGATAAGTATTACATATTTCACTCTTTCCAGGAAATGAGATATACATTTTAAAACATAATTTATTGATAATTTACATTTTTACTAAATATTATTCCAAGGAAAAAAATATATCCTAAATGGCCACAAAGCCAATATAAAATAGATACATTGATTACGTCCCTGAAGAGTGTGATGTAGGGAGATTAAAGAGGAGGATAACGAATACTTATATTTTCATCAGCCACTTCCAAATATCATTGGGCCAAATGAAAATGATGTGAAGAAGATTGTGCAATACAAGTTCAATGAGCATAGATAGAAAGTGGTTCACACCACTACCACGTGCATCTGAATAGTGGCCAAAACACACCTTAAAAAGTGCAACATGTATCACTACAAGTGGTGTAGGATCGCTACTACTACCAACTAATAGCCATCAACAAACTTTATAGGAATATCCATAGAATAAATTCTACTATAGCACCACCATTCACCGAGATCCAACGCCGATGATTACAAATATGGTTGAGATGTGATATCTTCCCTGCTAGCTCCAAGGGTGGTGTGATAGATTTAATTGATAAAACCCTTCTATATAATTTATGTCACTATCTCTAGTAATGTGAATTTTTATAATGTGTGTTTAACAATCACGGGTAGCCTTTATTCATAATCTAGCTTTTATTTTTGTGTTCCTCGAACCCCCTTATAGTTGTTGCTTTATTCTTTCGCAAGGCTTTGCCTAGTTTTCTTGTGGATTTGGGGATTTCTATCATATTGCCCACTTATTTTGTTGAGATAATATTGTATCATGTTGCATTTAATATAATATAATATCCTTTTCATCAAATAATCTAGCCAATGCATGGTAAAATGTTGATTATGTTATCCATTTTTATTGCATCAACTTTCCTCGTGATGAGTCGATGGATTATTTAATTGGGCTGATATTTCACATGTCCTCACTCATTTTCTTGCTTTTAAAAAAAAATCCCCTTCCCTATCATGGAATCTACCTATGTTCCTTTCATCCTCATGTGTAGCAACAAGCGGGAAACAAATTTCATCTTCATCATGTGTCGACAATCATCTTCGTAATGTCTTTTGATAGATTTTGCATATGTTATTACTATGATTTTGAACATCCTAAGTATGGATTACATCTAGAGCACTGGGAGAGCTCATGTAAAATTGGAGATTGTGGGTTTCTTCATGTTCAATTTCTTGGTGATTTGTGCGAGATAAATCGGTGATCATGGCGGTCACATCCCATTTAATTTACCTAGAACATCATGTGGGTTTGGTCGAAGATCTAGTAGAAGTATACCTTATTTTTCTCTTTACAAAGTTGTATCCTTTCCGTATCTTTTTAGGTTAACAATGGGATTTTTGATGCTCTATAATTGAAAATTTGCTTTCTACTTCAATTTATCTACTCTATTCAAAGCATCTGTCGATCCGATGGGGTTTCTATCTCTAGCATTCCATACCTTAACATAGTCACACTCGTAAACCTATCCCACCCCTTCTTGATTATGTGGCATACTTGAAGTTTTTTATTTCTAATTCCTTTGATGTTCTCAATATTATTGCAACACTTGGTTGGGTGAAACCATAGGGTTTATCTATCATTCCCTTTTTTTTATTCAACGCTTTATGTTTTTTCAGTGGCTTAATTATTCATGTTACATGTTTTCCTCATTATATTTCATACTTATTTTTGGTTTTTTATATATCCTTTCATTGATCAAAACATGGGATAATTAAGGGTGGGGACCTATCAACCTCTTGTTCATCACTCTAGTCATAAGAGTTTAACTATATAAAAATGATAATTATGTAATTTTCCTTAAATGTATTTGAAAACAAGTTTCGGTGTAATATTACTATCTATTTTAATAATGTTTATATGTATAATATGTGTGATTATCTTTATGAAATTTATAATACAATAAAGGATTTAAACGATAATAAATATCTTAATATATATATAAAGTGTACATAACATTTGTAAGATACCTCATAATGTAAGGAGTTGTCAACCAATATTGTTGATGTCAATAGTTGGTGTTTTCAATTTTAGTCCTTATCTTTTTGGGTAGTTAGAACACACAAGTGTAAGGGAAATTCACTTACAGTTTTTATGGGACACTTTAGAGATAGGGCTATGTGAAGTCAACCTAACATCCTATGGTAATAATTTCATGCACATTTGTGATTAGGGTTTCTCTCTAGCTATTATGGTAAGGTAAGGATTAGAGTTTTCCCTTATCAACAACATTATGACATCATTTTTAAACAACCATCGTTGTCAATTCTTTTAATTTGATGGCATTTAATTGTTTAGATAAGACAAAGACATGACTGGAAAGTAACAAATAAGAAGGTGGAAATTAAATACATGCATGTCCCACATTGTTCCTTGGCTTGAATTATTCTTGTCAAAATAATATTGAGGTATTTTCGTTGAAATTTTTTGTCTCCATCTAGCATGCATTATTCATGTGAGTGAAGTTTTTGCTTAGTGGAGTCAAAATAAAAAACATGTAAAATCTAATAGGTTTGAGGATAGATACCAAAATATAATGCTTAATTATTTCTTGTAGCACTTTGTAGCCCCCATTTTCAGTTTCAAGTTCAAGTAATTGTAGGAAATAAGGAGATGTGCAACTAACCATATCTGATTAAAACTTACAAATATTCACTCTTTTGGATAGAAAAATGTGAAACATGGTGTTGCATGGACTTGAGCCTCCACCGCGCTTTAACTATAGAATCAAAAGAACCAATGAAAAGTAAACTACCGGTCTTAATGGCATAGAAAATGATAATTTCATTTTGAGCTTGAATGGACTCTACACTTTGAAATTCTAGTCTTAGGAACCCGAATACAATAGACCTTATTCCTTTTTTACATCTAGGAAAGAAATGATGCCCATGTCCTTTATCTATGGGATTTTTCTATACTTTTCAAGTGAAAAAAAAAAATCATTGTCAAGATGCATTAGGATTTTTCCAATGGCATAAGTATGGTGACTTCCATAACATGGGATTTTTTTATCTTTTATATTATTATTTTTTCAAAGTGCTGAGGCTTTTGATTAGACAATGTGTAATTTTTTAAACAAGGAAAAGACATGAATATAAATTTGGAAATAAAAATTGGGAGTTAAATACATGCATGTCACACACCTATTCCATGACTCAAATTATTCCTACCCAAATAATATATACTATATGTGCTCCACTTTATCATTCCAATCTCATGCACATTATCATATGAGTGTTATTTTCATTTAAAAGGGGCCAAAATAAATGAGGGAAACCACAATAGGTTCAATATTTGAAACCCAACCACATTTTTTGCTTCTTATAACACTTTGTAGGGACCCTTTCAATTTTAAGCTTGAATAATTGCAAGGAATCAAGGTTTATATGAAAATCTTTGATAAATGATCCCATACAGTGGTTGGTCATATGAATGACATTATCTACCAGTTGAGATTTTATTTTTCTAATTTTATATTTTTACGGCTTCAAGGTCATCTAGTGGACAATGTTTAATTGGGTTATGATGAAGACACGGATGGAAATTTGAAACTTAAATACTTGCATGCCTCACACCTATTCCACGACTTATATTTTACCTACCTAAATAATGTTTCCTTATGTGGTCCACTTTATAGTTTTGATCACACTTACACTATTCATATGAGTTTAATGCACTTAAAGGAATGAAATATGTTCTAGGTTCGAGACCCAACTGTAATGCCTACTTCATGTAGAACTTTGTAGGCCTCCATTTCAATTGTAAACTTGAGTAACACTCAATCAAAAAAAATTCTCCAAATCAATATTTACAAAACTTAATCTTCTTAATTGGTCAAATATTGAGTAAAAAACATGTACACACATTCACTAACCATGAAAACTTACATAAATATTGCTTTAGACAAGAACTAAATTTTTTTCGCTATTACAAAACAAAAATCTAAATAGAAGATAGTGTCATCTAATATTGAACATGGTGGTTGAATTAGTGGCATTACAAAACATTAAATTATGCCCACATGTGAGGAAGGAGATTAAAAAAATCCCACCATGTTGGTGATCACATACACATGAGAGCATAATCAACCTTAGTTGATGAAACAATTTTTTTCATTTGAACAAGGTGGTCATCAAATAGCATCACCCGTAGATGCAAAATAAAACAGAGAGCCTATCTCTCACACACCTTGTCACAGGGATATAGGAAAATTTCAAACTCAGGACCTTTGAAATAATAGGCATGTTCCTCACCACTATGCCACATCTTTTTTTACACAAATTTGACCGTTTTTATTAACTTTAGCCCCCACCGAAATGCATGATGTTTAGACACCATAGAACAAAACCGTTTAAATTAAAAGAAGGATTGAAAACATAATATAAATTAGATGAGGATGATTTGAACTACCAACCTCGTTGTTGTGATGGAAGAAGTATTTCAAGATGGTTATGGAGGTAGAGCCCATGATGAAGTCAATGAGGTTGTATTTTAAGTTTTAGAGCTTACAGTGGTCTATCTAGATGAAACTCAAACTTACTATAGATATATCGTCTTCATCGTAGATGCCTCTCTAGAAATAATTAAAATTCATGGACAATTCTAAGGAATCCCTTTGAAAAAAACTTATAGATATTGTGGAAAATGTTCCAAGAATCAATTTTGTAGTTTTCGAGAATGTCCCCAGTAACTAGTTTTGATGGTTTATCGAAAATGGTATAAATTCAAAAAAAATTGCAAATCAAATGGTAATCTTCTAAAACTAGTTTGGAAAATCTCTAAATGGATTTCTACCACACGTTCCCTAGTACTATCACTCTACCACTCTTAACTATGGACCTACAACTTTATTGAATTTGTTTATTCCATGGACTTGAGTCCACATAATTCCTTTTCCTTGAGGATGCCCGAATCCCAACACATCTCTACCCGATATTCAATTCTAGGTGGTGGGGATCCTTTTTTGTATCTTTATACTCAAGTTCCAGGAATGGGTGACACTTGGCCACTCCTGATACATCAAGGCTTATCAAAAAATTTAGTGGCTTCTTAGGCAATTAGCGGTTTTTATAAATTTAGTGTGTTTTTACTTGTTTTAAAGGTTTAACGATTTCCAATATAGATCGATGTGTGTGTGTGTGTGTATTGTGTGTGTGTGTGTATGTGTGTGTGTGTGTGTGTGTGTGTGTGTGTGTGTGTGTGTGTGTGTGTGTGTGTGTGTATATATACATATATATATATATATATGGTGAATTTAATAAAATTTCAAAAAAATCCTAAACATGTCAGTGAATGAGACCAAATGAACAAGAAGGTTCCATAGATTTCTTGGCAATCCAAGAATGTTTTAAAATCCCAACCCATCTATCACGTGGTGATTCAATAAAAAAATATGTTGGGATTGGATATTTATTGGCTATTCACATGGGAAAAATTATTGTTTGTGGAATTTTTGGGCGAAATGGTCACTTCCATGGTTGTAAAATAGCTAAATTCACATTGTAGAATTCCTCTTTTTGGCCCAATTATGCATATTCACCACTAAAATTTTCCTGGATGAAATAATATTCAAACTATCAAGCTTCCATATTTGATTATTTCCTTAATAGATATTAGAAAGATCATGATATTAAAGTTCCTAAATAAATATCGAAACATCATGATATTATGAACATGGTATTTTTGAATTCGGGGTAGAGTTAAACATGGCATGCTACCAATACAAGGGGTTACTTATTTATTTATTATGTTATCGTCTAGATAAAAAATATGTGAGTGAAATTTTAATGACAAATTTTAGATTTTATTTTATATATCTCTCAAGGCCAAGAGAATTAACCATGCACACAAAATGATCGATTGGAGGTGTGATGTTATAAGAGTTATTCACATTATTGAAAATTTACAAACCTTATCTACTAAACCTATATGGATACATTGTAATAAAACACAACCAAAGCTTACATGATCAGGGAGTGTCCTAGAGTGATGCTTTTGTCTAGAAAATAAGAGATAAATTGTAAAAACTATTTTTGCATAATTGTAGTCCATGGATCTACATTTTTACAAGGTATTATTTCAAATAGTTATTATTTCTTGTGTACATACTTTTGTATTTTACATATATATCTATAAGGGTATTTACAACGACAATGTCTAACAATAATCTCCTTTCTATTATGCTTTGATGGATGTTAATTCCCTGTTTTAACGATACCAATTTGGCATAAGTTGGGAGGATGGTGGAAAAGGCTATGTGCATATAGTTTTAAACCTGCTAATCACATTCCCTTACAAAATTCTAAGGCCTTTTTGACAAAGCCATTTTTTCCATATCATGTAGTCACCACAATCCATGATGTGACCACATTTATTTGAGGCATTGATTCAAAATTATTAAACCCGTTAACAAACCATTTTGTTCATATCTTGTAATCATATCAGTCTATGAAACAACAATGCTTCTAGTATTTTGTCAAATAGTTCCATCCCTTATATATGCTAGCACATTTTACATAAATATCTATCAAATCATTTACAACTATAACATCTAACAAAAAATTTATCTTTCCATTATAATGTGTGGTATGTCCATACCATACTATAAAGCTACCATTTTTTCACACGCTAGGAATATGTTGTGGAGTCTGAATTTATAACTTCCAATTGCATTTGATTATAAATTTCTGAGTCACTTCTAACATATCCATTTTTTACACATCATGCCACCATAGTATTCCACATTTGTGACTATCCTAAAATCATTGCATTCCATGAGATGACATCTCTTTGAGGAATTTTACATGTCCTTAATAATCCTTCACAACCCTATACTATGTGCCTTGAGCCTTTTTTTCCTTGGTGTTGGCAACTATATTTAAAAATATCCCTTTTATTATGCTTCAATGATTTCATATGCTCTTCTATGAAGTCTCATTTTGGAATAGCTAGGAGGATATTGACACAAGTTTAAAAAGTGTTAGATGGAATCACTTTAATTTTCAACCAAGTGAGTCTCTAAAAAAGTTTGGGGTGAAATGTTAAAAAAATTCTACATACCACATAGTTAGGAAAATGCACGTAAAGGAAACAAAATTTGTAAAATATATCATCCTTATCCCTTACATGAGATCTTTGTAGGCTACTATTATGTTGAAACCATAGCTACAAATGGGTATAGTCATCCAAATAATAGTCTCTACCCACTCTTCATAGAAAAATAGGCACAAACCCACAATTCACCAAATGCTATGTAAAAATGTAGAGGTTCTATCAAGCTACAAGGAGAGATACTCATCAACATTTCCTTTATAATAAAATCATGTGTGTGATGTCAATCTTGTGTCTCACAAAAAGCACGAGGTATGAAGGATCTTATAGAGGAGACCCAATATTGCAGTATATTAGCCCCATTCTCATCCCGAGCTCCTTATATGTTGTTATGGGACAACAACCGAACTATTGAAGTATATAGTCATCCAAGAACAGCTTCCTCCATGTAATTTTTTTGAGGGAAAAGATATTTGGGCTATATTTGTTCACGGACATAGTTGTTGCCTTGCAGTTTATTTGTGACTGATTTTTCCATTAAATAGGATCCATTTATTAATGAAAAATCAAGAGAAATCTGATATGATATTTTTTTATTTAAATGCCCCAACTTTATAATGGTAGACAATATCCTTCAACAAATGCAAACCTTCGTCGAACTCATTGTTTAATTGTTAATCGTTGGAATTATGCAATTCACAGTTATCATTCAAATAGTTTATCAAAGTTAATAGCTAAAATTATTTTTTAAACATAATATATTTTGTGTTCCTTTCACATATTGTGATCTTGACAATAACAATGATGTGACACATTATATTGTTATTTAAAATATGATTTTTTTGTATAAGTTTTTTTAATTCTATTGAAGATAGGTTATATTGTTTTCACTACCAAATTTTTTTTTTTAATTTTGCATATTACAACAAGATACATGTCATATTGTAATATTTATAAAAAAATCAGAATTTTGTAATTTATTTTAAACTTTTATTTTATGGTGATTCTATTGGGTAGGAAGTAATTTCCTAGCCATCAAATCTTTTTTTATTAATAAAATAGATGTTTCAATTTTGTCACATCAAAATATAGTATAGGTTAAAAATTAGATTACATAGTAACATTTTTGAGAAATTTATGGTGATTTTTTTAAGAAAGAATTTTGTTATTACTTTTGTACTCTTTTATCTAACATCATCTTATGGTTGAATTTAATTTTAACTTATATTGATAATTGCAAATTGGTTCCCAAAAACTAGACATTTTGGACTTTCATGAGAGCTTCTATTGATCTCGGAAGAGTTTAGGATTGAATTTAAGCCCGTAAAAGGTTATGTAGGTTGATCTTTAATACCTTCAATCCATGGTTGGTATTTAATGTTTTCATATATATGAATCGTAAAGAAGTGATGGTAAGAAGTGACACATAGTTACTTGTCACTTGAAGTTTTGAATATAAGTTGGTGTTATAGGTTAGTCATAATGGTGTCATGAGTTGAAATTAATGGATTTTTACGGTTTCATGTTGATGACATGTGTGTGACATGAACTTGTGTTAAAAATATTGGGTGTGACAAATGGTATTATAAAATTATTCTTACAATTCAATATGAAGGTTAAGTTCCTAATTTATTTTCAATCTACATATCACAAGTGTTATTGTATTGACAAGAAATCACCATCACCTAAGAGAAAATAGCCCTAAGAGAGCATAGCAATATAGGTGCATATTCTCTTAGAGGGATTCAAATGTAAAAAAATGCGTAGTGAATTTCATATATTAGAAGACCATAAAAAGTATAAAAGGAAGTTTAGGGTCCGATTTGTTTACGATTGTTTGAATTTTAGTAATTTTAGTAATTTTTCCATTTTTTTATTTGTAAAATTTGGGATCTTTAAATTTATTGATAATATCATCATTAGTATTTTAGGTATATTAGTCATGTCATGAATTGTTAAAACCATATGTTTCTAGATTTTTTATTTTCGTAGTACAATATTTAAACATCCAACTTCTCTTTTATGAAGAAGGGTGTGTTTATGTGACATGGATTTCTAATTTGTGCGACCCAAATAAATGTCAATAATTGGAGGATCATAATATAAGTTTAACTAATACAAATAAACATTTGAGCAATAATCCACTAACAAGAATTTACACTCAATAAAACTCAAAACCTCTTTATTCTTACAAAGGCAAAAAATTTTATTACAGAGATTACAATAAATAGGAGAATGGTCTCCTCTAAAGAGGGAGTTAACTCTAATCACAAATCCCTATGTTATCTCAACTCTCCCTCATTTATTTCTCCACATATCTCTCATATCTCCTGCACATCTCAACCACTCCTACATAGTCCTCAACTATCTTATCCACTTACAACTATTTACCAACTCATAAATAGTTGTATTACATCAAATACAAATAATATATTTCCTAACATTCCCTCAGGCCTCCACTCAAGTGCAAACATAGGAATATATTATCTTGTACTACTAACCAACTCAAATGATGGTTTTTCACTTAGCTAACTACCAACCTACAAATTCCTATTATGGTTTTACTTGTTAGGAAAATGGAGTAGTACTCACATATTTGAGCAAATATATATTTTTGTGATTATTATTAATGTGTAATGTGTAAACCATAAATAGTTGTATTGTTATAGATTTGTTATTATAAACAAATCATAACAATATTCTAGTTATGTGAACTCACGTAGAATAGAATGTAGAGTTATTTGTAGGAGTGTTGTTGAGAAACCTCCATATTTATAGGAAAGCATATTCCTATATATATGTTATCTTGAATGTATGAATTGAATTCAGTTTTATTTATTTACGGTGTTTGTTTTCTCAAAGCTCTTACCAAATCGACATTTACACCCATTTTAGCAATAACCTACAAACAAAGGATAGTTTTCAGTGGATAACTAACAACAAACACATACAATGGTTTTCTAGTGGCTTACCAATAACCACAATAAGGGATGGTTTTCCAAGGTCAACCAACAACCTAGATATAATGGTACTCTTTCAACTCTCATCACCTTCTTACCTCAAGGGGAAATACAAATAATGAAACTCACTTATTACAATAATTTAACATGTATGATCCATCTGTTTTTATTTGGAAAATGTAAAAAATATAAATAAAAACATGCCACAAAATAGAGTGTGTGGTCCCATCACTTATGGCTGACAAAAGGGATGTCAATATTCCTCCTTCCTCCATTGTCTACATCATCTAATCAAGAAGCTTTTACTTAGTATGTAAAATCATCAAAAATATAACGATTAGCGTCAATTTGCTAGTTCTTCCTTTTTCGGTTCTTCCTCACTAGTGGTTCTTTTCATTAGCCCATTTACTTCATTTTTTTGTTTTTCCTTTGATTATATCATTAGATAAAACCCTAACAAACCAAGATGGGTGTTCCTATTATTTAAATATAAAAACTCAACTTTGTCCTTGTTTTTTATCAATTCATTTACATTTTTTCTTTGAGTACATTGCAATTTCTTCTTTTGTATCTTCTAACATTGCTCTTTTTTCTTCTGCTAGGAGAGATGAAATCATGTCTTCCAGAGACTGAGATGGCATTTTCCCAAGAGTAAAAACAACATTATTGTATTTAGAATTCAAACTTTTTAACAACATATCTTTTACATCTTCATCATCGATCGTAGCTTTAAACTTTTTCTAGCTACCTCATGAGAGATCTAAGATCATTAATATGACTAGACATAGTAGTTCCTTCACTCATTTTTAATTTAAATAAGTGTAACTTTAGAGAAAATTTTGCATTTACTACTTTATCTCCAAACAAATTATTTAAATTATCCCAAATATTTGTAGATGGATTTTCTAAATCTACATAGTGTAGTTCAGAATCTGAAAGTGCAAGGCCAATAATGGATTTGGCCTTATCATCTCTACTTTTCCATTCTAGTAACTTAGTTGCATCTGTAGGTTGTGTTTCTTTCCCACTAACTATTCCCCACAAGTTTTTGTTCATTAGTTGCATTTGAATTTTAACTTTCCATGTGTGAAAGTTAAAACCAATAAATTTTTCTAATGGAAAATCCATCTCAACAATGTGTCCTTATAAACACGTAGAAGAAACACAATTTTAATCTAGACAGAAAGCTTGAAAAACTAACTATTCATTTTACATTGTGATCATTTTTATCGAGATATATGTTTTCGATTCAAAGATTCATTGTCGATAGAGAAAAAAATCTAAGGATTGGTGAGATTGTTAGGATCCCTACGTTTGAATACGTACTATAGAAAATAGATACAAATGCTTTCAAAAACTTAGATCTGCATGTGATTGGCCACGAATGAACCCTACACGACTCTCATATCTTGACCGCACCTTCTTTATAACAATGTTAATCATTGGAGGGTTATAATATAATTTAACTAATACAAATAAACATTTGAGAAAAATACAATAATATACACTCAATAAATTCGAAACATATGGTGCAACAATTTCATTACAAGAGATTACAATAAATAGGAGAATGGTATCCTCTAAAGAGGTAGTTAACTCTAATCTCAAATCCCTATGTTATATCAACTCTCCCTCACTTATTTCTCCACATATCTCTCATATCTCTTGCACATCTCAACCACTCCCACATAGTCCTCAACTATCTTACCCACTTAACATTTACCTCATAAATAGTTGTATTACATCATATACAAATAATATATTTTTCACAAGGTGAGCACTAAAATAATTTATTTCCTAACAATACACTTGATTTGATCTACAAATATTTTTAAAAATATATCTTAGATGTTATATATTTATTTCACGATGAAGTATGTGTAATATATTTTGCTTGAGTATTTTCAATCCGTGATTCATGTTATGGTAAGAATTAATATTGTAGTAGAGAATGTCAAGTTGCATTATCACAATATTAATGTTTTTGTTAACAAGGAAAAGTTGCAAAAGCTATGAAATGAGGTAAGAACACTTAAGAAACCCCAAATATTTAAACAACAAGTCAATGGACCATCATGATAAGAGATAAGCAAGAAACCATTACTTTGCATGCATTAACTTGAAATAAACAAGCAAACCTAACATGTCTAGATATTCTCTACTCTTTGAAAGCTATGAAAATGAACCTATTAAGACTCTTAGCAATCAGTTATGATCATTTGATCTCCAAGGTATTTGAGAATGAGATCTCACCATTAATGGCTTCTCTCATTTACCCAAAATCTTGAGTGAAAGATGCAATAACAAAGAAAATAACTCAATAAACAATGAAGAAAGATCTTAATCCTAAATATATATATATATATATTTTATGTTTGAAATGAGGAATTTTTCTTAGAAAATGACTTGGGGTAGTGAGGTATTTATATTTTTAATTTCTAAGAATGGGAGACTTTTGATGCATGTGGGATGAATGAAAAAGCCAAAAATCACTTTATGGCTTAGAAGAAGTTAAAATTGTCTTAGTCTAGTTGATCTAGGTTTATTAGAAAAGGTTTCTAAAAGAGGTTATATTAGCCCGATTAGTTAGTTATAAGAGGAATACGACCAAATGTATATCGCAAATGGAGATTTAGATAGTCCTAATTGATGAGGCATCATCAATTTGTGAGGAGTAGAATAGTTAGTGCAATATTAATAGTAATATTGTTTTGCTCAAACTATAGGTGTCTATAGTTGTAGAGTTTAGAATGCCTATAGTTGAATTTTATTATCAATTGTATTGTGTAATACTATTGTAATTGGAATGGTGTTTGTTTGTTTTTTAAAGGCTTTTTCTTTGTTATGTAAAGCTACACAACAATAATTAATTTCACACAAAAATATTTGAGTAATGACTTCACTACATGTTGTAATCCATATTCCACTTCAAAGGACATGCATGTTGCAAATTGAAACATAAAAATTTTGTTACTCACCTTAAAATTAACTTGGTGAAAAATTAATGACACTTATAAAGTTCAAATGCTTTTCTAAGAGATTTGGGCTCTATAATTCTTATTATTAAGAGAAAATGATGATGGCTCTATGTCAAATTTGGTAGATATTTTATGAGTTAAATACTATAAAACTCATATTATTTATTCATACTAGCACTATAAAATTTTATACATTCATGTTTTCCACTTTTATAGGAGATAGTTCAAACCAACTCAAACAAAATCATATAAATGAGAGTTTTTCCAAAAATCTCCAAATATAATTTTTACATACTAACTTACATATATATAAACTTATAACTTACATATAAGTGACCACTTACAATGTTTTTCCTAACATTACCCCGTTAGTGCAAACATGGGGAAGAACCATGCACCATTTGAATTGGAGACATAATTGTATGCCTCTGCATATATTTTGGTCTTCATAGTGTTAGATCTTGTTGTCTAGATATTGGTGCATATGATCGCCTACATACAAGAACTCATCTCATTTTCAATTTCAGTGAATTTATCACTGACTAGACATCTTCCAATGAAGTATGAAATGCAAAGGGTATTTGTAGTCATTTTCCCTCCTATACAACTATATACACCATTTATGATATGCACATTCTCCTCTTTTCAATCTTAGTAGGGAATGATTAGAATATTTTATTTTTGCACACCCCACCCAACTAAAATAATTAAAAAGGAAATGTGAAGACCACGCCTCATTACACTTGTAT
The DNA here is from genome assembly GCA_018340775.1 of Taxus wallichiana var. yunnanensis. Lineage (NCBI taxonomy): Eukaryota > Viridiplantae > Streptophyta > Pinopsida > Cupressales > Taxaceae > Taxus > Taxus wallichiana. Next base: position 783,109,266 of record CM031244.1, on the reverse strand, counting down.
TCATCATTATACATCATCATCACCATAATAACAAACATCATGGGATGGTTACCATTTCTACCTAGGAACCGATATTGGCTTTATTCAATTTGGTGCAAATGGTTTGATATTATTGCATCATACAAACTTTTCAAGTGGTAAAGAAGAAAATACTTATTTCCCTTCAACCTCTAGTGCCTACATTCTTCAATTTCATGTTTCTCACTCAAGAAATTGGACATTTAAGCTCTTCGTTTCCACATTATACTTTATATTTAACTCCCCCATAATAATGAAACACATTATTTTTTTGTTTGACACTTTTAAAACTTAATATTTTGACCATAACAAACTCTTGATTTCTACGATGAATTTTATTGACAAGAGATGACAATAACACTTTAATTCCATGAAAAAAATTTTAACTAACATATACAACAAAAATGAATTGACAAATATTCACCTTGATCATTTTTAATGTAAATGACAAAAATAATGACAAGAGACTTATTCATTCCTTTGATAAAGGATTTTGGTTACTAGACATGAACAAATACATAACATGAGAACAAAACTATTTAATCTCAAATGTAGTTTTTGATGTCTATACCATTAGAAAATTGAGGTCGATAAACTTTTGAATTAAAATGATTTCATAAATACTCTTTTGACACAAAAAATCAAATCTAAGACAAATAACCCCCTGAAATATTGACTTGCATGGATTGAACGAATGATAACATGATGATATGAGATATAATTAAAAGGAATATTTGTGCATTAACCAAAACTATGGTCCTAGAGATTTTAAATGCACATCTTTTTACCGTATTCAAGACCGTGATACAAGCTAGGGTTGATCATATCAAAAATATGAATAGAAATATAAATTAAAGGAAAATCTAATCTACGAGTGATTACGAATGTATGATGATGAAATATCCAAATGGAAGTGTGTGTGTATGGAGATATATAGTGAGTTGAATATAAATTATGATCGCAAGTAAATGTATCTCAATCTACTAAAATATTCATATTGATGTTTGCGCACATGGTTCTTTGGTGACAGGAGATAGTTCAAACTAACTCAAAATATTCTATACATGATAATTTTTTCAAAACTCTCCAAATTCAATATGTACATACTATGTAAACTTACTCACAAATAACATATAAGCGAGCACTAACAATTTTTTTCCTAACACTTTAATTGTGAGACAAGGCTTAGACACACTACTAATATAAAAAGTGTGAATAACATCATTTTTAGTCAATTTTACGTTAAGAATCTGAGTTTTTTTAGTTTTTGTCCATGTTTCTATGAAAATTTACATTGTGAAAGGTGACACAAACATGATAGAAATTTGATGCAAGTAGACATTATTTATTGTGTTGCATATGCACTAGTTTAATGTATATTTTACACCTTGTATAAGTGACACAACCTTTCATTTTTCTCCACATTGGTGTGGCATTAAAAAATGTGAATTACATTCACAAAAATATAAAATATGTTATTTGACTTTTATTATTTATTATACAATATAATATATATATATATATATAATTATATAATATAAAATAAAATGAAATGACTTTATTAAAACTCATTAATTTATCATATTATTAAGATATCAAAAGTAAAATAAACACATGTAATAGATAATAAAAAAACCACAAGACTTAAATTTTGATATGCATGTATACATTAATATATAATGTATTTAGATTTGTAAATGACAAAAAGGGGTTAATTCCCTTTCAAATTACAAAATAAAATAAAATATATGGCTAGGAACTATTGGTCATCCTCCTCTTCCTGCTAGTCCTCATCTTTGTCCTCCTCCTCCTCATCCATGTGATATGCATCATCATCCTTGTCCTTTTCCTTGTCCTCATCAGAACGTCCACACTAATAACATGGCTAAATCATCAACAAAACTACTCTTGGGTCCACATAACAAAAACACAATGTTTGAACCATCCATGAAACTTTTCATGCATCTCCAAATCAAGGTGAAGGTGATTCCAACAAAATAACACAAATGAAAATGTATAATACAGTTAATTCATTCATTAGCTTGTGAAGGGGAATTGGTTTCATTATTTCTACTTATCCATCTACTAAATAATAAGTACTATCCTTTGGTTCCTCCAAAATAATCATGTAACCTCATATGAAAACACAATTATCCTTCCACTAATGATAATATCTCTAACCTTTTTTTCTCCCAAAAATAAACAAACCCATACACCATAATAACACTTATCCCTACACCATGGTAATACAAGTCCCCAATATACACACATATATAAACATACCCATGCATGTAATAACATAAGAACCATCGAATAAATGAACACATGTTGTAATGAGAAACCAAGTGTAACAAAATATCATTAAGAATAATAAGAGTTTGAAAAAACATTTCATCAATAATAAGAAACACATTATCAAGCCTTCTTATGAGACTTGCAAAATGGTATGGATCATCATCATTGCAACTATCACTTATCACTCCACTAGAAAATCTTGGCTAGCTTTGGATCCTCCCATTAAACATGTAATAAAAATGGCATATATATACTCATCTCTCCACTTGATACAACACTTATCACTCCACTAAGGCTAGCCACAAATCTCCACAGCTTACTACATATGAAAAAATAATTCCGTATTCCTTGCTTCACTAAAATCACACTTATTCCTCCATAAAAATGATTTACCCCACCCCATACACTCATATATCTTAACAAGAAAACGTCAATAAAAAAATTCAAACAGGCTCCATAAAAGCAAAAATAAAACAATAACCATAACCAAAAGGAAATGTAGAGTAACTCATTTAACCACTAATATACATATATTTCACCATTTACATCTTAAAATTCAATTCAATCATTTAGTATCATAAACATATACATTCGCACAAAGGAGACGACAATAACAACACCACATTTTCTCAAACAAGTGTAACACAATACGATAAAAGGACTATAAGAGTGAAAAGATTAAGACCTTCAAGACCATTTACATAGGGCCAATGATTTTAATTTTCATCACTACTTAATTTACTTTTGGTAAAACCATTATATTATCCCACTTGTAATGCTTATCAAAATAATACGTATTCATTTACAAATAACAAGTTTCTTATTTTAGTGTTTCAACGTCAAGAGTAGTTGCTATCACCAAATCACAACACCCTCTGATTTCTTAGCATGCGAGTGTGTTAAAGAAAGTAGTGTGACTGGGTAACATGGGTACTATCTCTTAGTTGTGGGATTTTCTCTATTGAACTAGACCTCCAAAGAAGGTTGGTTCATCTTCCTAATCTAGTGCCAACTAACTCTAATGAAGGAAAATTACTAGCTATTTCTATCCTATAATTTCCAAGGGACCAGGGAGAGAGAAATAACATGAAAGTAAAGAAAAATACTCTACATAGGTGATGCACCAAGAAAAGGGAATGGGAAAAACTCTCCAATGTGTGAAAATGAGAAGAAATATTGGTTAGAGAGGGTGAAAATAGCTCCCCCGAATCTAATGGCAGCAATTACAAAGATCATTTCCATGAAAAAAAAAAATATTGCACCTTTTGAGAGCATAAGGTAGACATAGTACACATGTAGATTAAATAAAGAGGAAAGAAGAAAGCAATATACATAGAAAAGGGAAGAAAACATCCAAAAATTTGCATCTACTACTTCATTTATATGCACAATTCATTTACAAAGCAAGAGAAAGGCTTGGATCAACATGCAAGAAGTCTAATAAAAGGCCTACATCACATAGGCATTCGGAAAGAATAATGACATATTTTTGTTACAAGAATCATCCCCCCTACAAAATGAGAGAACTTCCCAATTTATAGAAAATGAAGGAGAGGAGATAAAAACATAAAAACTCATATTTTCCCTTTTTGCACCTATTAAAATGTACTCAAATTTTGTGTAATTCATTATTGTAAATCTCCAAAATTCATCCCATGATTATTTTTAACTTGCATAAAGTACAAGATAAGAAAAAGGATCCCATGTTCATTAATTGTATTCTCAACCACTAAGTATTTATTCAACTAGGATTATTTTATACATTTTTCATAATTAATTCTCTATCAATATATGAATTTATTTATATTTTTGTCTATATATTGGATTCACAATTCCAACAAGACCAATTTTGTGTGATTTTCTTAGAAATGCTCAAGTTATGAGCTTATGAGAAGAGGTAGTTGTTTTGATATTTTTTCATACTTAGCTTGATATCCACGGGACTGAGCAATTAAAATCTCGGCTGGAAAAGAAATTTAAATTATTTCTCCCTCATTCCAATGATAAATTTATAGTATATTAAATATCCCAACCACTTCTTCAACCACTCAGATCAACCAACGTTGAATTTTGCAGACCCGACATGGGCATCATTAAATTTTGCAAAACATATACCCAGAAACAACCTCGAGTCTATTTTTTGAAATTTCACACCATTAAATCACTTTAGTATAGAAAATAAATGAATTATTCATGTATTAATATTCTATACCTTTCCAAAGATATAAATATTTCCTTTTTCGGACCCGGATCAAAAGTTATGAGCATCTAAAGTTTACACATTAAAAACTAACGTGCAAAAAGTTCACGAAGTCCGAAACTTGCAATTATTCGAAAATCGTTCGGGGGTCCAAAATTTGAGAATTTTGGAAGGGGTTCAAGGTTTGATCACTTTTATAAAAATTTCAAGGCTTAATCACTTTGACAAAAGTTTCCCAAGCCCGAAATTTGAGCATTTTGGCAAAAGAGTTCCGTAAGCCTAAAATTTTCTACAAGGTAACTTGCGAATGCCATATCTTGAGCTCCCGTGATGATTTTGGGGTGGTATTTTATATGATTCCACCTATAAACGACCCACTGAATCCAATGGTGATGATAAAAGATCCAATTATGAGTTTAACACCTCTAAATGACCCCGATATCAACTATAAATTGTTCTAAACACATGGAAATTACCAATGAATTCTAGATTCACCATCAAACTCGGTCAACTCGTACAATTCATCTCTCCTAAATTATTCATATTTACCAACGATAAAAGTGGATAATAGTAATCTCCTTTAATTTCATTTATATTACAATTATTTTAAACATTTTATTCATTTTAATATCATTTAAATTTCACACAGTCATGTAAAGCACTCGTTATAAGTAAGGAAATCATGTTCTCAAGAGGCATGTGTCAAAATGGGAATGATTTATTTAACTATTATTAAACAAAGTAGGGTAGGCCACCTATTATAAGATACTAGGTAAGTTCACATTACTCTTCTAATCCATCTTATTAGGCATCATTGGTAGTGGTAAAAAGTTGTGTGTTTACATATTTGATCATACAAAATTAATGAATACCAAGAACATATGTTCTCATTTCAAATTTTCATGCTTCTCATTTGATTAAAATTTTACTCATGATTAGTATTACTCATTATGTTATTGACTCCTTACCATAATTATTTTTGGAAATCCATTACTAGTTGGGATTATATTACCAAAATTAAAAATCATTTACTTTTATTCTTATTACATTTACGTTATTTAATTTAGTCACCGACATTGTTTTAAAGAAAATATAATTCATATATCACTTGTTTCCCACATAGGGATTTAAGATTCCAAGGAGCATGGTCCACATAAAATAATTCATTTTATTTTTATTGTAGTCACTAAATTACGCACTTAATATTTACATCTAACCTCTAGATATTTAATTTATATGCATGATTCCTAAGTAAGAAAACTACTCATTAACACCTCTTTCATTTTCCTCGACATTTATTTTATCCTTTTCATCCTTATTGCTTGTTGTTTTTGGTTGAAAACTTACAATTTTGCACACTATCCGACATCTAATTTAACTCTAGTTTCAATATTTTATCTTTCTAATCTCATGGATAGGACCATCCATTAGGGACCGCCTAGGCACTATTATCCCCTCTAGGTGTTAGAGTCCTCTTTATCTCTTTTTCTAGTATTTCACATATTACTTCTTCCTTGTTCTCTCTTTATAACTCTTAATCGCCTTTTTATTTTTAATGGCCAAAATTAACAAAGGGAGTCATATATATATATACACACACACACTTATATATATACATGTATTATGAAACCTCATTAGAGGGGAAAGTATTTGAGAGACACATACATCTATAAGGACTTGATATTTTCTATCTACTACATCAAGGAATGCATTCTAGATTGTATACTTCACCGCATATGAGGGTTTATTCTGAATTCCATACCACACATTTACATTTGGGCCAATTTAGTTGTATCCCACTATCTCTTTATGTAATTGAAAATAGGGCATTATTGCTCAAGGGATCTTATTCCAATCACACACACATAAAAACTCCTTAGAGTCTTAAATGTAGTCTAGCACTCAAAGTGAAAATCACATTTAGGTGACCGACTAAGGTTACTAGTACTTAAGAATTTTCATTATTTTATTCATCTAATGTGTGTTATATTATTGTGCAAGTATCTATGGTTTATTTTACATGTTACAGTGTGACACATCAAATATGATGTGTCACACAATGAATGAGTGACACTGAGCGAAAGAGAAGAAACCAGATACTAATAAATTTTGTAGACACTGTTCCTTAATAGACATAAACACCTAGGTGACCATACCCCATTACGAGATGCTTATGTCCCCGACATTGTTGTAGTCTAGTCCAAAATCAGATCTTATAGTCCGTAATTTTCCTTTTCAAGTCATTCACCAACCCATAATCAATCTAGACCTACAATGGAAAGGTAATTCATCCTCCAAACCCTATCTATCACTCTTGCATGCATTTCCTTTTCATGATATTTCTTGAATATTAGTATATTTCTCCGATCAACAACATCCTTATATGAGATTTTTTAATTAAATCATTTGGTGAACCCAATTCCTTTCACACTTACTTCATCGATCTCTTTCCATCATGGCTAGTACCTCTCACACATTTTCCACTAAGGATGTTAATGAACTCAAATCTCATCTTGTGGAACATTGTGAACACCTTGATATATTTTTTATCGAGAACATGTGACGAAAGCACACAAAATGTCAGCATGGAAAACAAGTCTTATTCAAAGGTGTGAATGGATAATAGAACATGCATGCGGAGAAAAAGTTCATCTTTTGGGACTTAGTCATTTTTCGCTCATGAAGGTCTATTTTTAGAGATGGCGTGCAAAGCACACAAATGAGGTAGAGACGTGCATGTCACGCATTGGCTATTTTTGGAGGACCGGATATAAAGAACTTTGCATGGACATGATCCGAAAATAGATCTACTACTGGTAGTTAACTACTAGTAATCTATTATTAGCGCACTTGCATATGTGGCTAGTTTTGTGAATGGTGCATGGCTAATAATAGCATGCGACCTATTTTGGGAATAGATAAGTGGTGAAGGAAATCCCCACCCTTATAAGTATGTAGTAAACTATGTAGTAAAGAGATCAACATATACAAAGATATAGATGTGTGTGCATACATAGAGAGATTATGCTACTACGCACATACTATTGATATTGTAATGAAGCTTCTGTATACTTATTGCATTTAATATAATGGAGGATATTAGCTGAATCTAAGTGTTAGTTCTATGCGTATCTGAATCTAGTATGTCTTTGATCTCATCATGGTTAATAATTAGTTCTATTCTCCCTTAGAGATAGATCTGGTATGCTCTATAGAATGATGTGTTAGTAATGGAACTGTATATGTTAAGTCTTCATCATGCTAACATCCTGCAACAACAACCCTAAAGAGGGACCTAGTACCTTTGCACACTTTGGGTGAGCACTCATTCTAGGATGAGTGATGTGTCAACACGTCTAGGGTCTTATTGGATTTTTATCACTGAATTCTAGGCTGAATCATTGGTTCCATTGCCGTGACCTCTTTTTCAGTTGTTTCCAGGATGGTTCATGATGAAGACGTATCGGTTAACTCTCGCGAGTGTTGAGGAGTGGATCCACGATCTAGAAGAATTATACGCATGGTGGTTTCAACACTGCTTTGAGTTTAACACACGCATTTTGGTAAACAAAATTTGTATGATAGTTTATATGAGAGATTTTTCATTATCTTTCTAGTAGAATTATACAAGTGGTTGATTGCCTATGCATCTAAGCAGAATTGGAGGTATCACGCACTTGTTTGGACGATGTGTGAAGAATTTCTAGGCCCTTTATGATGCTAATCTGATTTAGAATCAAGTTGTGGATACATGGTTCCATGGTGTCTTGAATAGTTATATCTTGGAATACTCAATTTCCACTTATTCGTGTCTAGAGGTAGCTGAATTCTAGTTTTTATGATATCCAAGGGGAGCTTACCTACAAGGCATTCCACTGGAAATCAAGATCCTGATGGTAACTTTGAATCTGAGAGTAAATCGATGGCTAACTAAAACTCACCATGTGCAGGGGCAGGAGCAGGTTTGGTGAAAGATGGCAGACCTAGCGGCAAAAAGGTAGAGAGAGGAAAGGTGGATTAAGTATAATGAGGCACACGAGAGGGAGATAGAGAAGCAATGTAACATTGCAGAAAGTATGGTGTTGAGGAGAGAGATGGATCGTGAAGGATTTGAAGCTCATGTAGAAGACATGGAGCTAGATCATCGGAAATCCCCATCTTGGAAAACATAACAGGATCCCCTCACCTCACATAGAAGCATGCCAAGAGAGACTACCTAGGCCATGAGCGTGCATCTGAATCCACCTACTAACCTTTTCCCTTGTTTGGTTTTTCAACATCTAATACAATAAGTAGTCAACAAGCTAGTTTAAGCAAGTGGGAGAGTAAGAGTGATTCTTATAAGAGGCATAAAAATGGTAGCAAAAATGGATTCATTGTTATATGGAAGTAATTTTTTAGGTGTTTCATCCACACAAAATACAAGCGTGTCAATTTTTTTAGATTAACCTCTAGGATTAGTAACACTTCACAGATTATCGGGCTACAGTTCAACTCTCTACCGTGACACGGGAAAGTACATCTTCTCGGTACAACCCTAGCTATAAGTTCTAGATCGGGAGGCATAGATAGCTCTGTTTCAGGTGGATCTTGAGGTTCTAGAGGTAGGGGAGTTACACACGAGGTTCTTGGATCGTGGGTAAGGTCTCGCACCAACCCCAAAATGTTTACATGGAAATGTCTCTTCATCTTCTAGAGTATAGGGGCATAGAATATGTTTCCAAACATGTGCATATGTGTGAAATATTATGGCACAAAAAAGGAATCATGGCTTCGAGTAGAGGGAAAGCAAATTTTCCACTATGTTACAAGGGCACGCACATAGCTGGTATAAAGTTTTAACCTTCATCGACTTGCGTAGATTATATAGCATTAAAGGATGCATTCCTTAAAGAGTTTCATATACCGAGTTTAAGGAGAAAAGTATAAGTGCGCTCAAGGATATTAAGCAAAAGGCACTACTAAAAGTGTTAGGGAGTATGATGCATGATTTAAAATGTGTTATTAAAAAGCTTTCTTATGACATACACGCAAGCCAACATGCACAATGGTTCGTTAGGGGTTTGATTACCCCTTTTAGGAGGGCATTATCACATAAGACATACACTAATCCATGCAAATCACTTGAAGCAAGCCTTGCACGCATTGAGGTGTAGTTTAAGCATAGATACTGGGGTGAGCCCATTTTTAGAAGCACAAATAACAGCTATGGAAAAAAGTTGGAGAAACTATTAGAAAATTCAGCACATGAGACGCGCACAGGATTTGGTGTATAAATTATGAGGTAGAAGGTCACACAAAGGATAGTTTTCCTCACATAATAGTACACTCATTGTTGATGGATTGTGAAATATGCCATTTAAACCATGATGCTATCCATTTCCCATTATTACAACGCGCAATAAGGAAGAACATTTCAAGCTACTGTAAAATCTGAAGGTCCACGACTCATGACACGAAGATTGCTAGTTGATTGATTGGATAGATCCATGATGCTATAGATATTGGTGTATGATAGACATGAGTTTTAGATAACTCTAAGGGAAAGAATGAGCATCAGACCGAGCACAATCAGGCATGCTATGATTGGAATGAAAGGCGTTTTGAAGGTGGTCGTGGTAGAGGTCAAGGATATCGTGGTGGATTCAGAGGACGAATCATGGTGGTGAAGAAGTGAGTTTCCTCACAGAACATGTTATACATGCGGATCTCCTAATCACTATAAGCACAAATGTCCTCATTATATTACATGTTATTTTTGTGGAAAGAACCATAGGAATGAATATTGCTCAGACTTATATGAGCATCTGAGTAAGCAACATAAACAAGAAAACAAAGGCATATGGATGATTAGGATACAACGCACTGTTGACAATCAATGGATGCCCATGATGGAAGAAGAATCTGAGGCACTACAAGTAAAGATCACGACCCACGCTAAGGAACACGTGTCAGGGAAGCATTGCGGTAGAAACCTACCATCACTAAAGAGGAGGTTCTTCATGCATGGTACCTAGATCCTACCTATTAGAAGGAGGTTTATCAGAAACCATGGAAGTTCTAAGGAATCTTCAGGGTGAGATACAATACTTAAAGGAGTAGAAGAAAGCATCAGAGATGGTCCAAACTAATATAGATGACTTGAGAGAAGTGTGTAAAATGTTGTGCAAGGAGAACATCATTCCATTGTTAGGGAGTTGGTTAAAAGGAAACACTCCGCACAAGTACTGAGACTAGAAGATAAAATCCTGCATGTAAATATTCCTCCTCATAGCCTAGATTATGACAAGGAAATCAATCTGAATGTTATTGTGGATGGGTGGCTATTGAGTAATATATTGATTGATACAGGCACAAAAGTCAATGTTCTTACCTTGGATGCATGGATACAAATGGGAATACCCCATTGCATCCATCCTCTAATGTATTATTCATTGCTAATCATACTAAGGCCACTCCCATAGATTTTGAAGGATGCATCCATTACCATACAAGGCACCATGTTCACTGGAGACTTTGAAGTTTTAAGCTACTGGAAGAGTCAGATAGCTTCCCAGCTCTATTGGGGTGTCCTTGGTGATATGCAAATAATGTTGATCTTCGAGTTCAACAAGGGCTATATCAGTTTTGAAAAAAAGAGGAAAGAGTTATTATCCCTTTAACAGATGGAAATTCCGTGCCCTATGTTGAGCCCTTAAGTGAAGAAGATCTGAATAGGATTTATGTACGTGCCATCCAAGACCCAGAGATGATTGAACCAACCAAAGAAGGAATAATTTAGTGGGAGGATGCATAGTCTATTAGTGATACTACAAGTGTTGCTTGTGATAATTGGGCTCACAACACTTATGAGTTGGTAGGGCATGAAGTAAAGAGCATATTTCCTCAAAGCACAAAACCACGTTATGTCAGGAGGATAGGAAACAACTCGGTACCTTGTTACATAGGAGAAGGGGATCCCATGGTATTCCTACATGCCATGGAAGAACAGTGGATAGACCCACTGGAAAGAAGAACTATGCTAGCATATACACTACGTGGGACAACAACATGTTGGTGGGTGACCCACAAGGATAATCTTATCGGATGGAATGAAATTGGGATTGATCTTACTACTAGGTTCTTTAAGAGAAATGCAGCTACTCAAATTAGTACTTATCATGGTAATCAACTTGTTCAAAACCACATTCGAAAGTGTGAGAGACTTTGAAATAAGGGCTAGGAATTTAACACCTTCGCTATGGGTGCACTGGTTTTATTCCACTTTACAAGGTTGCGCACGTGCTTGGTATGTATATGTAGAACTCCATAGAGAAACTAGAAATTGGCATAATTTAATTGGAGGAATGGCCCAAACATTTGACTTCTTCTCTATAAAGCCTCCAGTGGAAGAAGCATTGAAAGTTATCAAGCACTTAACTATGGGGGATAGTGCCAAGGCTGAAGAAATCCTTCATGATTTATTAGATAAAGAAGAATCAAGAGCACATCTTGATGATGAACCAGAGGCCAATGCAACATTGTTTCAACACACTTGCCTTGAGAAAGAGAAAGGAAAAATGGTCTACTTACTGAATGATGAAGAAGTAGATAATCTAGATGTACACCATTCAACAGGAGGTGTGAAAATATTGATAGTGTAGATAAGACCACACACACCTATCATGAACCTATGAAGACAAAGTGGGTGAATATTGGAATAGATACTAAGCCTAAGGAAGCCATAATTGGAGACTATTGGTCAGACTCTAAAGTGGAAAAAATCATAGAGTTACTAAGGGATTACCAGGACTTATTTCCTAGGGGTACCATGAACTTAAAGGCGTGCATGAATCATTAGGGGAGATGAAGATAAAGATTAAAGAGGGAACATGCCCAATTAGAAAGAGACCCTACAGATGAACCCCAACTTACGTGAAAAGATCAAAGAAGATATTGATAACAAGTTGAAGTCTGGATTATCAAGCCCTTAATGAGTCGAGTTAATGGGTTAGTCCAATGGTGATCAAGATATCAAGAAGGATGGATGGATTAGAATATGCATGGACTACAGGAGCTCTGAATGTTGCATGTGTAACTGATCCATTCCCTATGCCATTCACTAAGGAAATACTACAAGGAATTGCAGGGTGCAAAATATATTCATTTACGAGATGGTTTCTCTAGGTATCATCAGTTAGGATTTCCTAGGAGGATCAAGAAAAGACTACATTTACTACTAATGGTCTATATTTTCCTATACTTTGTAATGCCCTTTGGTCTAAAAATGTGCCTATATCTTTTTTTTTCGCGCATAGTTTCCAAGCATTCAAGGAATTTATTCACAAATTCTTATAGGTATATTTAGACAAATGGACGGTGTATGGATTAGTTAAGGATCAATATGAAAATCTACGCTTAATGTTTGAATGGTGTAGACAGTTGAGTATCTCTTTGAACATCAAGAAGTGCATATTTTCTACACCATTTGGGATACTTTTAGGTCACATAATCTGCAAGGAGGGTATTTTTGTTGATCCAAAAAAGGTTTAGCGGTCATTATAGGCCTAAGGGATCCTACCACCAAAGTGAGGTGTGCGGATTCTTGGGTCATACAGGATATTACATAAATTTTATCAAAGGTTATGCCAAATTTTCTGCACCATTAGAAGAGTTACTAAAGGGAAAGGTACGTTCTATTGGGAAGAACAACAACAACACACATTCGAGACATTAAAGGAGAAACTTACTACCACACCTATTCTGCATTTTCCTTTGTAGGAAAAACCATTTCATGTAAATGTTGATGCCTCTAGCATGGCCATTTTCATAGTGTTGGCCCAACCTGGGGAAGGTATTGTAGATCATCCTATATGCTTTTCTAGTAGAAAGATGAATCCTGCAGAACATAATTACACAACTATAGAGCACAAAGATTTGTCAATGATCTATGCGCTACATAAATTCCACCAATACCTACTAGCTACACCATTCATATTTTATACAGATCACATGGCATTGAAGTATTTGGTAAATAAACCTATTTTACAAGGGTGCATATGTCGATGGGTACTATTATTTCAAGAATTCAATTTCACAATTTAGTAAAACAAGGAAAAAGTAATTCTAGACCAAACTATCTATCAAGAATACGATTGGGAGAAGATGCAAAATAAAATTGAGGATACCATGCCATGCACAGTTATATAGGTTACAATGCATGCATGTCATTTGAACTAGAGGAGAACGTTATTATCTTTCTATGAATAGGATGGCACCATAAGGAATGAAATCATTGGAGAAGAAATAAATTGTTATATACATGAGCTGCACCTTATATGTTAATCAATGGTGACTTGTACAAATTGGTCTGAGATGAAGTATTGTGTCATTTGTGTATTGGAACATGAGCACATGGGTATTATGGAAGAAGCTCATGGTGGAATTGCAAGTGGCCACTATGCCAGTGATGCCACAACATGCAAGATTCTACTCGTTGGATTATGGTGGGAGACCCTCTATAAAGATTGTAAGGAATTTTGTAAGGCATGTGATCATTGTCAATGTCTTGGAAAACTAGGTAAATGAGATGAAATACCTCTAAGACCTATTACTAGTGCAGAACCATTTGAGAAATGGGCTATAGAATTTGTGGGTCTATTTCACCAAATTGCGTGCGAACTAGATCATGCTACATTATAACTTACAACATATATTATGACAAGATGGGTAGAAACAACATCTACAAAGGACTATACCATGGCTACAACAACCCGGTTCCTATGGGAAAATATTATTACAAGGTGTGGATGTCCTTTAAGTTTGACCAAAGGATAGGGGAACACATTTTCTTAATGAGACAATCATAATTTGATTTGATGAGTACATGGTTGCACACCATAAGACTACACCCTATCATCCTCAGGAAAATGGAACTACCGAAGCTTTAAAAAAAATTTGAGCCAGACATTGACAAAAATATGTGATGTTGGAAGAAAGGATTGGGATGATAAAGTCTCTGGAGTTTTGGGCATATCGAAAAACATATAAAAGGTTGAACAAATCCACACCATTTTAGTTAGTGTTTAGCGCATAATCCATTCTTCCTATGGAATTTATGTTACCTTCTTTGCATATTGTGTGCATTAGAGGTCTAGCTGATGAGAAATCTTTAGAAGAATGGATTGAAAATATAATTAAGCTAGGATGAGTGATTTGAGCCATATCAATGTTGGAGTTAGAAGAAAGAAAAGGCCAGAGACGAAAAGGATGGCATGATAGAAACATAAGGGACAAGAAGTTTGAGATTGGACAAATGGTACTTCTTTATGACTCTAAGTTCTTATGCCATCCAGGAAAAATTAAGGTAAATTGGTTGGGGCCATATGTTATCACTTATATCCTTGAAATAGACGCTTTCTAGTTAGAATCACTTGATGGAACATGGCTACCCGGTTACTTTAACGGGAGTAGGTTGAAGCCCTACTATAAATAAGTCTTCTTGGTGTTTATAATAAGGCATTATTGCCATTTAGATTAGGTTTTCAATTCTGTATTTCCTTAATTTTTCCTTCTTTTTGCCATATGCTTTTCAATTTAGTTATTGTCCTTGTGTAATAAGCACGCTTTGCACACATGAAGATAATTACTATATGGAAGCTTGTTTATGCGTAGAGGACTGCACATATATTTTAGTTTGGGGTGGTTGTCAATATCTAGGTACACATTGTGGGAATTGAAAGGTGAAAGGAATAAGCTACTATGGGTGATTTTCAAGTTCAAAGGATTACTTCTAAAAGTGACCAAAGATGGAGATAAATAAAGGGACAATATAACGTGAGGTAAGCGAGAGGCCATAACAACTACTAGTGGAAGGTGAAGTGACAAGGTACTTGAGCGCAAGGAAGTGTGTCAAGAGAAGTCTATGACAAAGGGTAGGAAGGTGTACTATAAGGTTATAGCTAGGGTGTGAAGATGTACCACACGGAAAGAATGGAATTGGTCAATTAAAGAGGATATTTGGTAGGTGAAGGAGCAATGAATGCATCAAAAATTTGAAAATTTATATAAGGATGGGATGCGAGTTAATTTTAACCATTGTGATTAAGATTATTTTTGAAAATAGCTAAGTGTGAAGATCCAAGTGAGTGATCAAATTGAGATGTGAGAAAGGTGTGTAGCTAGTCATGATGAAGATATTTATGCACAGAAAGAGCTTGCATCCCCAATGGTAAAGGTTTGAGTGAAGCAAGGTGATAGAGAGGAGCTAGGGCATGTGATTTCACCTAGGGCATGCTGAATTGAGCTAGGGTTTGATTCACACATTATAGAATTCAAGAGGCAAGTAACTACAAAGGATTACAAGG
Organism: Taxus wallichiana var. yunnanensis; assembly: GCA_018340775.1. NCBI lineage: Eukaryota > Viridiplantae > Streptophyta > Pinopsida > Cupressales > Taxaceae > Taxus > Taxus wallichiana. Next base: position 783,093,408 of record CM031244.1, on the reverse strand, counting down.
TAGAAATGGCACCCAAGAAAGTAGTTGCAGCAGGAGTGAAGGGAAAGAAGAAGGTGGTCGTAGAAGAAGAGGAGATGGCTCCCGAAAGAAATTTTTTGAAATGCAATATCCAGAGGGGTTATCATAGGCCAGGATTGGGATTCTCACATAAGGAGAAGCAAGGTGAGTGATTACAACCACCATACCATAGAGAAAAAGAAGGAGCTTGATGCCTTGCTAAACATAAATATGAGTAAACGCATTTGGTCTTGGTGAGAAAGACATGTTGGTGTCACGACACGATATTGGCGAGAAGCTCTTGAAGAAGATTGGAGTTTACCAACTATATGAGCTCCCTTACTTTAGGAAATATGATCCCTTGTACCAGTGGCTCATGAGCAGAGTGCATGAATATTTTTTCTACTTTGCAGGACACAGAGCTAGAATTTCAGCCATTAATCTCCACTAGTATTAGGATGGAAGGGCACATGAGAATATTTGAGTGATGATTTGATAGAAAGGCCATAGTCTTGGAGACCAAAAAGGATTTGGGGTACAAAAAAATGGTCTCACGTGGCATGGACATAGATAAAATGAAGAAGTATCCAGTTGTGTAAGAATCACACATCTTATTACAAAGCTAAATGACTAGAAAAGGTGATCACAAGTGAATACCATGTGTCGCACATTCCTAAAAAGATGTCTAAAGGAGTAGTCTACAACATTTCATGTTACATTGTAGAAACTATCATTGAGGAAGTTTGCATAGGAGGAAAGATCAGCTTTGGAGCTGTTCTATTATCACTCACAATGTTGTTTATGGAGATAGAGTACCTGATGGACCAAAAGGAGAAGATATGGGAGTATCCCATGGAGCACAAGTCACCTACAGAACACTTCTAAAAGTACTTGTGTGAAGGATCCATGAGAGAACAAGTAAAGAAAGGGGATGAGAAGTGGTACGATAGGCTCCATGTGGCCTTCAAGAAGAATGGCGCATCCCCAAGGACTTGTCTTCAAGGTGGTTGGTAAGGAAATGTAGTTTGTTGTATACTAGCACTTTTGCATAGCCTAGTTCACCATGAGGGATGGATCATGGAGCCCTTGGTGTAAGTTACCATATGCCTTCATAGTAAAGGTACTTCCAGGTGTCAAGACACTAGGTTCTCGACGTGAATGCCTAAATGTAATCTTTATTCTTGAATTTAGATACAAGTTCAATGTGGACAAGGTAGATTGTGACTACCACACACGAGAAAAATATGTGTATCCATGATAGGGTGCATATATTGAAAGGCTCATTTCAGATGTATTGAGCATTAAACTAGTAAGTTTGGCTAAACTGTGGATATGTTGGAGCAGCATTGGTGTACCTTCAACTGAATCCCAAGTTGGAGAATAACAAGTATGTGGAAGATGAGTTCACACTTCCAACACCACCAAAGGGTAAGCATACCATGGAGAACATTCCAGTGCCTAAGCCCACAAAGACAATTGAGGTAGAGGATGAGGAGGATGAGTGCGAAGATAGTGGTGGTTTGGAACATAGAGGTAGAAGACATCCTATGAATAAGGATGAAGATGAGCACGCAACTACACCACCTCAGCCACAAGAGGGGGATGATGAGGACTTGGATGCAGTCCAAGGAGAGCACAGATTTAAGAGAGTGTTCAGGAGAACAAGGACCCAAGGTGCTACTCCATAAATAGTGCACAAATCACCTAGACTCTCTCCATAGAAGGAGACAACCATGAAAAGGAGAAGGAAACTAAAATTGAATGAGGAGGTGGAAGAGTCAGAGGAAAGTGCACCTAATTATCCTACACCTCCAGAGAACATAGAAGAACAAAAAGATGAAGAAATGAAGGAAGGAGAAGAGGAGGAAAAGGGAACAAGATGAGATCAACTACAGAGACTACTCAAGACATGGAGACACAAGTCCCAAATATGGAAGCTCAAGTTCCTAAGAAGCCTAGGTCAAGAAGAACAAGTGGGGAGCACATTCCACCAGCCATGGGTTATGCGGAGGACACAAGTAAAATTGTCCACACCCATTTCTAGAGCACACTAACACAAAAGGAATTATATGGCTAGGAATTAATGGATGAAGATATGGCTACAATGTGTACAAAAGAAAGTAGTTATCATGGTCCATGCACACGCACATGGATGAACCGTATTTTGATGTGTGTTAGAATTCATGTGTATCACGAGGAGGTTGAAAAATATGCCCCTAGGCTAGACACATGACAATAAATCCTCCTTTCATGTTAGATGAATAGGTGAGCAATGAATTGGTCAAAGTCTTAACAGAGGTGGTGAGGTGGAATATGGATAAGGCTACCACAATTAGGAGCTAAGGGAAGAGATCAAAACTATAGATGGGGAAATAGTGCACCTAAATAGAAAAGAGAACTTAGCATAGAAAAAGAACTCTTTATTTATCAAAGATCATAGAGGAAATTGGTTATAATATCATAAGGGCTATGCCACATTTGGAGCCAAAGGTGCCAAAGATGTTTTCTTCAACGATTCACTATGTAGGTACATTGGTGGACCTAGTGATTGAAGATGAACCTCTACATATGCCAATGCCAAAGGATCTAGCACAAGAGGCAAAAGTGAGAAAAAACTTCAATGATGTGAAATATTGCGTCATATGAAGGACTCTACAAGCAACTGTAGGAAGAACTAGTGAAGGAATACCAAGCCTTAACATTTGTACATCTCTAGAGGTGCTTATCAACATAAAAATGGTGAGGAGAACAATGAGGTCCAAAATGTGATGAAGGACGACACATTGGGCCACACACGAGAGGTTGGCAATGGTTAAACAGAAGCATGAGGCCTTGGTAGTAGCCCAAGAACCCCACAAAAATTAAGTAGAGGAGCTTGGGAAGCTCATTGCGCAGAAGATGGATTTTCTAGAGGGAAGGATGACTGCAATGTCCAACATTGTGTTGGTCTTGTAGAATGAGAAAGGGGAGATTGCGAAGGATGAACTGGAGTCCATTGTTGTGGACATTCCAGAAAAAGTAGAGGAAGTGCTTGATTGAGTGGTAAGACTTGGAGGTAGAAATAAAGGAGCAATATCCCAAGTTTGTCCTTCAAGTTGAAGATGAAGTTGACGTATAGACATTATTCTTTATTTATAAAGAAAATTATTTTTATTCTTTCCACTCAAATTATTTATTTCAGTTTTGGAGATAATCATGTCGGGGTGAAAATGAAATTAGTGTGGGGTAATGTTGATCAGAGAACACTTGATAGAAAGCACACAAGAAGTTTGCATGGAAAACAAGTCTTATTCAAAGGAGAAAATGGATAGGGGAACATGCGCGGAGAAAAAGTTCAACTTTCGGGACTTAGCCTTTTTTGCTCATGAAGGTCTATTTTTAGAGATGGCGTGCAGAGCACACAAACGAGGTAGAGACGTGTGTCCCACTAAGAATTTTATATTTTTCTGGACCGATACAAAGAACTTTGCATGGACACAATCTAGAAATAGATCTACTACTATCAGTTAACTACCAGTAGTCTATTGTTAGCACACTTGCATGTGTGGCTAGTTTTGTGATGGTGCATGGCTAATAATAGCATGCGACCTATTTTGGGAATAGATAAGTGGTGAAGGGAAAGTCCCCACCCTTATAAGTATGTAGTAAACTATGTAGTAAAGAGATCAACATATACAGAGATATAGATGTGTGTGCATACATAGAGAGATTATGCTACTACGTGCATACTACTGATATTGTAATGAAGCTTCTGTATACTTATTGCATTTAATATAATGGAGGATATTGGCTGAATCTAAGTGTTAGTTCTATGTGTATCTAAATCTAGTATGTCTTTGATCTCATCATGGTTAATAATTAGTTATTTTCTCCCTTAGAGATAGATCTAGTATGCTCTGTAGAATGATGTGTTAGTAATGGAATTGTATATGTTAAGTCTTCATCATGCTAACATCTTGCAATGAATAACCCTAAAGAGGGACCTAGTACCTTTGTGCGCTTTGGGTGAGTGCTCAGTCAAAGTTGAGTGATGTGCCAGTGTGTCTAGGGTCTTATTGGATTTGTATCACTAAATTCTAGGCTGCATCACTATTACTTTTTACTTCCTTGAGGAATCTGAAGGATTTCTCTTACTTTTCATATTAGTACCGTTATTTCTACTACTTTGCCACTTTCTATTCCTCTCTCATCCTCCCATACAAATGTGAGAGCTTCTACCACTCAAATTCCTACTTCCACACCTAATCCTAATATTTTTACTCCCTTTGTTTCACACATTAATCCTAATTCTTCTTTTGGCTCCCAATATTTAGAGTCTATTTATCATGATTTACAAGAACAAATCCATCAATTACAACAAGTTACTTCTTCTTCATCTTCATCCCTTGATTCTTCACTTCTTCTTCATATCCCTCTTACACCTAAAGTGTCTTCTTATCCACTCCCTCCAAATTTCACTTCATTAAAGTTTCCTCTATTCATTTCATTGAGATCCTCAAGAGCACCTTAGATCTTTTCATGTTGCTTTCCTAGACTATGCATGTGATGACACCCTCTTGACCAAGTTGTTTCCTAGGAGCTTATAAGATTATGCTTTATGATGGTTTTATGACTTTCCCTTGCATTCTGTTAAATCATTTACTACTCTTTCTTATTTGTTTCTAGCTCATTTTTCTATGAATATTGGAATGAAAATATCTTATACACAAATGGATAAAATTAAGCAAGGATCTAATGAACATCTTAGTGATTATGTATTGTGTTATAAGAATAATATTTCTAAAATGAACAATGTATTAGCTGAATCTAAATTGCAATATCTTTTTATTCAAAATATTTTTCCTCCTTTATAAGAATGTGTTCTTTTTTATTCTTATCATTTGTTTGGAAATTTATGCCATACCTTGAAAAATGTGAGACTACGATCCTTTCTTTAGGAAAACTCAAATATGGTCTCGATACTTTTTATAATTCCTCTTCAAAATTTCCAAGAAAGGTTACCTTTTAACCCAATATAATCATGTTAATCCTACTATCAATGTTGTTTCTCAACTACCTAAGCTTTTGCTCCATCCCACTCGACATGTGTTTACTCGATTTCCTTATCCTCAACATATAAAATAAATATGATTTCTCTTCCACCTCCTCTCGAGTATGATCCTAATAGGCCCCATGGAAAAAATTTTGATGAACATGTGCATTTGATTACCATAGATGCAATGGCCATTCTAGTGATAAGTGTTTCAAGCTTTGTCATTTGATCCAAGATCTCATTGACAATAATGATATCTAATTTCCTGAATCCACTACTTCCAAATCTACTAATGACAATGGAAAGTTAAAAATATTCAATGACCCATTACCTAAGCATGGCCATTCAACCCCGAGTCTTCTTTTAATCACACTTGTCACGTAGTTCCTCCTCCTAATTCTTTGGATCATCCCCTTGGATTCCTTGTTAGTTTTATTGATTTCCCATCACCCATTATCACTTTTATTGATGTTGATTTCCATTCCTATTTCTCCTCCCATAGATTACATATTGATGCTTCATTTTAGCCCCATATCATCAAAACTTTTATGGTACATCCTACATTCAAACACAATGTATGCTCATTATCTTTCTTGCAGTCCATTGGATTCCTTATATCTCAAGTAACATGTGTGTCTCCCACTTCTCATGACACATTTTTTACTCATCATTGTTGGGAATTTTTATTGGTGTGAGTCATTTTCCACATCACATGGCAAGTCATCTCACTTAGGTGAGGTAATAGGTCTAGGTGTCATAGGTTTATGAAAAGGTTAGATATTGTCATTACACATCATTGTGTGTCAATGTTTCATATGTGAGTTAAATTCCCTTTCAAGAATGTAACTCCCCTTATCCACTTGAAGATGTAAGATTACCTACACCGGGGTTACACAACACCCATTATTTGTACCACTTCCTTTTTCAAATCTATGATAGGACTATGAGATTTTTTCCCTTTTCCATTCTTTGCATGCATATTTAATGGTTGATGTTCACTCCCCCATGGAACCTCATCATGATTTTAGAGTGAAAATCAGTTGATGTTCATAGTATCTTGAAAATCATTGTGTTGTCATGTTTTTTCTTTCTTCCTCATGATATCAAAGTTCACATTGTTGGAATATGCATTACTCTTTGATTTCTAATTGCCTCTTGTTCTTAGTTTTATATTATACGGTTTTCATGTGATAGTTTCATAATGTATGTTCCATTTTTGCATATTTCAATTGATTTGGGTTTAAAATCTAGTTCAAGGTGTTTGGATCAGTGTTCATGGTTTTTTTAAAGTTTATTGGCCTTGCTTGCATTTTTAGAATATTTTATAGGTTGCAAGTTGTAATGTTCATAGTTCCTTTGGTTCGGTTTTATGAGTTTTTGTGGTTAAAGTTTTTAAGGGATAAACTCAACCCCATTTCACTAAGATGGGAACTGACTTGGCCCCCATCTCACATGTGTTTAACTTTCTTTGTCAACTCTGTCATGATCCTACTCACGAGCTCAATTTTATGTGACGGTTTTCTTTTGTCTTCGACCACTCGGGTTATTTATGTGGAGGATTTTCACAAGGTTTTTATTGGGCATGAGTTCCATTTTATCTCGTGCGGTGATCCTATATTTGTTCTTACATTCATCCTTTCACTTTTACATTATCGGTGTGCATCATGCTTTTCTTGAGCTCATGTTTTTACCCCTGTATCATACTAGCCCTTAACTCACCGCGTGACCCTCCCTTATTTGGGTTTTGTACTATTTTCTCTATTGATTCCCTTATTTATTTCCGTTCATGTCTCATTTTCCTCCATGATCTTGTTTCTAGTTAATTAACTTCATTGTGTGCATTGATTTAATGCATTATGTCTTGTTCTATGTACATTCATTTGAGCCTTTCCTTTGTGTTCTTTATTTGACCCTTACATCCATAGTGTTTCATTTTATGACTATGTTTGTCACTCCTCATCCTATCTTGGTGTCATGCTCTCTATTGCAGCTCCATCCACTAGATGTGTGGACCATCTCCTTACTCTTTGTAGTGTAGACCTATCTCGGTCACTAAAAATGCTAGGTCCTCATTCTATGTGACTCACCATTCTACCCTAACACTCGAAATCGGTGTTTGTTTTACATAGCTCATGGTCATTTCAACCACCTTCTCGGTGGTATTATCTCCTTTACATATGAAAATTAGTGTCCATCTCACTTGACCATTGACTCGGCTTAGACTCGACCCTGTGCGCACTCATCGATGACCTCCCGATGGATCACCCGATGCATCAACCCAATCAAGCTCATCTCCCGAACTTAGCATCCATGTTCGAGCTCCCAAAAACTCACCCATTTGATTCATCCCTTCAACTCACCCTATCCATGCATTACATCCAACTCATTGATTAGATTAGTCGAACTTCCTATCAGCTCACCCTTGGGCCCTAGTCACTCCCTCAACCCTTTTGTTAATTTTTTCACTTTTTCCATTTTTCAAAATTTACTAAGACAATTAAATGAAAAATTCATCATTATAAGGGGTGTCTCTTTTACTGAAATCCATTTATAGGGTTATTGGGATTTCCAAGGAATTTTTTTGCTCATCTATTGTATTCTTCCTCTTTGCCTTTGGCTAGTGAGCACGTCTCGCCACATCCTTGCAATAAGAGCAGCCCTTTTTTACGTTGTGAGATTCATTTTCTCACATTGAGCAGTTGTTTTTACACTTGTTTTACTTATGCCCTTTTGTGCTTGATTTCATTTCATTCCTCTACTTCTAACAAGGACTCATTATGGCCTATACTCTTGTGATTCGTCACCTACTTATAAGGTGACTGGTCAACTATCCCACATTTCACAAATGCACCTTATTGTAATCACACACTACTTATAAAGTTCCATAAACAATTGGTTGTCATTTATCTTGGTATTTTATTACACATAGACACATTCTCGATGAGTTTGATGTCTTGCAACCTTGCTTGTATCCACACATTGCTCTCGTGAACCTTGCACTTCTTTCTTTCACACCATGGAGGATTCTCTTTCCATACTTGAGCATCATAGGATCAATTTACAACCTCCACCATTTCTTCTTGTGAGAGATAATTATACATCATGGCATGCTTATATGGAATGCTACTTTGCTTGTGAGGGCCTTACTCCTTCCTACATGGGTCAATTCCAACACCCACCGATTATTTTCATCTTAATTACTATCTTGACACGTGTGACCATGTTTATAGTCACTTGATGTTACATGTATCTATACCACTCTTCCTTCATGTGGAATAATCATATCCTCCCCACACCATTTGGTGCATCTTTCATCCTTATTTGGATACCCTTTAGTTACTACCGTTATTGATATTATTATCTCCTCTTCTTTTTCATGTGATGATAGTTATGTTGAAACAGACTCACTTACTTCTATCACGATGACGAGGGTTATGCTTCTAGTTATGATGATGAGAGTAATATTGGTACACCTCTCCTCCTTATCTCGGTCCTATTCTAGATTATATTGAAACTCATCCCTTCTCATCATACATTGGGAAGTCTTGTTCCTAGCCTCATATATCATTACATCTAGCTCCTTTCCAATTATATTGTGTGATGCCATTTCCACTCCTCTTCATTGGTTTAATGATCCATACTCATCATTCATTTCTCTTCTATTTATCAATCCCCTTCTTGGGATGACTAACTAACACACCTTCATTCTATTCATAGTTCCTACTTGTGATGCTTTACATGGAGTTTCTCATCCTTCTACGGTATTTCAAGGAGTTTTCATCTCTTTTGTTGGAAGTGACCCTTACAGGGAATCGAAGACTTCCACATATATGGAGATCATCATTTATTCACCCTTTCTTGTGGATCATTTTTCTATTATGGGGGTTATTTCATTACCTTCACATTACTTGGGCATCCTTTTGATGGATGTTCCTCTCTTATGCTCTCTGAACAGTTCTATGCTCGTGACATTACCTTTGATTCCTTAGCACTCATTTTCTAGGCTTGTATCACACTTCCATGGACTAGATTTAGATTCTACATACTATTGACTTAGGTTTCCCTCATGGAGTGGGAGGACTTCCAATACTATAATTTTTTCCATCCCAAGTAAAGGCACATAGTTTGGTGCATTTGGTCTTCTTTAGTCTATTGGTCATGGACCAAATCATCGACACTCTTCTTAGATACTTCCTAGAGTTACGAGTTGAGATCCACCTATGAATTCTTTTTGTATTCCTCTTGTCTCCTTCTCCTCTCTTCTTCTTCTTCTATATATTTCCCTTTTGTACATGAGTAACTTATCAGTCTCCTTAGTTATGGGGACCCATTTTTGGCATATTTCTTAGATTGTTAGAGAGTATTTTTTATCTCTTTTTGTGGATGTTTTTACCACTGGGTTTTCCTCCACTATTTGAGATCTTTTTTCTCATGTGGGTGCCTCATTAAGATTTATTATCAAGACCCATTTCTCATTTCTAACATTTCACCTCATCCTAAATTATGATGAATTAGGCTATTGGTATGATTCATTTTCCACATCATGTGGTGAGTCATCCTACATAGGTGAGGTCATAGGTCTAGGTGTCACGGGGTTATTACGAGGTCATATATCATCATACACATTATTATGTGTCATTGTGTGTCGAGTGCATCATGTGGGAGTTACTTTCCATTCAGGAATGTGACTCCCCTTCTACAACTTGAGGAGGTATGATTAATTGAACTAGGGGATACACATCACCCTTATTTATAATTCTTCCCTTTTTTCAAGTTTATGAGAGGACTATAAATTTTGTCCCATTCATTCTTTACATGAAAATTTCATGGTTGATACTCACTCCACCATGGTCACACTTTCAGTGAAACTCTGTTGATGCTCATGTTATCTCGTAGATCCTTGTGTTTTCATTTCACTTTCTTCATTACGCTTACTATTTTCATGTCATTTACTAATTATGAAAATCTTAGAAACCCTTAGCTTTGAGATGTCAAAATCATGCCTTTTATTGTTCACTTGTGCCTTAAGTTTATCCATGAGAGACATCTTATCATTATTTAAGGCATTCCACCATGGACACCTTTGTCCTTGGGAATCTCCATCCATCCCATCTTTAGCTACCCCTAGTGCATCTTCTCCTATTCATGATGGATCCTTATCCTTAACATTTCCTATGGTATCTAGAGCCCTTTCTCCTCGTGTAGCACCTTTTGTACATCCATCTCAAATTCCTTCACATGTGGTTATTACTCATAGGCCTTGTCACATCTATAGATTCCATATCCCACCTCATGGGGGCATATCTTTACATTGATCACATGTTTCACATGCTCCATATAGACATATATTTTGATATATTTATCCAAATGCATGACCTATACCTATCTCATATGTTTGGCCTCATGCACTCTCCCGTGACCATAAATCCCTTGATCATGTTGACATGTGTAGATTATTTTACATCATTTGATCGTCAAATCTTTCCTAATACTCTCATTGCATAGATATTTTTGGCATTCACACTTGGGGGCATCCTAATTCCACCACACCACCTAATGACACACTCTTGTTCCTGAGTTCATACTTGACTATTGAGGGTTTCTTCATATGGACCTCATGTTCCACAAACCACACCAGGGGGATATCCTTATTCCTCCCTCTCAATATTTTTCTTTCATATATACATTCAAAAATCCAAAAACATTAACTTATATATTTTATCGTATGTATTCTTCCTTGTTTATAGTAGTTTATGATGTACATTTGCTTAACATATTACTATGGTTAATAGTATGCTTTATTATTTTTATTCACACATGCACATTCACATGATAAATTGAGGTGAATTTAGGTCACTTATAGGTTACTACATGATGTATGATGCTTGGCCCTATCCATTACCATTCTCAATGAGACTCCTTGAAGCATATACCTTTTTTCTACTTCCTATTAAGTTCTATTGTTGCAATATTCCACCTTTTCCCTCCTATATTTAGATATCACATTATTGAATACTATTTATATTCCATAACATGATAATAAGTTCTTCATGTGTAGCATTTACCTTGCAAGAATCCTTCCCATCATAGTTTTTTTTTTTTTGTACTTTGTGTTTCATTGTTTATGGGGTATGCCATATGTTTTCTTGATTTCCTTATTTTCATGAATATTTATGGATTTGAATATCTTATGACATCTTGAGTGGTGTCCCATGTATGAAACCAATTACTCGTTGTGTCAATGTTTCTGGTTTTCATATATACCATTACTAGTTACTATTTCAGTGTGCATTGCTTTTTTCACTATCACTTTTATGCTATCATTTTCCCCTTGTTTTTCTTGTGACATGGTATTTACCATGTGTGATCCCTATTCCCTTGTATGATTCCTATATCGAATGTGCGAATCATTTTTAGTCTTCCTTATTTGGGCTCCATTCACATGTGATCATCTCATGTACCTAAATGAGTGAGGGGAAACATTGGGCGAACCTTTTCACTATCAACAAGATTACATAACATAATTTCTAGAACATGGATAATAGGAAAAAAAAAATCAATTACAAAAAAAGACCGAGAAATAGATTTGGACACAAAACATAGAATGGACAAAAGCACCTATAATAAACAAGAATGTATGGGTGTTATTTCCCACTTAGGCACTCATATCACGGAGGAAAATAGTTACAAAGTAATTTAAACAATTTAATATTCATTATTTTCTCTAGTTTCAACATTTACACAAGTTTTAGATTGTAAGCAACCACTACTAAAATGAACTAACTAATAATTCGGGAACCAAAGTAGAACTAAATAAGGGAATGAAACCTAGGGCATATGTAGGAAAATGATATTCCTAGTGCCTTTATCTCACTTGATGCAAGTTACAAATCTGGGTTTGTCATCATTTGTAGCAATACTTATCCACAAGGAAGTGTTAATGGTTGGAGGGTGAAATAAACTAATCTTATAATATAGTTTCCTTTAGTGGTGACAGGATGCCTAAATCCAAAGTTTAGCATCAAGACACTCAAATCCCTAGTTTGGTGATAGGTGTAGACATAAAATCACATTTTTTATTACATTTATACCACCAAATATATTATTTTATTTATGGATCTCGTGTAAGAAAATTATTCACTAATGACCTACCCCTAGTCCTATCATCATTCATTTTGTCTTCATCATCATTTTTCTTACACATTCATCGAGTTATTTACATAGTTTTTATCATCTTTCATGGAGTCTCAGGTGTTGTTATTTGGTCATTTTTCGTCTCTAGTCTTTGACTAGGGCACCTAGGGTAATATTGGGGTGCCCATGGGTGCTTCGATTATTAATTTTAGGCACTCTAGTCTTGGTAGCACTTGCTTCTAATTTATAGTTTTGGTTAGTCTTTATAATTTACCCTCTCATTCCCTAGGTACTAGTCGACATGTTGGGTCATTAGTGTCAAATTTGAATAACATATCCCTATATAAACATAACATACTTATTAGCTTATGGCGAAACTATATATTCTCAAGGGCTAGCTATCTACTAAGGAAAGGTTATGCATTTGGGAATCATTGCATCACACACACTGCATAGGAAGGATTGTATTCATTCTATTCCATCCACCATTTACTTTCTACATATATCTATTTCTCGTTATCTCGTGTCATTGGTGCTAGGGAACGTAACACATAATTGAACACACAAGCACACATAACTACATTGGGTCTGGAATGTAGTGTAATGCTTAGTTGTAAGCCCACCATTATGGAAGTTAATTTCATTATGACCCCATTATATACATCTTTCTTTTTAGGAATTTGATGCTTTGTATGGGGTTTTGCAAGTTGATATTTATTACGGGTTTGCGTGACATAAGAAAGTTAGTGTGACAATCACGCAAAAAGATCGAGATATTACAAGCATATACAACACTCCAAGAATCAAAAATGAGATTTTCTACAGACCAAAGAACCCATACTACAGACTAGGGTCCCCACGGGAACCCCAATCCTCTTTTAGGAGACCCAGTATAGTTAGATCTTCATTTGTTGCAATTTCTGTGTCATACCCTCATACCCCTTTTTTTCACACATCATATTATTCAAGATAAAATCATAGTGAGGTAAGCCATGTTCAAGATAGTAATTTATACCTTATATTTCAATTATTTCATTTCATTTGAATATCAAATAAAATTATTTAGAATTTACATTACACATCATATCATTTATTCCATTTTTGTCACTAGTTTAGATAAATTTAGAACTTCAAACCCTAATGGCTAAGGATAATTCATCTTCTTCACCCACCTTATCTCATTTTGGTGTTAACCCTATCTATGATGAGGTTATCATTGTTGAGCTCGTGAATCTCTATAGTAATCCTACTCTATTCCAACTCATATCCAATAATAACTTTTAGATGGTCAACAAATATATGCCTGCTCATTTTGAATATTCTCCCATTGGCATTAGGATTTTTGAGGATCCAATAGCCTTCACTCTTTTACACATTTTATAGAGATAATTGTGATCCTCCTCATCTTTTTAAGGAAATTTTAGATGATTCTCTTATCGATTAATTACTTGGTATTGACAATCACTAACATAAGCATATTGATTTTTCTCTAGAGTAAGACCACTACTAAAATTCCTTCTCATTATGATTCTACTTCTCATATTTCTTATCAATATACATCTCTTAATACCTTGAATACTCCTTCATATTATGTCTATGATCTTATTAATAGTATCCTTAGTGACATTATCATTTACGAGTATTGATATGATACTAATGAGGTGGTTAATAGCCATGGTTCTCCTTCATTTCAAATTTCCAAGTGTGAGTCTCCCATTCCATCATTTCCTTCTCTTGAGATTAAATATAGCATTGTCCATGAGTCACATCCTTCTATAACTTATTCTTCTCCTACCATTTCATCACCTCTTATCACATCATTTATGCTTATTAGTTTATCTTATCCTATAGGGTGTCTCCTAAGTCACTTTACCTCCTAGGGATGTTTTTGGTAGTGCTGCTCCAACCATTTATATGGATATTCCATCTATAATTTCTACTATAGATTCCTCGACACCTACTCCTAGTGTGCCCTTAGAATTAGAATCTCCTATATCACCTCTTGATATTCCTATGATCACCCACAATGGAAAATTACAACCTCTTAATACATTATTTCCATATTCCACTATTCCTTCACAGAATATCATCTCTCATGCATTTTGTAGTTCAATTACAATCATAGGTTCAATCTCTCACTTTAGAAAGTAGGTATTACTTTTTTCTATTGACAGAATTCATTACATGGTAACCCTATCCCTAAGAAGATTCATAATTTTGCATTCCCTAAGGATTTTATCATTCCTACATTGACATGTTTTGATGGTACTGGTGATCCTCATGCTCATCTTCTACATTACCACATGCTTATGACCTCTTATTCTAATGATAGATTATTACTTAAGGCCTTTTGATATAGTCTTATTGATGAGGCATTACAATGGTACACTCATATTCCATTTGGGTCCATTATTACTTTCTATGACATGGAGGATGTTTTCCTCTATTAGTTTATCATCAACAATAGCCTTAAAGTTACTTATGACCACTTACCTAATTTACATCAAGGATCTTCCAACCTATCGTGGATTATATATTACATTTCAATTCTTTTATACATCAACTAATATTTCAACCTATAGAACTTGAAAATCAATTCATTTTTTTCATGGTTTGATTCCCACACTTCAAAAAGATTGCATTATGATACATGTGAGTCATTTATTCTTATATGTTATAGAGTGCATGACCTAGAGCAAGATCTTCTTTCAAAAAAATTCATTGACCCTCCACATACATATACTTCTATTATATCATCTAGTCCTCCTCCGTCAAAATTGGTTGAGCGTCCTACATAGTCTCCACCTTTTCCTCATAAGCATGGAAAACAAGCTTAACCTACTCCACCACCACAGTGTACTTCTTCTCCTTCTCCATGACAGGTTACTTCTCCTTCCACTCCATCTATGTTGCATGAGCCATTGTATTTCTCCCATCATGCTAGACCTCATGATGTGTTGTTTTCCTTACTTGAAAAGTGCCTAATTCACTTACCATCCAACCATCATCACCCACAACATAGGATACAACGTCAGCATGACCAACCTTATTGTAATTATCATTGTATAAATGACCATATCAAAAAGATTGTATTTACCTTCATGATCAATTACAATAGTTAAAAGATAAGGGCGTCATATGTTTTGGCTCTTTCTCACATGAGATGATCATCTCTCCTCTACCTCATCATATATTTTATACTATAGTTGATTCATCTCCTCCACCTAGTGCTTAGGCCATGGTACATATACCACCACAATGTTTTACTCATGTGTGCTCTCCACTACATCCATACATTATTCAATCATCACGTACATTGCATTCACTTCATCCATATCATCCATCACCTTCATGCTATCCACCACATCATGTTGTTCCTTCACATAGGCTTTCACATCCCATCACTTCTTCATATACCAACACAACTCTATATGACATTTAGTTCAGTTTATACACTCATACCACTTCCATCCCACATGCTTCCATTGCTTCATGCCACCTTGGTCTTTGGTTGGTGATTACTATCACCTCACCCCCAAAAACACACTTGTAATCTTACGGTTCTTACACGATTATTAGGGTTTTTCTATAAGAAATTTTCATTACGTGCCCTATCATTCATCTAGCACACTCAATTGTTACCCAATGATGCACTCTTGCTTACATGGTTCATTCTTGACTACCGAGGGGTCCTAATTACATGAACCTAATCATCCATACGCTGGGGCCATCATCTATTTCCCCCATCCATTTATCACACTAAATATTATGATTACATTATAGTATCACATTCATTACAACACATTAGTTCGATCATCATACATCATCTCTTTTTACATTCATTCTAATATCATCATTATACTAACTATGTGTTACCAAATCCATTTATTGAACATTATACATAATCATCACAACACTAATCATCCAATAATACATTATCCATCATATTATGACATCAATACACCACAAAACAAGCTCATCATATATAAATCACATGTATCCAAACATATGTAGTGAATACAATCATATCTTGGGAAATACCCTACATCATATCAAATAATATCAATCACACCTCATCATCACTATTACTCTCGGTACTACGAGATCCTAGAACTCGATGCCTTGCACCTAACTCGTGTCATTGTTACCGGCCTCGATACCTCTCTCACCCTTGATACCTCTCCACTTTCCTACTTAATAAGTTTTTCTCTATAGATTGTTGTGAGAAATGACATTCCAAATCCACGTATCATGTAAATACATCCTACGCTAAGGACAACCACCTAATGTTTCTTCACTCATCGAGTCTCCTCGCATTCCTCATCCTTTCACCTAGCAATATAGTGTATGTCACTTTCATTATGGCCACTGACTCAAATAAATGTGCATTCTTAGCTGAGCTATATCATCTACTCACTTGAGGTATTCCTCCACAAATTACGTTAGTAGATGCATTCCATGTTAATGTGTGGATGCATATGTCTACTATTAGGAAAAATACATGTCACCTTCAAAAAAATAACACAACACACTAGACAACCATTAATAAGCCATAATCCAACAAAAATACACAAAATATCTTTATATAGATACTTACGCTCCACTAAAACCATTACCACATTATCAGAGGGATGTGCTTCCCCCTCTCCTACTCAACCATGTGGTAACCCTGTTGGACCTGAAAATAATGGGAAAAAAACACCATTGGTATGATGCCCACCATGAGTGGTCCTCTATGCAACCCTCATTGTCTCGTATCTATCAACTCTATCACCTCATCTACCTCATCCGGTCCAGGAGGTACTAGCTTCTCTCCTATGGGCCCTGGTCTAGATTTGACCCTCCTAAGTTCTCTAATATCTCTCAACCATATATATGGATTTGGGGGCATATCTTGAGCCATGTTGAACTATCGCAATACTCTATCCACTTGAAAAATATAGGCCACACCTAACAATTGATCCTCTAGACACATAGTCCTCTAAATACACTATAACTTTATGGCATCCTCAAAACATTCTCCATAATTACAATATGACCTCCATGTAACTATCTCGAGCCGTATCCTATCTATCATTGCCATGTAGGTATTTATGTCCATCCTACACCCATGAATATTAATCCACCTCCTCGCATATATCTCTAGCCTATCCCAATATCCTTATAGACCTCCAATTTGTCTCAACATAATGATATGCTCATAATCCCATACGTGTAATAGTTTAGTGGATTCTATCTCAAAACCATGATCATCATGAGTAAATTGGTATAGATATTTGTATAGGTGGGCCAACACACACTATGCACATGCATATATAGTACACTACTCCTCTATCCACCGACATATATCATGTATCTTATACAAGATGCCTACACCTCCTCCCTCCACTAGGTATAGAGGAAGAAATCATAACTATTATTTACTTCCTTGAGCAAGCGGAAACCCCGACCATAAAATAGTATCAAGACTGATATGGGCCTCAGCATGTACTTGAGTCCCCACAAAATACCATCTAGAAGATCACATCTTTCTCTTCATATCCTCTAATGGCATCACTTATACTCTCTCTCTCTCTCTCAAAAATTGACAATTGCAATATGTGATATACATCCTTTAAAGCAATAGTCATCTCCCTATAAAAACTTAAATGTGCATGTATTTGTACACCACCTCTCACATAGTGTAGTCAACATAGTCATATTTTAGGGCACATCCCCATCCATGCTATGTACCACAGGATGAAATGGTCCATAAAATCCCAATCCTCATCCGACAAGCCTAATTCCAAGTGAATTACTCATGTGATTCCCACCATAGAACTCCCTCGAGTGAATATACCTCTACACACCAAAAATAACAACAAATACCACATGAAAATAATATCCAAGTCCAAAAACACTTGCTCATCACATTACTATATATTACAAATCACATTTATCTCATTCTAGGCCACTTACACACTTTTTGGGCCACGACGCCTGGATCCAGACTAGGGCACCTAGGAGGAGGACACTCTTGTCCGGATCTAGGTACTCTTATCCCAAGGGTAACTAGCACCCTCACCACTATTTTCCAAAATTAAAACACCGAGAAAATTAAAGTTTTAAAATTTTTAAAAAAAATCAATAAAATCAACTATTACATGATAAAAAAATTTAAATTATGCACTTACCAAGTCCATAGTCGTGTGTGACGCCTACAACTGACATCCACTACCCTATCAAACCGAATACTATACACTTATCTCACTTGTGGAATTTTCACTCACTTCATGCTCAATCTCACAATCACACAAACAACAAATTAAGTGACTAAAAACTTTTCCACTTCACTATTCGTAGTTACTTTTTCACCTACTTTACTTTAGTCATTATTTCGTGCTTATTCACGTGACTAATACACACCACACCATTTTTGTCATATCTTGAGCATTTCTACTTTGATTTACACCTCGTTTGTGGAATTATTTTTAAAATTCTACCTACCACCATAAAATATGCATTACAGTCCATTATCTCTACTTGAATTTGTCTTCCATTCACTTCATACACATTTTTGTGATTTCTATCACTTTCTATATATTTCATGCTTACTTTCGGCTTAGCATTTGTTCTTATCATCACTTCCCCTTTCATCAAAAGGGGGAATATCATTAGGTTCATCCTATAATTCCCCTTACATTACCATGCGATTAATCAACACTACTAACTCATCATTTTCAAACATTTACTAACACACTATGCGACATTTCACCATCGACTCCCTTAATGACCTAACTTGGGGCCAATAAATATACAAATTTTCTATGTGACATTTCATCACTTCCCCCTAATGACCTAACCTAGGAGTAATAAGCAATTGCAAAAATATTTGTATGTGATAATTCACCAATTTCTATCAATTCCCCCTAATGATGTAACATGGGGGCAACTAGTGTAAAACCTCTCTATGAGTAATAAAATCAAATCACTTAATCAACGTATTCAATTTCCAAACATAGAAATCATATCATTCAATCAATAAAATTGAACACAATGGGCCTCCCGAATGACCTAACTTGGTAGATTTCATCCATTGGTTTCCCAAATTACCTAATTTGGGAAACTATTCTACATTTCATGTTTGCTTCTAGATGACCTAACTTAGAAGCCATCATTTTGCACTTGCATCTAGATGACCTAACTTGAAGTCATCACATTATGGAAATAGCGCGGAGTGGAGAAAAGAGTGCCTTTCCTATACCACTCATATATGAGTTAAGTGTTTAATCAAAATAATTTGTATCCGAAAACCACAAATATTTGATCGGAGTTATCTGCAGTGGCTATATCTTAAGGATGTAGTTAGACATTAGATAATAACATACTTTTCTATGTACACTCTTCCTCTTGGTGGATAAATTCCCAAATCCTCCGGTCGTTCATTCATATACACACGTTCAGTCAAGAACTAATCACTACCTTCCCCATCTTATCGTCTTTATACACATTAGAAATCATCATTCTCATTTAGTGAACTTCATCATACTAATACACTTTTCGTTACATTGTAGGGATCAACTCGATGATCCATGGTTTGGAATGCTTTTATAGTTCTTTCGACAAACTTTTACTACCACATTGGTGCATTCTACTACAACATAGGGTTCTCTATCTTTTCTCTCGGGTACATCTCTATTTACTTTATGTTACAAATATTTTCTCTCACTAGCATAAAGTGGTGGAAAATGTAATAAAAAAATCACACACTTGGTGTTAGAATTATCTTGCCAAATATGTTATTTTATATATGGATCTCCCATAGTAAATTATTCACTAATGACGTCTTCCTAGTCCTCTCATTTGTTAGTTGGTCGTCATCATCATTTTCTTGCACATTCGTCAGTTATTTTCATAGTACTGATAGTATTTTAGGGAGTCTCGGGTGTTGTTATTTATTCATTGTCATCTCTAGTCTTTGATTAGGGCACCTTGGGTAGTACTAGGGTGCCCATGGGCACCCCCATCCTTAATTATAGGAACCAAGTTCTAGAGCACTTGCGTCTAATTTAGAGTTTCAAGGTTGGTATTTATAATTTACCCTCTCATCCCCATAGGTAATAGTCGACATATCGGTATTAGTGTCAAAATTTGAGGAAGATATCCTATAAAAACATAACATACTTACTATCATATGGGAAGACTATCTACTTTTAAGGGCTAGCTATTTACTAAGGTGAGGGACTGGATTTTGGAATCATTATATCACATACACTACATATGAAGGTTGTATTCATTCTATTTATGCACCATTTATATTTTAAATCTAGTTATTTCCCCTATCTCTATGTCATTGGTGCTAGAGCACCCTAGGCAAAAATTACACACACAAGCACATAGAACTACGTTGGGTTTGGAATGTAGTGCGACTTAGTTATAAGTTCCCCATTGTGGTAGCTAAGGTCACTCAACCCCTTCATATCCATCTTTTTTAGGAATTTGATGTTTTTATGGGGTTTTGCAATTAGATCTTTATTACGGGTTTGTGGCAACACAAGTGAAGTTATTGCAACATTCATGTGATAAGGATGGATATTTTGTGAAGATATAGTGAACACTCCATTCTTCATACCCTAAGATATCCTATAGACTAGGGCGCCCATACTATAGAGGAAGGATCCCGAGGTGCCACAGTCCTCTTCCACGTATCCTAGTCTAGTTAGATCTTCATCTCTGCTACAATTTCTTTGTTCATACCCTCATAACCTACTTCATCCACACATCATCTTGTTTAATCCATAATCACGGTGAGGTAAGTCATGTTAAAGTTAGCACCTTATCCCTTCTATTTTAATTATTTAATTTCATTTAAATATCAAATAAAATTAGTTAGCATCTATATTTCATTTCATATCAGTTATTCCATTGTTGTTACTAGTTTAAATTAACTTGGAATATAACATATTCATATTTTAGTTAATCAATAGGAAACCCAAATCCTTCTTATTATTCTAACTAGCTTCTAAGCATCGGGGTTATAAGAAGGAAAATATTTCTATTTCTTTTTCTTTCAACACTCTGGGTATATTATAACCCATTGGTTTAATTTTTCCAATACACATTTCCATTTTTACATATTTTCTAAGTTAAAGTTCAATTGTGTTTACCTAAAGCATTGACTACACTTGTTTTTTTTATAGGTCCTATCATATCCTAATAAAGATAAAGCACATAGGTAACTATGAAACAAGTCTCATGCATGCCTTTGAAAAAGGTCACATTTTAGGAAACAACACACTGATTTAATCTAAATAAAAGTTAACCTTATTTTAGATTAACTACTATAACAAATCATATTCAATTAAATAAGTACAATAATGCACATGCACTAAGCATTAAAAATGTAAAATCCTTAAAAATGAGAGGGAAATATGACTTAGTTGATTTTGTGTAACCAGGAATGATCAAAACTATCTCGAGTGCTAGATCTATCTATAAATAGTGTCTAGATGGCTAACCGATGCTTCTAGAATTCAAGAATGTACATGATAGGAGCGCCCACATGCAAAAAAAGTGCCTTATACACTAGTGACTTATCGTGGTGCTTATTTCTACTAAGATGCTTAGAATTTAGTCTTTTCTAGGTCATAGGATCTTATCTACTACTCACTATTTATCAATATAGTTTTTCTATTAGGGTTTTGATCGCACTTATAACTGTGCAAGACAAATAACTAGCTGCACATACCCATAAACCACATCAAATATAATAAAAAATATACAAAATGTGGAGTCGTACTTTGATCCCTGTGGTCACCCAAAGAGTTAACTTATGATTGATCATTGTACTACATCTCAAACTCCATGTATTTCTTTATGTATATTTCTATATCTTAGTCACATGCCCTAGGTTTCCCTTGTGTAAGTTACATGATGATAGTGGGCTAGATCTAGATTTTCCCAAATATACAGAATGTGTGTGATGGAATAGAATGAACTCCCCTCCTATGTAGTGTATGTAGATCAATGAAAGTATTATCCCTTGTATGAATGTTCTAATGTATGCTTTTAGTACTCTTATTCATTTTGTGCAAGATTAGGTGGTGATAGATAATTCTTATAGAGGCCATTGAAATTTAAAAGGTAGACCCAAAGTTTTAAAAGGTGAACAAAAAGTGAAAAGGACCAAAAAGAGTAAAAGGATAAAGAGAGGGACATGAGTGCCCATGAGAGACAATATTGCTTAGTGCTTCTATTCTAGCTTGGAACTAGTGTTCGAGATCATTAATAGATAAAATTTTAAGGAATCGTGCTGAAAAAAACTAATAGAAATCGTGGTGAATATACCTATAGCTAGATTTTTGGTTTTGGTGAATATACGTGTAACCGGTTTTGTGGTTTTGGTGAATATCCCTATAACCTCTTTCGTTCATTCATAGAAAATGTTAAAAGATATTTAAAATAGTTGAAAATCAATTGGCAAATCTCATGTAACTTGTTTGAAAAATACCCTCTATCAAATTTTATTGTAGTGAGGCAAAAAAATGCATTTCTTTTGCATTTTTACCTTTACGCTCAAGTTCCTTGAATGTGTGACACTTGGCCACTAAGAGGAATAGGAAAATGACACATGGTATCTTCTATTGCTCACTTCCACTTTACCTTTCTTCACCAACATTTTGGACCCAAAACTTTATTGAATTGGTTCATTTCATAGGCTTGGAGTCCAGGGAATTCCTTTGACTTGGGAGGATGAGAATCTTATCACGTGTATATCTCATGGGCATGGAAGGATTGATAAATTTAATAATAAGGAAAAAATAACTTATATTTAATAATCAAGTATATGTCATTGTTGCTATTTTTTTTTATGTTTGGTATGTGCAGAAATAATAATTTATTTTTTAATAATAGGTGGGGATAAATGTAATGATATGGAGAACTAGTTCTCATAACATGTGAAGGCAAATTTTTATATTTGTATTTGTACATGTGTGTTTCTAAGAAACATGATAAATATTTTGAATGTTGAAACTTAACTTCAATTCAATTCCAAGAATATGAATTTATTTCAAAGGAAGACATTGACAATTTGTGATCTCACGAAATAGCATGTAGAAGAGGAAAATTTATCATGTCTTAGGCTCATCCCATTTAAATTTTGTGACCGATTATTTCTCTGGTGTTATTACCATAGTTGATTATAGGTTCTTCTAATTTAAAAACAATAGACAATTCAATGATTACTTTTGCTTATAAGCTTTGGCAAAGACAAACAAAAAGCCTTATGTGTGTGTGTGTGTGTGTGTGTGTGTGTGTGTGTGTGTGTGTGTGTGTGTGTGGATATATAGTAGAATCCTAGTAGTTGTCTTAAATCATCCTCGGTTCAAAGGCGATGCCAATGTTATAACACATTCAAGTTGTGTTTATATATTCTAGTAGCCATGACCAAAAACCTTACTTTAAATGAAATCAAAATATGCGGATATTTCAAGAAAGTTCCTTTTTAAACACAAGAACTCTCCACCACAAGTACAATTAAATAAGAACATCCTTTTCCTCATGGAAAATACTTTGGAACATTGTGTGGGGCGTCCTTATAATTTCTTTCCAAGACCAAATATTTCCTCTCCTCCTTCCAAACTTAAGGTCAAGATCAAACACAATTATGTCCTTCAAATGGTCCCCATCTATAATTGGTGCTGCAACTAGCACCCTTTCTTCAAATATAACCAACCTTGATCTATAGTGAGGGAAATGGTCTTTGCCATATCTTACAGTAATAACACAAAATGAAATATCAATAATCATGAGTGTTATAAATTATCACACCAAACACATGTTCATATGAAATTAAGAAGAAAAATTATTAGTAAAGACAACAGTCCATAGAAGAACAATATATCAATCATGCCATAATCTTCTAAGCCCCCATACAAAAATTATAAATTTCTATATTACCATTCCTTACATTATCTTCACATCTATTAGTGCTTGCTTAAACCACTTTGTACCCCTTGTCACTCTTCATCCGAATGCCCCAAACATAAATATAAAAGCGTCATTCATTAGGCTAAGTGATAACATTTGAGGAAGCTTAAAGGAGGTTCCACCCTTCAACGATTATATACCCATGAAACATGACTCAAGTAAAATTAGATTGTCCCTCAATGTGAATCTTCAAACCATACCCAATCAAAGTATGATAACCACAAAACTTTGATAATTTTCCATTCTCTCTTTGTAAAATTCATATCTTATTCAATGATATACAAGCCCATGATTTACAATTATCCATGAATGTGTGTTCCTTGTTTCGTTGTAATGCCTACAAAATCTAGTGGAAGTCATGAGTGCTTTCCATTCCTTATAAAATAAAGAGAACTGTGTATGGATTCTCGTGGAAGCCAAAGCAACACATTTTCCAAAACATCTTGATGCGTTGAATGATCCCAAACAACATGATTTCCATGCTTCTCCTCATTATTTTACATTAAATCATCATCCATTTCTAGGATTTCTCTTTTCCTTTACCCAGTGATAGCTAAAAATGAAATGAAAAGAAAATTCAGTGACGATTGATAATGTTATAGGGCAACATGTAGCAAGCACATGACACAAGAAGGGGGTTATACGCTAAATAATTAGGCAGTGTTCTAGTGCGTACATTGGAAATAAACTAAAATGAAGAACAAATTCTAGTCTTTCAAGAAGGATAAGACAAATCAAAAGGTGCAATTGTATCAATGCAAGAGTATCCATAAGAATAGGTGTTGGCAAGGAAATGTATATTTTTGAAACATAAACAAAAATATCTATAAGAGTATCTCATATATTTGTTGAAACATAAACATTACATTACATATCATGCATGCCAAAATGTTATAAGCCTATAACTATATTATAACATAAATATTACATATCATAATATATTTCTCAATTCTTGTACTATTTTCCTAACTATATTGGTATCAATATTCTCTTCCAGTGTCGGCTAGGGTTAGTATCTTGAAACATTATTTATCAACGAAATCTCTACTAGTGTTTGTTAATTCTTTCTAGTTTTTAAGCACTTCAAAATCTCGTTATAGCTTTGAAAGGATGGAAGACACCATTTCGACTTGACTATCTATTTGAGGGTGATTTTCGGGGATTGATTTTCATTAATTTCCATATCCACATCGTTTGTAACAGCATGTGTAGAATCCATAGGTTACTGGTTCTATCAACACCAATCTGCACTATGATGATATTTCACCGAGAACTCCTCGTGATATGAATATTTTAGTAATGAATAGATTTTGGTTTAGTGGTATTAATCAATAAACACACAGATTAACAAACATAACACAAGAATACCATAGTCTATAATATAAAGGAATGATGACATATCTGAAATACAAATGTAAATTATATTATTAACATGATACTGATACAATCTCACCCATGAATTACTCCAAGTGTTACCAACTCCACTTTCCTTCCAATAGTAACTCTGGGAGAAACTTCACAGTTACACATTTTGATGGCTTCCTTAACACACCTTCACAATGAATTCTTTATTCATATAATAATTATTACAACTTTATTCCATGATAAATGAGAGGTGATGGCCTCTCTATTTATAGAAATTTCAGGCTTATCCACCCTATCTCTAAGATAGGATAGGAAATCTCTTCCGGCTAATCATATTCCATGCCTAAACTCTTATCTTTACATGTAGGCTTATCTTTTAAGATAAGATAAACCTTATCATTTCACATGGGTTCCACCTTTATAGATATTAGGAAAATTAAATATACAAAATATTTATAACATCGCTCCTTCTCATTAGGCCTATGCACAAACATGGGGGGCCAAAAATTGGACACAAATCTAATTTTAAGTGAAACGCGAGAGCATTTAGTTAAAGCACGAGCACAATCTGAATTATTTATATTTTATTATTTCTTATACTTTAAATTTATTTTAGTAAATATAAGATGTTAGGGTCACTCTGCACCTTATGGAACTAGTCTCACAATTCCATTTGTCACGGTTTAGAAGATAATTTTTCATATTCTAATTTGGTCAATACATAGGTATTTTTAGGATTTCAGCATTCAACCTTCAAGCTTTTAGGGTTTAAATTATACAATCGATATTTGTTTTGTGAAAGAATATAGGCATTGTTTAGGTTTTGGGGCATTTTGGATTGGTTATTTATATTTGTATGGATTTTTAGACGTGTTTTGATTGGTTATTGATATTTGTAGGAGTTTTAGGATATCATCATGTTCTCAGACAACTAAACCACCTATTTCACTCATCTAGTTACTCAACATTCATCCAAAGACTCCTCTCACTTGCCTTTACCAAAATTTCCCTTACATTGCACAATAGAAAGGTTCATTTGTCACTTCTTGGTTTGTCTACACTACAAACTCTTCAAGCAAGCTAAAATCATCCCTAAACACCCTTCTCAATCTCAAGGAGCTATGACAAGTTTACTTAACATATATCCACTTGTATGGGGTTTCATAGGAAAGATATTCATAATTATGAGAGTCTTTAAGGTGTTGCATTAACCGTGTCATAATAGTAATTGTATTCTCATGAATAAACCCGAGAGTGATCTGGTAATCTTGAAAACCCACTTATCATAATAATGGAAAATAAATACAATTAATAAAAATTAATCATGAATAAATAAATCTATGGTAGGAAAATCAATGTCTACCATGTGCCACCTCTAAATTCCAAATTTCATTTCATTTCAATTTGCTTCAAAAAAGGTTGGGGTAAATGAATTCTCCATTTTTCTTCACGCTTTTAGAGGTCCAAATGTCAATTCGACCCAAATTTAGAAAATATGGAGAACTTGGAAAGAGTAATTGCATTTATAAAGATAAACTCAAAGTGAAGGAATACATTTTGTAAGTAATTCCAATCAAAATTATTTTCTTTTTTCTATTAATACCCATTAAAACTATCCTTTTTATTACATCCTAATAAAAACAAGTTCCTAGGATTTGAGGGAGGTTTTAAATTTATCACACAAGAATGGGGAGTTCTCTCTGATAATACTAGAAAGGCTACTAATGACACCATGAGAAATAACCAACGAGGGCACAACCCCACCTAAGACTAACCAAATTCCATGGGAACTACCACTACCATTAGTATTTCCAACAATCAAAATGGGAATAATTATTCAAGTGTGGATTCCTTTCCTGAAACTTCCATATTTTATGACCACAACCAAAACCCGAACTCGAAATAGAAACAGGATAGGAACACGATGTAGGTAATTTGAGAGAATTTCTAAGGTTCAATTTTATTTTCCAAGATGCATTAATCCAATGTTTGAGAATGTTTCTCCATATGCAACAACATTTTGATTCAAAAACTTCGATGATTTCTGAATTTCCAATCCTTCCACAGACTCCAATAGTCCTCGATCT
Source organism: Taxus wallichiana var. yunnanensis (assembly GCA_018340775.1). Classification (NCBI taxonomy): domain Eukaryota; kingdom Viridiplantae; phylum Streptophyta; class Pinopsida; order Cupressales; family Taxaceae; genus Taxus; species Taxus wallichiana. Next base: position 783,065,823 of record CM031244.1, on the reverse strand, counting down.
TTGGTTACAGGGAGACATCGTTACTTGGCTTCCATTTATAATGATAGAGATATTTGTAAATTCATGTTATGACCTCTAAATCTATTTGCATTTCAAGTTTTTTCAAAATCACATCACTCCCTTCACTAGGATTAATGACTACCCCTATGTTTTTGAAGGTGTTTTTGAAAGCATCCATGGGTTTATCATAGAAGGAATTATCAATGAATATAAGATCACTAAGCAATTAGCTAATGACTCCCACTTAGAACTACACAAGAAATATTTACTACATGATTGATAACCCCTTTGTGTTCTTAGCCATTCCCATGTTATTGTGCTTATTTTGTACAAGAAGACTCAATGATGGTTCTAGGTACTAGAATAGGAAATATGGTCCTAAAATTTTCATTCCCTCCTAGTCGAGTAGTCGGACATAGTATTAGTTTTGTTGATAGTTACTACTAATTACCCATGAAATATAATTCTCCATATTTCATTTTCATTTCTCATCTTCCATGTCATCTTGAATAACTTATTTGACAAGGAGTTTCCCTCTTTAATGATGATACATAAATATAAATATGATCCTTGAGATTCGACCCTCCTCCAACCATAATACTAGTAAAACCCTTTGTTAGTAATATTACATGGTTAAGGGTTGAGTTTTTAGGGTTAAGGGTTAAGGGTTCATGGTTTATGGTTTAAGGTTTATGGTTTAGGGAACTTAGGGATCAATGTTCATGGTTTAGGGTTTAGGTTTTAGTGTTTAGTGTTTAGTGTTCATGTTTTAGGGTTAAGGGCTCAATAATTAGGGTTTAGAGCCTATGGTTTAATGTTTAGGTTTAGGGTTTAGGGTTAAGGGATTAATGTTTAGGGTTTACGGTTTAGGGTTTAGAGCCTCGGGTTTAAGGTTAAGGTCTTTGGGTTCAAGTTTTAGGGTCCATGATTTAGGGTTTATGGCTCGGAGGTTAGGGTTTTGGATTTATGGTTCAATGTTTAGGGAACAAAACTCTAATGGTATTGATCTTCTACACTTGATCTTGATTCTACGAGTGATTACAAATTGAAAACTTCTCTTGATCTTCTTCACTATAAGGATCGACAACCTTGTATATTACACATCTCTTTGAAACGTGTTTCTCTCCACATATACTTGCACTATTGAATGTTTCTTGATCTTTCATATAATTGTTCTATTTATAACACTCTTAGAGATCCAAATATTTCACAAGCTAGAAAAAAGGAGATATTTGTATTTGGTAAGATTTCTTTGTACCAAATTAATCTTGAATATTCGACACTTCCCTCCTTCAAAATATTAGCAAATGAAATGCATAAAATTGTGATGACTCTCTTTTAATGTTATGCCTACGAAGTATATGAACCATTTTCAGTTGAATAATCTCTTTAAATAGTAATAAGAATGGGTAAGACAAAGAACATTATAGTGAGTGAAATTGTTCCCATACGATGTGAAAATGAAGATAACTCTATTGGGTAAAATTTCTTTGTGTAAGATTCCCTCGGGAAGGGGTTGCTTAGAAAAGGGTTTTACCAAATATTTCTTAGATATATGAAATTCCCTCCTTTAAAACTTTTGTACCAATTTAAATCATTCTCATTAGTATCTTTTTTAGAATTCTTTCCAACAAGTATTTTTAGTATTCAATGTTTAAAATTTAGGGTTTAGGGTTTAAGGTTCAAATTTTAGGGTTTAGATTTAGGATTTAGGCCTCGGGTTCAAGGTTTAGAGTCTAAGGTTTAGGACTTAAGGTTTAGGACTTAGGGCTTAAGGTTGGGTGTTCAAGGTTTAGGTTTAGGGATAAAATATTGGTAATTAGGGTTTAGGTTTTAGTTTTTTGGGTTAAGGGTTTAGGTTTTATATTTATGACTCGGGATTTATGTTTTAGGGTTTAGGGTTTAGGGCTCCGGGTTAAGGGTTATTGGAGGAAATGAACTTGTCATTTTCTTCATGCCTTCGAGAGGTCCATAATGTCAATTCTCCCCAAATTTAGAAAATTTGGAGAACTTGGAAAGCGGATTGCATTTATAAAGATAAGATCAAGAAAAGGAATACATTTCATAAGTAATTATAGTTAAATTTGTTTTCTTTTTTGTGTTAATACCCACTACGGACTAGGGACAAAACCTGGACTAGAAATTGGAGAGGATTTATGAGGTTCAATTTTATTTTCCAAGATGCATTAATCCAATGTTTAACAATGTTTCTCCGATGCAACGACATTCGATTCGGAAACTGCTCGATTATTCTTAAATGTCCAATCCTACCACAAACCCCAATAGTCCTCAATCCTTGGATATAAAGTGACATCATTACTAAAGACAAACCAAGGACTTTCAAGGAAGAAGAGGTTCATGGGACTATATAGTTTTGACACATCACATCACAGCCTTCATTAGGCTTAATGATAACCCTTATATTTTTTAAGGCACTTTTGAAAGCATCCATGGGTTTATCATAGAAGGAATTATCAATGAATGGAAGGTCACTAATCCATAGGCCAAATGACTCTATTAAAAAAAAAACAAGAAATATTTACTAGGAAATTGATAACTCCTTTGCGTTCTTAGCCATACTCCTATCGCTATCTTTATTTTACACAAACAGACTCAATGATGGTTCTAGGCATGAGACTAGGAAATATCCTCCTAATATTGTCATGGCCTCCTATTCAAGTAGTCGGAATCCATATTAGTCTTGTTAATACTTAGTACTAATTACCAATGAAAACTAATTCTCCATTTTTCATTTGCTTTACTCATCTTCCACATCATATTGAATAACCAATTTTCCAAGGAGCTTCCTCTTTAATAGTGATACATTGAATATGAATATGATCCTCAAGAGGGAAGCTACACCGGAAAGTATCGTTAAACCATGAGCCCTAAAACCTAACCATTAAACCCTAAATACAAAACCCTTAATCTTAAACCTTAAACCCTAAATCTTGTGCCCTAAACCTAAACCTAAATTGTAAACCTTAAACCTAGAGCCCTAAACCCTAAACCCTGAGCCATAAACCCTAAACACTAAACCTTAAATCCTAAACCCTAAATCCTAAACCCAAAACCCTAAACCCTAAACCCTAAACCCTAAATGCTAAAACCTAAAACCATCAACCATAAACCCTAAACCCTTAATCCTAAACCTTGATCCCTAAACCATGACCTGTGCCCTAGGCCTAAACATTTATTTTTGTACATAAAAGCATGCCATAAACACATATACCCCATAACACTTTAAAACACAAGTTCTTTATAATGCGAGTGCGTTATAGTTTTCTCATGTTTCACCTTTTTTGGGTTTGAAATTCTCAATCCATAGGCTTGGATTTTCCTTGGATTACCAAACCAAAGGTTTGGACTATTTCTACATGTTTAAAACCGTGTCGACAACAAAAAAACATCAAAATTTCACATGTGCACCCCAATATCTCATGGATTAAAACATAATATTCAAAAATAAATTCTCTTCTATATGATGTCAAGATCGGTTTTACCTAGATGATGATATAATTCTTTCTAAAATCGATGAGTTTAAGGCTTTCATCCATATTTTCTTTTACTAGTGACTTGTTTTCTTACAAAACCTATGCATACATTTTGGTGCATAATTTATGATTTTTCATCTAAATAAAAAAATTGGTATTTTCTCGAGAACTTCATTCTATATGTACTCAAAAAAAAATAAAAAAAAATGACTTTTTCTCAAATTTATGGGGATGCAACACAAATATTTCATTTTCGGATATGTACACTTTGAAAATTAATAAAAAATTATACATTCATCCAAAAATTATAAAAAAATAATGGTACCTCATAAATGGTCTCAAATAACTTTCTCTAAAGGGATTTGAAAAAAATAGAACTGAGAAAAGGGGAGGGGAGGGGGCATAAACACAATAGGTTCTTATCTTTTTAACACAAAAATAGACATACTTTGTGTGCACACCACATTTGACCCTCTTAATCTCAACCATTTTCAAAAAAATAGTATTTTAGAAACTAGATTTAGAGATCTATGGTACTTATTCTTATCACTTTGTCAAAATTTGAGCATAGGCATGCCTAATTATTTCATGAAGTTCAGGTTTTGCTGATTTCAAGAGAAAGGTGCCCTTTTTTACCCCATTTTTTCCCCCATCTTTTTGCACCTACCCCATTATTAAAAATGTAATATTTCTAATTATAAATCATGTAGACATTCCTTATCCATTTACCCTAACTTTTATATTTTAACATTATTGGGACCACTTATGATAAATATTTACTTTTTACCACAACATTCCTATCGTAATTTGGTACTATTACCATACTATACTTTATTAGTGACATTGTCTTGTAGCGTTGTTATCTTCTAATGGCGTTATTACTAACTATACTTAACAACAACTTATTCATAATACATACATTAATGAAATAGAAATTATGAACTTAGAAAAATCTAGTGTTGACATCTTCCCCCTCCTATCCATGTCTTCTACTTTTCCTCAAGTTGTCAGTGATTTAAAGTTGGTGCGTGAAAAATATTTAACTTGTCATGGTTGACCCATTTCCTAATTGGAGTACCATCTAATTCCTAGTACCATTTTCATGCACAACTATTATTTTCCAGGGTTCCATCCATTTAGTAATAATTTTTCTCTGTTTCCTCTTTTTGTATTGGGAATCATATACTAGAACCAAGTCATTCACCTAAAATGGAGACCAAAGGATATTTTGATCAAAGTAATCCTTCTATTTCATTTTATTCTTATAGCTTGTATCCTTTGTTGTTTCCCTCATTTCCTCTAATAAATGAGGATGTACCAATATTTCTTTTACAGATTATTTTCATCCATCCTTTCATTTTTCATAACTCTCACAGTGGGGATATCAAATTCAATAGGAAGAACTAGATCAATTCCATAAGCCAATTGAAATGGGAGTATCATGTTGTTGACTTTGATGTTTCCTTGTATGCCCACAAAGTTACATGAATCCTTTTATCCCTCTTATGCACCTATAAAGTTGCATCTTTTTCTAGGATTTGGCACAATACATAATTTTTTCACTCCACCTATCCATTTGTGCTTGGCTTGCAAGTTGTGGCCTTCATATGCTTAATAGAAAATTTATTTACTAGGCTTCTACTAGCTCATTTATAAATTGATTCCTTGATCTTTACAATCTTTAATGTAAAACCAAATATGGTGAAAATGCATTCATATATGAACCTTACCACTTCATCCATGAAAGGTGTTTTTAAGGGTCTAGCTTCAACCCACTTGGTTAAATAATTGGTGGCAACCACAATATACTTATTTTGGCATGGCGTAGTTTGAAGTGGACATAAAATATCTATTCCCCACTTTTCAAAGGGACCCAGTGGAAGAATTGGAATAATGGAGTGATGAAGTCAAATAATTTCCATGTGATTGAAAAATATCAAATGTCTTACAATAATAATAACAATCTCTAAAAAGAGTTGGCTAGTGATAACCTGCATCTAGGATCCTTCTTGATGTAAGTTGTCTAGAGAAGTTTCCTCCATATTTTCCATTATGGAATTATTCAATTAGCTCCTTTTTTTATCACACCCAACTTCCCTCTTGTATTATTCATCAGGCCCTATCTAAAATAATACTCCATGCAAAATAGAATATGGGTGACTTGCTTGAGAAATATTCCTCTTAGTGTTTGCATTGGCACCATCAGGAAACTTGAAATCATTCGATAATTCCAAATATCTATTATTCACTAGGGATTGTGTCAAGGTCTAATAATGATACATCTAGAAATCATCATCATCACAAGATGGTCCTAAACCATCATAGGCTTGGGAGAGTGCATCTGCATTAACATGCTTCTTTCCTAGCCTATATATAATATCAAATTCAAATTCTTGTAGTAAAATTTTCCACCTTTCTATCCTTCCCGATGGGTTAGAATTATTCACAATATATTTTAGAGCCTAAGGATCTATTACAATAGTAAATTTTTCCTAAAAGTAATTTCTAAACTTATTTACAATAAAAATGATAGCTAGAGCCTCTTTTTGAGTTACAGTATAATTTACCTCATCACTTATCATTTGTCTTCTCCCAAAGTAAATCACATGACCATTCCCCTTTTCATCCTTTTTTGGGTTATAGTAATCCCTAGCATTGTATCTTAAGCATTAGTATATACAATGAACATTTTGGTCCAGTTTTGGATTATTTAAAATAGGGGAAGACACCAAATATTTCTTTAGTTCAAAATCTTCATGCGCCTTTTCTCCTGGCTCATAAGAATCATCCTTCTTCAAGAACATGGTTAATGGTTATGAAATCTTTGAGAAACTCTTGATTAACCTTCTATAGTAACCCACATGGCCTAGAAATGATCTCAACTTATTTCTATTCATAGGGAATGGTAAGTTCTTAATTTTTGAAACTTTATCAGGATCATTACCAATACCATCTCTAAATACAACATGTCCTAACAAGACACCTTTAGAAAATCCAAAGACACACTTTTAGGGTTTATTGAGACTTGTGGTTCATCTAACCTTTTAAATGTTGCCTCCATTTGGTGCAGGTGGTCCATTTTTCTCCCATGAATGAAAAAAACATCTAGTAATACTCTGATGAAGCTTCCAATGTAGGGTTTAAACACCCTATTCATTAGGTGTTGGAATGTTTCTAATAAATCTATAATCAAATGTTCCCAAGGAGTGGTGAATGTTGTCTTGAGTTGATTTTTATATGCTATATTATTTATTGTACCCGTTATATCCATTTTAAAAACTATAACACTCTGGCTAGCTACTTCATCCAAGATCTGGTATGAGAATGGAAGAGGGTAATGATCATTCTTTGTTGCCTTGTTAAGTTTCTTGTAATCAACACAAATGTTTAGCTTCTCATTATTTTTTATCGAGATCACAATGGGAGTAACCCATTATTAATTCTCCACAACAAATATGAATCATGCATCAAAAACTTATCTATTTATTCTTTCATAGTCTTGTAAAAATAGGATTCATTCTATATTGCATTTTATTTATTGCTTAGCACCATCTACCAACTCAATAGAATGTTCTACCAAACTTATTTTATGGAGATCTTTGTAATAAAAAGTGAATAAGTGCATGTACCTTCTAAAGAGTTAGAGGAAGGATCCCTTCTCATTTTCCAAAGCACAACATCACCAATTTGTATTTGTTGGAGATGATCATAAATTTCTTCTTAAGATAATTTTATGGGTTCATGAGTCTGTGTGACTGGAAGGATATCCATGACTGACACATCCACCACACTTTCTTCATCTTATGTGTCCACTTCACTAGAACTAGAGTAATTAGTGGATGTCCAATCATCAGTTTCATCACTTGAATCCACATGTCCCGCCATATGATGTCGATGTATTAGATTTATCTTCACCCTCTCTTTTCCATGTCCAAGTTTCATGAAGCCTTCATTCCATTAGTTTCTTGCATGAACTCTCCTTATCCATGGCCTTCCAAACAACATTAGGTACACAACATTACCATTCTTCATTATCGAAAATTCTACTACACATACAAAACCCATGATGAGATATTGCCACATTTGAAAAAACCTTATAGTTTGGTTTTCCCTTATTTAATGACCTTAACATAAGTTTTGAGGGGTGATCAATTTTTAACCCAACATATTCATTACGAGAATCAGTCATTACATTAACTACAACACCTCCATCTACTAAGACATCATAAATTAATATTTCGTTACATAATACCTCAGCTTGTGGACAATAGGGATCTTCCTCTACTTCCAAAATAGGGACCTCATCCTCCTTCCTTAATCAAGCATTAAGTCCAGTTCACTTTTGTCTCCTCTTCTCAAAATACATAGCACGAATTTATCCATATGTAATATTTTAAAACGCTTGGAAATATTTTCTAAGATGGAGTATGGTCCTTGCCCTATGAAATCATAAAATCCTACACACCAAAATTTATTCTCCTATGTTTCTTACTAGTTTATCCTTTCATCTTCTTAGGATCATTTCCATCTTGGTTATCTTTTTCTTTCCTTCTTTTTGTCACAAACACATCTTCTTCATTATTTATACTCCTATCTACCACATCAAAAGAATTTACAGGTGCTTTTCCTTTATCATTATCTCTTATACCATATGTAGAGGCCCTATCTGGATAATTATACTTATAATGACCCTTTTTATAACAACCATAACATACAAATTTAGATATATTTCATTTTCAACTTCTATCTCCTCCTTGGGAACTAAATTCTTTTCCTTGAAGAAGATTAATATGTAACTGGCCCATTTTCCTAAGGAGGTTCTCATACACAAAAATGTACTAGGGGTAAGATTTGTGCTCATCAATAGTGGTTGTGGATTCTGGACTAAAGGTGTTGGTATATGCTCCACTTTAACAACCATTTCTTTGGGATCCTCTTCTACGCTTTCTTTTTTCCTACTTGCAATATCCTTTGCTTGTTTCAAGGGTCTTTGGGAGTCATACTTCACTTGTTGTCTGATTTACGGCTTCATCCCAAGAATGAGGTTCTTGTAGAGGATACTATCCATGTCATTCATTAAACCATATTTTAATCTTTCCTTTCAGATCTAGCCATGAAATTCCTCCTTAGCTCTAGAACATGAGCATGATAATCCCTTATCTTCTCCTTCTCTCTTTGGGCTAGCTTTGTGATTTTGATCATGATATCTACATGCTTTTGTTGTCACCAAATTCTTTAAGAAAACTTTCAGTTAATAAATCCCATGATTTTTAATATTATCACCTAGTGTTAAAAACACCTAAGGGCCGAACCATCCAAAAAGGTAGAAAAAAATTCAGTCCATTGTTACCTTCTTATTAGTCCATTACAAATGCAAGATCATTTAACATCTTGAATGAAAGAGGGAGCATCTTCATTAGATTAGGTTGAAAAAATAGGAATCTTTCCCATTTTCAAAAGTAACCAAAGTGAAATACCAACTCACAAGTATAATCAAGTAAGACTTATGTACACAAATAATTGGATTCAAAATAATAAAAGTGACTTTACACATTTTTGCAGTAAAATAGGAATGACCATGGTAAGCTTACATTTACTTATGGTAAAAATTGACTTTACTATGGTAAACAGTTTCTATTCATGAAAACTATTCATGAAGAAAGTTTACTATGGAAAATACTATCCACAATAAAGGTGACTTTACCATGTTAAATATTATGGATGGTAAAAACAAGGTTACCTTGCAAAGGATTTCCGACTAAGTGGGAAAAAATCGACCAATGAGGAATGATCCCGAAAGGTAATAGAAACGAAAATGTCATCACCAATCTAGAAATATGATAATATTTCACCAAGAACTCCTCGTGTTATGATTATTTCATTAATGCACAAATTTTGGTTTAGTGGTATTAATCTGAAACACAATAACATACATAACACAAGAATACCACAATCTATAATATAAAGGAATGATGACATATTTGAAATACAAATGTAAATTATATTATTAACATGATATTGATACAATTTCACCCATGAATTACACCAAGTGTTACCAACTCCACTTACCTTCCGACAGTAACTCTGGGAGAAACTTCACAGTTACACATTTTGATGGCTTCCTTAACACACCTTCACAATGACTTCTTTATTCATATAATAATTATTACAACTTTATTCCATGATAACTAAGAGATGATAACCTCTCTATTTATAGAAATTTTAGGCTTATCCACCCCATCTCTAAGATAGGATAGTAAATCTCTTTTTCTAATCATATTCCATGCCTGAACTCTTATCTTTACATGTAGGCTTATCTTTTAAGATAAGATAAACCTTATCATCTCACATGGGTTCCACCTTTATAGATATTATACAAATTAAATATACAAAATATTTATGACATCACTCCTTGTCATTATTACAAATCAAATATTTCTAATTTTAAATCATGTAGACCTTACCTATCCATTTACCCTAACTTTGACATTTTAACATTACGGACACTTATGAAAAATATTTACTTTTTACCACAACATTCCTATTGTACTTTTATTGTTACCATATTATACTTTATTGGTGGCACCGTATTGGAAGCATCATTATCTTCTAGTGGATGCTACTACTAACTATACTTAACAACACCTTATTCATAATACATACATTAATGAAATAGAAATTATGGAGGAAAATTCTAGTGTTAATAGTTCTAGTGATTTTGGATAAAGAATAGAGAGTTCTAGTAATAATTCAAGAATTGGCTGCTCGAGGGAATCCGGTTGGAGCTCTGCACAATAATTTATAAGAGAATGAAGGGGAAAATGGTACAAATGACTAGATAGGAGAGGGGGTAAGCACCATCTAAAGGAGAAATAGAGGTAGAGAGAATGAAGGATTTCCCAACAATAAGCACATGTGAATCTATATCGGAACTAAGATAAACCTTGATGTATTCATGGCTTAATATTGGTTTGATGTGCTCTATTTGGTCCCCCATTATTTTGAAAACAAAATTAAGTGTCTAAAAATGACCATGGGCTTGAATTTATAATTCTCAAGTAATTTCTTCGACTTGACCTTTACATGTGTCCACTAAAACCGGGTATGAGTTAACAATTAATATTAAATGTAAATCATGAGTCATGGTGAAAATTTTACCTTTAAACCACTATCACCATCCCGTGCCTCTACCTTTTAAACTTCCTTTTATCATGATATCCTCGGCCCTCGACCTAAATTTCAATTGAAATTAATTACCTATTCATGCAAAGAGTGTTGCCAGAGATTTAATCGCCACCCTTGCAGCTTAAGAAATGTATTTCAAATTTAATTATTGGTCACATTATATTTTCTAGCATAAAGGTCTAGGAAATAAGATATTTAATAAATATTGAAATACTTTTTCATAAAAGTGGCTTATTTAATAAATAAGGAAAAGACTTTTCCATAACTTTAGTCTTTAAATTGATGCATTTAAATCTTATTATTTAGATTTTTATATTTTTGAGATTTCATCACATATATGACAAGATACATTTGGAAAAAAAAAAACTAATTACATATATAAAATATAAGAAATGATATTTTAGAAATTTGGAAGTGACATATTTCAGTTGTCATGTATATTCAAAAGTCAATAAGCTTTATGTAAAGGGCACTTTCCTACAACATATATTGAAATAGCCACCATTTCATTAAGTGCTCAAATTTGAAGGGATCCCCATACTTTAATTTGATTGAATAGGTTAAGATTTACCCTCGTAAATGAGAAATTAGAAAACACATTACCCTTCAATAGAAATAAATGAAAACATTAATTTTATTTCAATATATATTTGATTAATTTGAATAAAATAAATATGAAAATTGTCAAAATTATGAAACATATAACATCTAACAATAGTTTTGAAAACACTATATAAATGTGAAAACACTATATTTCATCAATAATGACATCAACAATTCTGAATTCTATTTGAAAACAACATTTTTCGTTAGTTACTTCAATTCAATAGTAAATAATATTAAGCAAAATTTGATTTTATTCATATTCATTTTCTTTAGAAAGACTTCCTTTGATCTATTCTCATCTATGGATATTTGGTTTTGTATTTTAAAAATTGAACTTGTGATAGCTTTTTAATTTATTGAAAACTTTAAATTAATTTAAGAAAGAAAGAATCTAATTTAAGAAATCAATAATGTTTCAACGGCCCACAAAAATTTCAACGACCAAGTCATTAAATGCCCACACTTGTCACCGTGGACCCGAAACTTTATTGAATCGGTTCATTCCATGGACTTAGAAACCGGGAATGCCTCTTCCTCAAGGAGGCCCAAAATATTGTCACGTGGTCATCGATAAGGAGGATAAATTTGACATCTACAAAATACATTGAAATATGTAATCCTTTATAGTTATGTGGATCGTGGTACTCTTACAAGTTACGAGGTGATATTATACGTCCTTTAAAATTAAAAGTGTGTTTCTAGAACGCATATTGCAATGAAGGCATAATAGATTGATAGAATTTGTAGGCAAACCATTTAAGACTCAAAATTTTTGTATTTCTGAGTAAGTGTCATTCTACATTTGAATCTTTATTCTTAAAATATTATCTTTTTATACGTAGCATTGTCTACTTTTAAATTAGGTTTGAGGGTTTCCAAAGACAGAATCTAAACTTCCAATCATGTCTACTTCCATAGACACCAAAGTAAAATTAAAACCCAAATCCCATATGCCAAATTGCATAAAATCCTAGTTTTATTGATGAATATCATGATATTTATGATCATGTAATTGGCACAAGAACTTCACAACTTAGATACTCATATGAGAATAAGGAAATTGAAAGTAAACATTTGGACCCATTAGGTAAACTAAAACATAAAGGTTGGATAACATGGGGGTCTAGATTAGGATGCATGATGCTCCATGAGGTTTTACCCTACCCTAATTTGTCATTCTATGTGCCTAGAATTATGATGGGAAAAAAATCAATTGTTGCAAATGGAAACGGAGAAGAAATTTTGTCCATTACGGAGGTAAATCTTGGCCATGCATTGGGGTTTGAAAGAAAATATTTAGGAACTGTTAGCATAAACCTAGAAAACATTGCTAGTGATTATCATGCCACCACTCAAAATGCCAGAGATGAGTTTTTGTAAAAATTAACAGTTGATGGAATAGTACAAAAAGGGAAGCCTCTACATGCAATTGAGATGTTTAAACTATGGGTTAGGGATACCATTTCTATGCTAGTATTTTTCCTTGGATTCAAAAGTGATGAGAAGGTGGATAAAACCCTCCTTGAAATGTTATATAATATCCATTTCATTTCTCTACCTTGTGCATCTAGATTTTTGGGTACATTATATAATCTATACATAAATATATCTTAACCATAAAAATGATCGACACTAAGACCTTTAGGTTCACTTCCTACTTATGCTATTTAATTCTATGTCGATTTTTTGAATGGTTTGCAAAATAAAACACTTGGAATTCTGCCCTATAATTTTGAGGCCCGACCAAATGTGATTCATCCATTAACTTATGGACTCCCAAGATAAGGATGTTTAATAATAAAAGGTACTAGATTCATTTGTAGATTAATTTTGGGCTCTAATATATCAAGAAATTTTAAAAGTACATTTCCCAAATTGTCTATGACCTATAAAGAACACATTCAACTGGGATTATAAATATAGTTAGCAGACTAGTACTTCATGGAGGAATATACTGTGCTAAGGTTTTGTGGATTAGAGTACAACCTAGCAAATTGCTAATACATGTGACAGAGTTTTTTTTTTTCTTGGAATATATATGACAAATGGAAAGCATAAATAAAATCAAATTTTTACTCAAAAAAGTGGTGTATATTTCCTTTCTTACTATTTTCATGTTGAGGTTCACATTTGAAATAAAATCATTCAATGTGGTACACAAAATCTTATAGTTTTTAAATTTTGATGTTGATTGTCATTGGGTGTATGACCCTGTGAGGTGATTAAAGAAAGGGTAGTGGCGAACAAAACTCTGCCACTAAAATTCAATATGAAAGCAAACCCTAGCTATAAAAGTGAAAATCAATAACTCTTATGATGAAGAAAAAATAGCAATAGATAAAATTGTTGTTGAGAAAGGAATTATTTTTCAAGATTTTTCAACACAAATTTTGGATTTCCTGAGCCTCCACAAAAACAGGCAAAGGATTTTCAATCTACCAAATTTTATGCAAAATCTGATAAAAAGTCCTCTAAAATCATGCCAAAGGAATTACATCATGAATTGTGAGATAAAAATTGGACAAGGTAAAAATTACTACCTTTTGGTCTATGAGGCAAGACCTAGGCCATCTAAAATTTGTTTTACGAGTATGATTCTATTTAAAAAGATGGAATATTTTAGTAAATTGTGGAATGAATTGCATCTTAGAGAAAAGTATTGATGATGACATTGACTCTGAGGAATTAAACACTCCTCATAGAACATATAAACCAAGTCTCGATCAAGGATTGAAATAAAAAGATTCTATAGGAGCAGTTATTGTTGAATAGATGGGTTTTAGTGGTGGTGGTTTGGGTTCAATACGATAGGGTGTTTGGTTTCCACCAGAGGCACATCCTAGTAGAGTTTTTGATAGGTAAGGCCTTGGAAATTCACCTTCGGAGAAAGGACCAGTGCATAATAAAACATTAACAAGTGGTAATCCAATGTAATTTACTCTGGAGTCAAATCCTCAGCAAATAATTCAACTACACGTTTAAAACTCTAGAGGAGAATTTGGCCATGAATATTTTAGTATTGCTAATGTTTGTAGTTCTAGTGATGATGGTAGTAGTTAAGAGAGTATTGTAAAATTAAAGAGGCTAATACAAACATTTGAATTTCATATGGCTATTATCCAACAAGGAAGTAAAAAGAGGTAAACGATAGAGGTAGACACAAGTACAATTACTCTTTCCTCAAGAAAACTAATTATAGAAGGTGGTGCCACTGCCACCCCTCAAGAATTTTCCATTCCACAGGGAAGTTCTCCCCAAACTTTAATTACTCCTTCTCCATTCAAGGTGAAACAATTCATTCCTACAAACACCTCAAGTTTTGATTACAGAGCTAAGTTTTCCAATAAATTAGAAAGAGATAAAAAAATAAATTCTATAGGCTATTGTAAGTTCAGATCTTGCCACAATGAGGGTATTGCCAACATATAACCCAGTCACAGATATAATGGAATACATGTATGTTGTGCCCAAAGTTGTAAAACCAAAGAATCAAATGGTTTCCAGTGACTATGATGTAACCTCCCTTCAAATGGATTTTAAGGGAATGAAACCTTCGACAAAATAAATGTCTCAAAAAGGAACAATGATGTGGTGTACACAACATTTCTAAAGGCAGAGAGGGAGAAAATAAGTTGAATAATAAGATTCAAAAGTTAGAGGCAAACCTGGAAAATGAGAAAGAAAAAGGAAAAGTGGCACTTAATAAGACATGTGAGTTGGAGAGGAAGATAAAATCATCTGCCTCTATGAATGTAGTTGTTGTGAATGAACAGGCATAGGTAGAACTATAAAAAACAATGAAAAATTATAGGATACAACAATGAGTAAGAATAATAGATTAGAACAAACATTGGAGAATTGAAAGAGGTTACTGAAGGTAGAGAAATAAAATTCCAAAAATGGGAACAAAGCCTAGATGAAGAGAGAAAACTCAGGGGCAGAATGCAGAAGGAAGAGAAAAAAAAAATGAAATATTGCAATAGGAGTTGGTGAAAGCAAAAAAGGATATACAGTCTTCCAACATCAAATTATCTAAATTTTATAAAAAGACATTGATTAATATGACGGATAATGTTTGGGGGGAAATAAACCAAAAATTGATGATTTGATTAGATTTTTTGAATTCATGGTTGATCTACAGAGAATCTATGATAAGCTCCATGAATACATAATTGGTAGAAGAAAAGTGATGGATATAAGAGAGGATACAACAAGGAAATTTTTTGAAGCTCTCTACAAATTTAGTGACACATAACTAGCATCCATTGGAATTTAGAACTAGTTTTATGCCTTAGTAAAAGTATCATCTATCATTCGGAAGTGTGTGATGCTAGGTGAAACATATGAATTGTTAAATAAGTGCCAAAGAATGTTATAGGAGCTGCATGAAAAGGTACAGAATTCAAAAAACTTGGTTTACCAATGCCTCTTAACAAAACACACCTATTCATTAAGAAGGATGCATTCCGGAAGAGTATGAAAGAAAAATGATGCAAGAAAAGAACTAAATTCTTGAGAATCTAGATGATACAAAAAAATTCTCTTTGTTAAACCATTGATAACATTGTCAGTAAGTTTGCATACAACAACGAATGAAAATCTCCACTCTCAATTATGAATTGCTAACAAAGTTACATGTCAGTCACTCTGATTTACAACAAATTGTAATTCCAATAGATGAAGAGTGGAGCATGTTATAAAAGATGATATAATTAAGAGTAATTTGATTTTGAAAATTGTTCCATTTGTTGCAATCTTCAATTTTTTCATACAAGGCATGTCTCAAGCAAGTTGAATGAGGAATAATGTTATTTTTAAATTGAAATTTCACCATTTTTGTTTCATTTTTTTTTTTTATTTTGCACCATGGCTCTTTACATTCTAGTTCGAGCTTCATAAGGAGAAAACAAGTTCATGTAACTATCTGAGATTCTTGGGCTTCTTTTTGGACTAGAGAAAGAGAAAACTTAATTATAATTTCATCACTATTGCACTTGAAGGATTTCATCACACTACATACAACACTATTGCACTTGAAGGATTTCATCACACTACTTTTCTCTTGTAGGAGAGAAAAATAACTTCATGAAACCTGAAAAAGACATTGAACAACATTTTGCTAAAGAAATTCAAGCTTGAAGGCTTAAGACCAAGTGTTGGGTCTTTGTGAGACCAACTTCCAGTTGTTTCAATCAAATTGCAACCTTGGACTTTCTCCATTAGCTCCCAGTAGTCATGTAAGTAGGTACAATGATGAACATACACAACAAAATCCTAGGTTTTGAGATAATTGCAAACTTGATGATCTTGAATAGTCATTTCAATTGATATGAAGGTTAACCATGACTACAACTCCATAGAAAATAGTACTAAAGAGGTTTCTATAGGTCAAGGATCAAGGAGAGAAAAATAACTTCATGAAACTTGAAAAATACATTGAACAACATTTTTCTAAATAAATTCAAGCTTGCAACACTATTACTGACCTGTAGACCATCTAAAACCAGCAATCCAACCTGTACTTTTCCTTTAGAGACCAACCACCTACCAATTTGAGCTTGTACCTTGAAACCAACTTGGATGCACTACCAATCAACCTTCATGCCTCCTATAGAGCCTCACTTCACCACTCACTACTTTTCCATCAATTCCACTTGACATCAATGACAACACCAATGACCCAAGGTTCAACATTTGGAGTTTCTTTTCAACAAATATTTCATAAATTCATGTAGGTTTGTTTATTGTTTTCCTTGTTGATTTACCTTTAGGCACATGTAATTTTGGGGTGAATGCTAATCCTTGTTTGAGGAATGTTAATATTTTTTTAGTAAGTTGGAGATTGTAGTTTTGGTAGGGGATTAAAGTTGGGTTTTTATTTTTTCTTTAACTTACAAGGGTTTTGAAGCGAGGTGTTTATTTCATTTTTAAATCTAAAGTTGGATGGATGCATGCTCATTTCAGTACATACTACAACAAATCAATGCAATGTATTTCAAGTTTCATTCCAAAGACTACAAATTGACACAGTGTTTTAAAAAAATACAAATAAGGAAAAATATATTATCATAACAATGTACTAAATATTTGAATATATTAATTATTATATGAACATATATATCATGGGATATCCACAAATGGAAGCTTCCAACTTGATGGACTTGGATCATCTCTATCATTTGATTCACTAGATCTCTGAGATTGACTCTCTCTTTGTTGACAGTCAACTACTGCAATAGGGTCGTCTGTTGTATTTGTGTCATTGTTTTCATCCCCTCTCCTTTCTTAATTGATTACCATACTACCAGAGCCTCCACATCATAGAGAAATTTATCCACTTTGTACCGTGATGCATAAATTATCAAATAATTTTCCAAATTTTTGTCAAGTTTGTTTCATAATTTTTAATTTATAAAGGCCAAGGCATTGAAAATTATCTCATCTTCAACTAAACCCAAAATCATTTTTTAACATAGATCAACCAATGAGAAAACCTTGGACATGGTTTTCTGTAAAATAGTACTCACCCCAATTTTTTTCCATAGTCGGGTTATTGCTCCACACTATAAGGGATTATCTAAATATTTGAATTGTTGAATCATTGTAGTGGTGAATTCATGAATTTGAGAAATCAAATTTTCTTTTATTAAAATACCTTGAATATTCATTCCATTAATATCAACCATCTTACAAAAAATGTTGAATCAATGTAGTTAACCTCTTGAAGTAGTCTTCTGCATATATCTTTCATTTTGGATAGGATTCTAAATGGTTGGGTTTCTACATCCATTACGTCAAGTAATGCATCCCTTGTAAATCACTCCCTTATTTCTTCTAGTAGGGATTCTGTAATTTCTATTAACCTTTCCCTTGTTGATGATAGAATGTTATCAAACAATGACCTATGACTTTCACCTCCTCGACCTTACGAGTTACTACTTTAAACATGTACATCGGTATCTCATAAACACATATATAAGTATATACTTCCCTAGAAAATTTGAGCTTCAAAAAGAAGGGTTCTTTTTAGTGTTGAATATTTGTATTATGGTGAATATTCCATTTTTGAAATTTTTGAAAAGGTGAAGTTTCTAGCGTGGATCAGTGATATGTTCACCTAAAAAATTACAATTTAATTTTTTTAGTGGTCAGCTTCACCTACCCTTGAAAATATCCCCTATATAATCATAGATTATTCGCCAGGTAGAACACTACTAGCTCACTCATACCACCTTAGGGGTATATATTATCAAGTATAGTAAACTTATAAAGCAATAGAGGCTAGTACACAAAGTGTAGTTTTATAGATATTCATCATATTTTCATTCGGGTGAAAATATTATTCTCATACGCATGATAATAAATTTCCAGCGACACGTGATAAAGAGATTTTTTGACGCATGACGGGGAGGGTGGAGGCTGCAGACGCATGATAGAGAGTTTGTTGACACACAAAAATAGAGTTTTTGACATGAGACAAGGAAGTTTTTTGATGTGTGACAAGGAAGAGCTGGAGGCTACAAACGCAACACGAGATATTTTGTTGACACGCGACACGAGAGAGTTTGTTGACACATGACAAGAAGATTTTTGATGTGAGATAGGAGGGCATAGGCTCTAGATGCACAACAAAAGATTTTTGTCATATGACATCAAACTTTTGTTGTGTGATAGTGAATCTCCCGATGCATGTATATATCCTTTCTATCACACAACTTGAAATTGAAATATTCTTTCAAGTGAAAACTTTACACACAAACCCCAAAAATTTTCCTTTCCATCAAAAACCAAATGCAGGGGATATTCATCAAGGAGTTTCCACCTCCAATTTCTAGGAAGTCTCTTAAAGTGAACCTTGTCAAAAAATCTACTTGAGTTTCCAATATTTATCAAATCATTCCAACCATCAAAATTTTGACCTGCAAAATCAGTTTTATTGAGAAACAAATATTCTATTGTTATACAAACTTGTTTCCTCACACTAGAAAAATCAACAATATATATGGTTTTTTCTTATGCTTGTTTAATTAAACGATGCATTTCTTCCAGCATGGGAAGGAGACCACACAACATCAAAATGACTCTATATCATTCAAATAATGTATCAAATCCTAGGCCTTTTCCACTTCCATGTGATTATGGCACATTACTCGTAATAAGGATTCATACTCTTCGTACACCTTATTAACCGGTTGGTATATTGAGATCCATATGGTGTTGAGATGTTTTAATATCTTACACCCATTTTTAGTCCTACAAATATTTGGAATTCCATGAACCTTTTAGGACTAAGGTAGAAATAAGCATGCACCTCTCAAACAAGGTCTTCAATTTTTTCTACATGTTTAAATTTGCAAATTATTATGTAAGTTATTCATTCTATGAGCCATACAATAAATGGAAATCATATAATAGAAATGAGATGTTTGGATTCTTACACATAGGCCATTATGATGACCTTTACTACTGATTCCCTATCTCTGCACTAACACATACCATCTTTGATGCAATTACAGCATCATCCATGTCATTGATCTCCCTTAAACTTTTTATCACCAACTTACAAAGGTTTTCAGCATTGGATTTATCTCTCATCTTGTGAATGGAAAGAAAGTGAGGCTATCTCACACAATTCTCAAAAATATACACATGCATATAGACCTAAGTAGTATTATCTACTTTTGTAACCTCATCAATAGAAAAATATATGTATTATGTAGACTTTAGTTTCTCTTTCAAGTCTTCTTTCTCAACCATAGCTATGTATTTTCCCAATCCCAACCACTACATTCTAACCAGTGAGAATGAGGAAAGTGTGGGACATTAAGAAAATACAACATATTCTCTTGTTTAGGAAAATGTGTTATAGGACAGCCTCTTTTAAAAATGTGAAAAGCAGTAGTTAGTTGAATTGTTTTATCCAAAAGACTGTTTTAAATGATCTTGTTGAATTGAGAGGTAATTTTCCCTCCATTCACTAAAACTATTATTTCATTTATCTTGTTCTCTTTAATTTTTTTTGTACCTAATACACAAACAATCATCTATATTTTTCCATCTAAAACATTCTTCTCAATGCCATCTACAATTATCTTTTCATATATATTTCCTACATGCTTCTCAATAGTATCCAACTTAAGTTGCATTATCTTGTCCCTACCCAATTTTCAGCTACAGATTGTACATTTTCATTCTTTGGGAGGTTCATCTTTATTCTCATTTTCAACAAGTTCAATAAATGGAAACTTAGAAACCCACTCTAACCTGAAACTCCTTCCCAAGTCCCATTTTCTTTCCTTTCTCTTTCTTCCAGAAATAGGTGTTTGTTGAGTATTTTCCTTGGTGGAATTTAAATTTTGTTGACTTCCACTACCATAATTTTCACCTCCAACATTCACTTGGGCAGCGGAATTTTCCTCTTCATTCATTAGACAAGTGGTAAATTTTCAAACTTGACATCATTCAATGGAATGTCTTCGGAGGGAGGCATTTCATTATTTTTGTCATTGACAACATCGGAAAATAAAAAATGAACACATTCTCATTCTAGTTTCATGTTTAATGTAATCATAATCCCTTGATTGTGATGGTCATGTTGGAGAAGGATAGGTTTCCTTAAATGGTTTCTCAACAAAGATGTTATTTTTCGAATGCTAATACCACTACTAGGATGGGTTGGAATAGCATGTTTTACTAAGGCTGAGCTTCCCTTTTTAGGTTCCATTTTCATGAATTAGTTAATCTTGTAAAATTGAAAGAAAAAAATATACAACATGTTAGATTAAATTATATCGGTATGTACACAGACATCTCAACATGAGAAATATGTATAATGAAAAATATTGCGCATGAAAATGCATACACATGAATTGATTTAGGTAGAAATAAACAAAGAGAAGAAATTCATTGTGAAGCATCTAAAAGTCACTCTCATCAACCAATTTCTAATGTTAAAATCGATTACAAAGAAGTGATTTCAATATCCATATATCATGTTCTCAAAACACTAGATAGTGCATCTCAAGATGTCTCATGTAATGGATGTCAATTGACAAAAAATGCACAAAATAATGACATATGAGAGGAGACAACAATCAACATTGCATCTTACAAGAAATATAAAAATATTAAATAATAATTTTAAATAAGAGTCATCATGGACACCTAGAAGAAGTTTAGATGTAAAAATAATAAATTTAAGGAGAATAAAATGTAACTAATCCTAATGGAATTCTTTAAATATATTTTAATTATTTTCAAGTGATTTTATGCATGGGATATATAATATTTTTCACTTAGCATCTACTAATATTTGAAAGAGTGTTACATTAGTATAAGAAGAAATTACAAAAATAATTCCGAATTTTTCATGGTTGCTTGATTGAGATGTTACATCAAATTGGATAAGGATTGCCTACCATTTATTCAGTTTCAATGCTTTTGATTTGTATTGGTTTGATCTACATGTTTTAGTACAAAAATCACAAGGTTTGACTCTTTTGAAAGAAAAAATTGATATAGAATAAGGTGAAAGGATGAGGTGATATTTTTAGCGTTCTCTCATATAAATTAATTAGAAGAAATAATAATATTACTACATTTAGAATTAGAGAATTCATCAAGAAATCTGAAGATGTATCAAAGGTTTTAGAAGAGAACAAAAACTTAAATTATTTATTTGAGAAGCCGAGACACTCTAATGATAAGACACTCTAGTGATAAGAAGTCTTTATTGTGGCTAATCAAAACATGAAATAGGTGATCTCAAGGTATGTGTTTAGTTTTAAATCAAAGTATAGTATTTATGTACTCATGAAGGACTCGAGTTCATATATTAATCTAAGGTATGATCTATCTTTAGTTGATTAATGAAGGAGTCTTGATGACTGAGCTCTGTCATAATGTATAGAGGTTTGTCTTGTTGTATAGAGGTTCTAAATGTTATAATCAATCCAAATAAGGTGTGTGAATCTACTGATGAAGAAATTATTGAGTCATTAGAGAAATGAGGTCTATTATAAGAAGATCTAATTACCAAGAATGTTCATCATTTCAAAAGATATGAGATAGAATATATGGTCTTCCATCTATGACTCATTGTGGTAAGAAACTGTGAATTCAATTTTGAGAATGTATGGAGGATTCTTTGTCTTGAAATTGAAATTTCAATGTTTTAAAGCTAGCTAAAATATCATTATTCTTGAGAGAATCTTGAATGCTTTGATATGATGTTTCATATATGATACAATCATGATAAGGGTATTATTTGTATACTGTTGTGTTCCTACTTGGAGAATGTGTTCAAGAAACTTGAAGGATGCAAGAATTAAAAATATCCCTAGATCTTGATGTTTTTAATATCTAACTTCATGCCATTTATATCTAGTCTCACATTACATCATGTTTTTCCTTTATATTAAATATTATAGACATGTTGTTTGGACTACAACAAGGACAAGAAAATATGTCTAAGATTTATCCCACTTCTACAATCTTCATGGAGGAAGAAGAGGTGGTGTAAACCCCTACATTCTTTTTGGAATATCCTTTTTGTGGAGAGATAGATTCCAACTTTATCTCAACATTAATAAAAGTGAATTAGTATTACTATACAGTTTCTAATGGATTTATAACATAGTTATTTTCAAAAGTAGTTCCGTGTGAATGTGAAGATAAAGAAAGCATTTTTTCCTCCTTAGATTGTTAAAGAAAATCCATTCTTGGAGTACATTCAATATATTATGTTTCCATGGTTTAAAATTTTGAAGAACATCGCAGTGAGGAAAATTGTGGTAATAAGTAAGCATGCTTGTGATAAGATGTTTATTCTTTTCCCACAATTACTTTTTTATCTTTTATTTTTTCAAATTTTAATTATCTTATTTATGGTTCATTTTTGTAAATTTTTCCATTTTTATTTCTTGAAAATTTCATTTTGGACATCTCTATATGGTATTTATTTCAATTTTCACATTATTATTTGTCATCATTCTCGTTAACCTCCCATTCCCAATGAAATCCTCCCATCGACGTGAACCTCGCATAATTAGTGCATTGATAATTTTTGGGTCCAGTGGGTCTCGACTCCCGGAGGTCTATGCCACATGTTTCCATCCATCACTCTCCCTAGAAATGCCCTTGGTGAATGTGAAACCTTTGGAATGTACTAACATTTTATATCTCCTTCGATTATAATGTGGGGCGAGGCGATTTCAGTGACAAGGTGATAAATGGTCATGGCATGGAACAAATGGAAAGTGAAACTGCATAACTATAACTATAACTATATATATATATATATATATATATATATATATATATACTACGGAAGAGAAAACATTAAAAAAATATTCAAAGAAAATACACTCATAAATCAAGGAAAATACAAAGCGGGAGCTCTTGGAGATATATGAATTGATTTTAAATATAAAATATATATATTTATTTTACGTAGATGTATCTAAGATGACATTAAAAATCATAGTGGTTAAGAGGATGAGGATGTTTAAGCTTTGAAATTACTTACAAATAAAGAATCGCTTACTAAATCAATACGACATGAAAAAAATAAGTCTCAAATAGATTGAGGACTGACCTTTAGTAAGTGCTTCTAGGATGTAAACTATGCACATAGTTATCGGGCCTTGGGAAAATTTAGATTTATTTGAAAGTTTGTAAGTAAATTGCAATATGTCGATTCTCTAAATCCCTTTATACTACTAATTAAAAAAATGGATCTAAAATAAAAGTATAGTCACTATGTTAGTCTAATTAGGAGGACTAAAACATCATATAAATGAAACTAAAATAATATGGAATAATATTAAATAATTATTCTAAGTGCAACAAAACAATAAATATAAAAGAGAAGAAAGAGGAATGGCTTAGCTAATTGGAGAGAATATCTCGAGTTGTCACATCTCTAAAAATAAAATCTTGAAGTGTGTACGATCACTTAGAAGTCCTACGAAGCCCATATCTGGAAGATATAAACTGACTAGGGCACCTGGGAAGGTATCAGGTGTCCTAGTCTTGAGATTAGATCCCCTAATCTATGTAAATGCTCAGAATCTAAATTTTATAAGGTCATAAGGTATCTCCAAACATTTTATGTATTCCACACTAGATTCACTGGATGAGTTGAATAATAACCTGCAAGAAGAAAGAAAGAAGTATCAAACCCTAAGAAAAAAAAGATGCAAAATGAATGGGTTGGACTGACCTGAGATGCCAAACTAGTGGTCTTATTACTGAGCACTGCACTACATTTCAAACTTGGATGTAGTTTTGGTGAGTATTTTCATGTCGTGCCCTACACTCTCTTGTGTCACCACACTTTGTGAAGTAGCAAGAAATAGTAACTATAGAACAATGTAGTAGCATGTATGCATGAAATAGAATAGAATACATCCCCTATGTTTTACTTATTGATGTAGATCTCCTAGCCTTGATGCATGGCACTATATGAATGTACATGATCCAATAGATGCAACTCTAGATGGAGTGATAGTATTATGTGACATTAGGACCCTCATTATGATCTTATAAATTTATATTTATCGGGTTCTCAAGTATCATTTTGTAATTAATCCCAACATAGCCAACTGGGAAAAGTATAAGGATGAAAAATGGCTAGAAAGGTCCTAAAAATAGAAGTGGGAAAATAGAAACATTGATCGGGAGCACAAGTTGGGACTAGGGTGCCTGGGGTCCAAATTCCCAAGACTGAGCTTTGGGTGCCGTGATATCGTGCTATAATAATGGGGCGATTCTGAAAATGGATGGATATATGCAAGAAAATATGTGTCAATGAAGAAATAAAATATAAAATAAATGTATAAAAATATGGGATTAATTATTACTTTATTCACTTGATAACCTTCTAAATATTAGTATAAGATCACTAAATAATGCCTAAAGTGCATGATTTTATATGTACAAGTACCACACAAATTCACAAATTAGAAAATTATGGGAAAACATCACCTCTTTGTGTGTTTTGTGTGTGTGTATATGGTGATTTTTCCAATTCCTATAAAAACAGACTCATGACACATGTATGTCGGTGAATGAGCCCAAAGAACCAATAAGGTTCCATAGATTTCTTGGTGAAACATTAATGTTTTCAAATCCCAACGTGTCAATTTCTTAGTGAAACATTAATGTTTTCAAATCCCAACACATTGATTTCTTGGCGAAACATTAATGTTTTCAAATCCCAATGTCGAGATCACACAACGATTTAATATAAAAATATACATTGGGATTGGAAATTCCTTGGCGATTCACATGGGACAAATTATTGTTTGTGGAATTTTTGGGCAAAATCAAGGTACTACCATTCTTTAAAATTCTCCAAAAAAATTTCCCAAAATTCTACTATTCACCAAACAATGAATATTTAGTGCCTAAATTTTCCTTAGTCATCAAAATATAAATCATTCAAGTACCGAAAGATCTATAAGATGTATAAAGTCAATAAAGTGCAATAAATAATCCAAAAGAGTTATCAATCACTAATTTTTTCTTATAAATCATGCATACATTATCATGCTTTAGGAGCTAGAAATTTATCCAAGTGTATAGATTTTGTCTCTACATTTCACCCACTTTATGTTGTTGAGTGAATACTCGATAACATAAAGTAGATAAAATATGTGTACCTTATGAACTACATAGGATTGTAGTTGTTAGGTTGTGGAGCATGTTTTCATGTGAGAAAGTGTTGAAGACTATACACTAAGAGTACTATACACTTTCCACAATTTTCTTGTCAGGGTTCGGGGCCGGGAGCAATCCATGGATGAGGAGCATCAAGCTCTCATGGAGAACTAGACATGGAATTGGTGAAGCTACCTAAAGGAAAAATAGCATTATAGAATAAGTGGGTGTTCAAAGTCAAAGAGGAAGAAGGAAGAAAGAAAAGATAGAAGGCCCAATTGGTAGTCAAGGGTTTGCATAGAAAAAGGTATAGATTTTGATGAGATTTTTTTTACGTAGTAAAAATGACTTCTATTAGAACTATTCTAGGAATAGTTACATTAGAAGACTTGCACATTACAACAACTTGATGTAAAAGCTACATTTCTCCATGGTGATTTGGAGGAGGAACTATATATGTAGAAACCAAGGGCTATGAGGTCAAAGGTAGAGAGGAAATGGTTTGCAAACTTAAGAAGAGATTGTATGGCTTAAAACAAGCTCCATGTTAATGGTATAAGAAATTTGATAGATTCATGATGGAGCAAGATTATATTAGATGTCATTCGACCATTGCATGTATACAAAGAAATTTGAGGATGGAAATTATATTATCTTGTGTTTGTATGTGGATGATATATTGGTTGTTGGTAAAAACATGTAAGAAAATAAAAGTACTCAAGAACCAACTAAGTGAATCCTTTTCCATGAAGGATTTGGGGCAACCAAACAAATCCTTGGTATGAGGATATTTGGGATAGGAAGGAACAAAAGTTGAATTTATCTCAAGAAGAGTACATTAAGAAGGTCTTGGAGAGGTTTAGCAGGGATGTTAAATCGGTTGGGACTCCTTTGGCGAGGTCATTTCAAGTTATCAAAGGAGAAGTGTCCTAAGACAGAGAAGGAGAGAAACTAGATGTCCAAGGTACCTTACTCATCAGTGAGTTGGTAGTTTTATGTATGGCATGGTGTGCACCACACCTAATATTACCCATGTAGTAGGAGCGATGAGTAGATTTATGAGTGATCCAAGTAGAGATCACTTACAGGTAGTAAAGTGGATCCTTCGGTATTTGAGAGGTACCATGGAGATAGTTGTTTGTGCTACAGGGATCAGACACAACTTTGTGTAGTTATGTAGATTTAGATATGGCTAGAGATGTAGATAGCGGGGAGGAGCATGATAGGTTATGTTTACACTATAGGTGGGATATTAGTAAGTCTGGATTTTAGGACTCTAGAAGTTGGAGGCTTTTTCAACCACGAGATGTTGAGTATGTTGTTTCCATAGAGGAAAGTAAAGAAATTATTTGGTTACAAAAATTATGTGAGGAGTTAGGGCATAAGCATGAGGAAGGAAAGGTGCATAGTGATAGTCGAGTGTTATACACCTAGCTAAGAACTCTATTTTCCGCTCTATGATGAAGCATATATAATTAAGGTACCATTTCATCGGAACAAATTTGGTGGAAGAAAATTTGAAATTGAGAAGATTCATACTAGTAACAAGCCTAATTTTTTTGGCCTTAAAATGTGCTCGATATACTAGGAAACATTTTTTCATATGGAAAAGATTTTTGACCCATATGGTTTATGGGACGGTTTTGGCCCATGGTTTTGATACCCATAGTTTTGTAAAACTACTTAACCAATTGTCTACTTATATGGTTTTAGTGTAGGTGTAACATTGCATATGTGTTTTGAATTTGGGTGTGAATTCCGTAGAGTTTGTTAAGCATAGCTCCAAAGAGATCTAGGTATTTTATTGAGAGAGTGTTGGATTATAATAAAATATGAGCAAGTTATTCTTGGTGGACGTAGCCCAATTTGGGTGAACCACATTAAATATTATCTCTTTGTGTTGAGTTATTTTATTCTATAATTTTATTTGAGATTTGTAATATTTTCTGCATATTAGTTTCTACTATTGTGAGTCTATGAGGATTTATTCCACATATTTTATCCCTTATTTCCTAATAATTGGTATCAGAGCCTGGTTTGGTTTTCTGAAGTGTTGAATCACAGGGAAATTTTTACCTTGAGTGGGAGCTATAGAAGATGATGGAAGATCAAGGGTTGATAAATTCAATGGGTAGAATTTCAGTCTTTGGAAGATATAGATGGAAGATTACCTTTATCAAAAGGATATTTATATTTCATTGTCTTAGAAGGTGAACAAACCCTCAAGCATGATGGATGCGGAATGGGATTTTTGGATAGGAAGGCACTTGGGACAATCTGGATGTGTCTTGCATCTTTATGTATTATTTAATGTTTCAAAGGAAAAGACTACAAAAGAACTGATGGATGCATTAGTGAAGTTGTATGAAAAACCCTTTGCCTCTAATAATATATTTGTAATGAAAAAAATTTAATATGAAGATGTTTGAGAATGGTTCGATTCTGATCATTTAAATGATTTTAATACGAGTTGTAAATATGATAGCTTTGGTTATAATAGAATTTGATGAAGAATTTATAGCTTTATTTGTTCTAAGATCTTTACGTGAGAGTTGGAATAGTTTGGTAATGGCGGTAAGTAACTAGGTTCCAGCTAACTCAAAGTTAAGTTTTAGGATGTTCTAGAGGATGATTCTAAGTGAGGAAATGCAAATAAAATGCTCTAGGGAATCTTTACTTCAGGAATGCTTTGACATTGGAAAGCAGAGGGAGAGAGAAGAATAGAGGAAGTAGTGGAAAATCAAAGGATCGAGGCAAGGTCAAATCCAAAAGAAAGATAGTATTTTAGCACTGTGGAAAGTCTAGGCATGTAAAGAAGAATGTTGGGAGATTTGGGATAAGAAGAAAAAATAGGAAGAAAACATGGAGGAAAATATGGCAACGGATAATATATGCGGGATGCTTTGATTATTTCTTTACACAATATTATTGAATCTTGGTTTTTAGATTCGGGGCTTCTTTCATGCTACTCCACATAGGAATTATTTTGTTGATTATGTTAAAGGATATTTTGGGCATGTTTTTCTTGGTGATGATGAGCCTTATAGCATAGTTGGAAAAGGTTACATTCGAGTTAAGATGTATAATGGGAATACTTGGCTATTGAAGGATCTCGACATGTACCTACATTAAGACGCAATTTGATATCAAGCGGGGTAGTTAGGAAGTGATGGTTGTCTGTTATATTTATAGAAAACTCTTGAAAGGTTACCAAGGGTTCTCTTGTGGTGGCAAGAGGTAAGAAGGTTGAACCTTATATTTAACTAGTTATAGCACTAATTTTGTAATCTTGTGGCTTCAAAGTAGATACAACATTGTGGCACTATAGGCTTGGTCTTATGAGTCATAAGGGCATGGATATCATAAAGAAGGATTTTCTCGAGATATATATAATAGGTTTGAGTTACGTGAGGACTACATATATGAGAAATAGAAGCAAGTAAGGTTTCTCAAGGTTAGACCTACAAAGAAAGAGAGTAAGCTAGAGCTGGTGCATTCTAATGTATGGGGTCATCTTAGATATCATCTCTTGGGGTTCAAGTCATTATGTTACTTTCATTGATGATGCAACAAAGAAATTTTGGGTTTATTGTATTAGAAAAAAATCTTATGTATTTGACACTTTTGTTAAATGAAAGCCTTCACGAATCACAATGCACCCCTGTGCATGTATTTTAACTCACGGTGTGATTGGATAACATGGGTACTATCTCCAAGTTGTGGGACTTGCTACTTGAGATAGACCTCCAGAGAAAGTCTGTTCTTGCTCCTAAACTACCCGCCACAATCTACTCTAATGCGGGATAAGCTAACTGCTTCTAATCTAAATTTCCAAGGGACCAGGGGAAAGAGAATACATAAAATGAAAGCCTACACTAAAGCGGTGATACACCAGAAAAGGAGGATGGGAGAGTAGTCTCCAAATGTGTGAAATACGAGAGCAAGTGCACACTAGAAGAGGTGATGACAGTTCTCCATAATCTAGCAAAATGCATTCACAGTAATATTTCAAGCACACACAATGATAATGAATTCCTGCAAGAACATAATAATAGACACAATATTCTTGTAGAAAGATAAAAGGGGCAAGAAGAATGCAAGAAAACACAGCAGGGGAAGATACATCCACAAACTTGTATTTTATTGCTTCTTCCCGGTATGCATGATTGATCATTACAAGATAAGGGCCGGATCACCATGCAAGGAGTCCACTACAAGGGCTCGCAACAAATGGCTTCACAAAGCAATTTTGACAGAGCTTTGTTACCCAAAAACTCTCCCCTTTACAATGAGCCCAACACTCCAATTTATAGAAAAATGAGAAGGAAAAGAGAAGGGAAAATGGAAATCCTGAAATCTGTCCTTCAACCACACTGTAGAGAGCATTAAATTGAGTGGAATGGGTATACATTACTTGCAAAAGGCTCCCCATCTGTCCCATGTGCTTTTTGGAGAAGGAATGATGACCATGCCTCTTAATTGCACTCCCACCTACCAAATAAAACACTGTTAAACCCAGCCACGTTTCCTTAAAAACTCAATCAATTTTTGATCAAATCTGGAATTTATTTATTGTTTTGCATTGGGCTCGAACCACGATTCCAACGGTACCAATTTTGTGTGATTTCGTTGAGAAATGCAAAAGTTATGGCCTTCGAAAAGGAATTTTGGGTCTGCAGGCTTTTTCTCGTCATTTGATTTTGAGAATGAGCATTAACTGACCGAGCCGAACATGTTTCTTTTATTTAAATATATCTACCCTCATTAAAATTAATAAATCCAGTTTCGTGGTGTAGAGGACATTGTGCTTTCGAAAAGTCCAATTTTATGAAAATCGGAGCTCGGAGTCAAAAGTTATGGCCGTTTGAAGTTTCCGGACCAAACGTTGACTTTTCTTCCTGTGACACGTGTCATGATTTGATTGGTCGACGGGTCTGCCGGCTCTTTCGCGCCCTTTGCGTCTTTTTGTCTGGATGTCCCAAACCGTTTGGGACAAAAACCTCCGATCCGCCCGAAATGGGCTTCATCCCTCTTTGTATTGGACACGTGGCAAGATTTGATTGGCCCTAATTTTCGCGTCCCACGCGTCCCTTTGTCCCATTTGGTACAGTGCTCTTTGTGCTGATTTCGACCAAAGCTGGTTCGCGCCTTTTGTCCCATTTGTCCCATTTGCTTTTCGGGCTGCCTCGACTCTTTTCGCCCGGTTCGGCCGGTTCACGTATTCGTGGCCCAAATGTCCCATTTGTTTTCGGACCATTTGTTCCCATTTCGGCCGAACCGGCCGGTTCGGGTATTTTTGTTCCACTTGGCCCACTTTGTTTTGGACTGCCTTGACTGATTTCGCCGAGGCAGGCCGGTTCGGGTCCATTTGACCCAAACGTCCCAGATCATCCCTCTCAAAGAGCTAGTCGATTTTTTCTCTCTCACAAACCGGCATTTCAATTTTTGGCCAGATCAGCTTTTCGCGCCCGCCAAGCATACCTTTGTCCTAGATGTCCCAATTGCTTCCGGCCGCCAGTGCTCTTTCGGCCGATCCGCGCCTTTTTGTCCCAACTGTCCCAACTGTTGCGAGGACTAGGACTTAGCCATTTTTCGTGATTTTTCCTGGCCCGAGCCTGTTTTTTGCAATTTTTCTTACATTTTCTTGGAACTTACTCCCTCCTTCTTGGACATGGGAGTTAGAAAATATGAGGGGACCCTAGAAACATGAATTTTTTTGCCCGACTCAATCTATTTGCATTAGGACTAAAGAATTTGATGCGTATGTTATCAAAATTACCTTGAGGGTGAATTTTGGATAACAAAGCCTCGTAGAGAATGAAACAAGTCTTAAGCTAAAATGTCTCAAGTTAAATAATGAAGGGGAGTATTATAGCAATTAATTTGATTATTATTGTTCTAAGAATGGAATTTTTAGGTAAAATATACGGTTCCAGAACTCCACAATAGAATGGGGTGTCCGAAAGGATGAACAAAACAATAATGGAACATGCTAGGAGCATGAGGTTACATGCAGGATTGCCTCTTTCTTTTTGGGCGAAGTGGTGAGCAAAGTTATGTACTTGATAAACAAAGACCCTCAAGTACCTTGGATGGAGGCAAACCTAAGGAGGCTATGTATGGTAATAAATTTGATTATTCATTTCTTAGAGTCTTTGGATGTAAGGTGTTTTTCCATATAGAAAAGATGATAGGACTAAGCTAAAGGTTAAATCAGAAAAATGTACTTTCATTGGTTATGGTGGTGATGAATTTGGATATAAATATTCGAGTATTAAGGACAAGAAAATCATTTGATCTATGGATGTGGTCTTTAATGAGAAAGTCATGTATAAGAAGTAGTTGTAGGAAAATAGGGAAGAATCCAAGAAAGAATATGCAACAATAGAGGATCTTCCTGGATGGGAAAGTGACACATGAATCAAGTTCAGAACCTCCTCAATAAGAACCACAACTCCTATATTGAGAGGTATTCTAGGGTAAGAAGAGAACCCGAACATTTTTATCCTTCTCTTTATTATTTATTACTCACTAATAGTGGAGAGCCGAGATATTTGATGAAGCAATGTAGGTAGATGCCAGGAAGAAGTGGGAGCAAGCCATGGATGAGAAGCATCAAGCTCTCATGGAGAACCGTGACATGGGATTTGGTGAAGCTACCTGATGGAAATAGATATTACAAAACAAGTGAGTGTTTAGAGTCAAACAAAGGAGGAAAGAAAAGATACAATGCCCGATTGGAGGTCAAGGGGTTTGCACACAAAAAAATATAGATTTTGATGATATTTTTTCTCCTGTAGTAAAAATGAATTCTATTAGAACTATTCTAGGAATAGTTGTAGTAGAAGACTTGCACTTAGAATAGCTTGATGTAAATATTACATTTCTCCATGGTGATTTGGAGGAGGAACTATATATGCAGCAATCAGAGGGCTATGAGGTCAAAGGTAGAGAGGAGATGGTGTGCAAACTGAAGAAGAGCTTGTATGGCTTAAAATAAGCTCCACGTCAATGGTATAAGAAATTTGATAGCTTTATGATGGAGCAAGGTTATATTAGATGTCATTCTAACCATTGTGTGTATATAAAGAAATTTGAGGATGGCAGTTATATTATCATGTGTTTGTATTTGGATGATATGTTGGTTGCAGGTAAAAACATGCAAGAAATAAAAGTACTCAAGAAGAAATTAAGTGAATCCTTTTCCATGAAGGATTTGGGGGCAGCCAAAAAAATCCTTGGTATGAGGATATATTAGGATATGAAGGAACGGAAGCTGACTTTGTCTCAGGAAGAGTAGATTAAGAAGGTCATGAGAGGTTTAATATGTAGGATGTTAAATCAGTTGAGACACCTATGGTAGGCCATTTCAAGTAATCAAAGGACCAATGTCCCAAGATAGAGTAGGAGAGAAACTATATGTCCAACTTACCTTACTCATCAGCGTGTGTTGGTGCTCAAAATGATCTCACCCTAATTTTCCTTTGAAAATCTATCGATTTCCGGTCTCTATCATTTTCTCCTTCCCCATGTTGAGCTTGTCGAGAGTCTTTGTTACTATTTTTAGGCGAGTTTCTTGGGTCGTAAATCACTTAGGGGTCCATAATTTGATCCTTATTTCTTTTTCCTCTAGAAAGGGTCTGTAATTTGGGTCCCCATTCTCTGTTCATCAAAAACTCAGGTTCCCCCATGTTGTCTATTCTCCATGGTTGGGATTTGTCTCCCTTATCATTTCTGCCCTAAATACTTGAAGAAGAATGGATTGATGCATCCTTGAAGAACGTATTTGAGCCCTGTAACATTTCTAAACTTTCTATCCTTGAAGAAAATTTCATTCCCAGCTCAAAAGGTCATTTTTCTATATTTTATGGTTTGACGGGTGTTTCTCCCAGTCAAATTTACATCCTTGCATCTACAGGGACATGGCACCTTTTGGTTGGACATGGCTCAGCTGGGTACTTAGAAAAATTTCATGGAAAGCCTTAACTCAAAAATTTTCCACGTGGAGGCATGGCGCTCATTTGAAGATCTACTTTTTGGTTTGGCCTTGGAGTAGCGCTGGGAGGACACGTGGAGGCTTCCATTGCTACTTGGCCTGGACTTAGACAAATTTTTATGTAGTTGGAGCAGTTTGGTGGTAGGACACATGGCGAGCTCATGCTCATTCAGGGTGTCTTCTTTAGGCACCATCTTGAAGTTGCGGCATGGAGACACATGGAGGAATCTTGTTCGAGGACTGGGCCTTGAGTTTCATTCTCAAGGAGCATCAAGATGACACGTGGAGGCCTCCACTCACTTTGCATTTTGCTTAGACTTTTCAACGACCAAAAGGAGACTACCTCGAGCATGACACATGGCACTTTCCATTGAGCTTCAAGCATTTAGATAGACTTTTTAGAATAGGCCATGGCGAGCCCGCGCTTGTTCAAGGTATCAAATTTTTGGGACCACCTCAAGGTGCACCATGGTGACATGTGGCAGTTTGAAAAGTCAAAGAGGTGGGGAAGTGGGCCATCGGAGGAAACTTGGATTTTTTCCCCTTAAGGATTAAAATTTCAAAATGGCCCACAAGCCGATGAGGGAAAAAGTCAATGTTTTTCCCCAGTCAATAGTGGAGGTGCGGGCTCTTGGGGAAATTTGGAAATATTTCCTTTTGAGAAAAAGAGTCAAAAGTAAAAAGAAGCACCGTCCCACTCCAATCCCATGTGGACACATGTCAGGCTTGTTTCCCAGGGCGAGTTAAAGGAAAATTTGGAAAATTTTCCTTTTCCAAAAAGAGAGTAAAATGGCAGAATCTAGCCGTGGTTCCACTCCAATCACATTTGGACATGTGTCAAGATCGTTTCCCGAGGGCGGAGGTGTGGAGAAAAATGTGAAATTTTTCCATTTTTTCAAAAATTGTAAAAATTCAAAGGAATCCCCGGGTTTGTTCTAAAGTTTGAATCTACCACGTGGATGGCCCAAATTCAAAGTAAAGATCAACGATGTTGTGAGTCTAAATCTGATTTTCCCCATTTCTCTGAAACACATTTGGAAGTGCAAGTCTCCATGATTTCTTGGTCTTTTCTACATGCCAAGTAGAGAAGGAAGTTAATGTTGATATCTGAAGTTTGGTGGGAAGATCTGGAGGACATCTTTCACCATTAAAATGGTCTACTTTCGTGCCCGATCAGATTTTCTATTTTTCTTCTCCCAAGCACACAAGGGGCCAGATTTGATAGATTAGGGGTGAGAAGTGGTTGGAAAATTGAAGGAAAAGTGATCTACTAGAGCAAGGAGTTGAATGCGGGAGACATTCGATGAAATCTACCCCCTCAAGCACCTGGAGACTTCTTATAGATTTGATTATGAGAATCACGAAAGAATCATGGTGAACACTGGTGCATTAAATGTTTTTGTCTTTTAGGAGGAAGAGGCTCTATTGTAAATGCTATAAATGGCACAAATTTTTCATGCAAAATGGTTGGAAGTTGGAGGTCAGAGTGCTAGAGGTCGAAGAAAATTCCCAAGAGGAAAATTTGACTAAGCCTGTCTTTTGAGAATCCATCTGAGAAACTAGGTTATCTCTTTTTGTATTAAGCTTTATTGTGTCAAGGTGGTTGCAAGTGTACAACCATTGAAAGCTCTGAGACTATTCTAGAAACTTTCCCTACTAATAGACTTAATCAAATTCAAGTTTTTTCTATGTTGTCTTGAGAAAATGTGTTGGTTTTATTTTTAAATGTATGCAAGTAGTTTTTCTTGTTTCTATTGCAATCTTGTATTAAAATTTGATTCAATCACACATGCCTCAATCCTTGTGATAGTTTAGTGGCATCTGTAATTCCATTTCCTAGAAGATCTTTCATTTGGGATTGGAATAAATGATTTAAAATCACTTTTCTCTCATTTATTGATAGAGATTGTCTATAAGCCTTTGGGTGTACCTTAGGCATGATTTGGCTTAGATCTTGATGCTTTGTTGGGTTTTCTAACTCGAGCCTTCATGATAGAATCTCAGAGATTGTGTGAAAGAGTGCTAATCTGAGGCCTCCATTGAAGCACATATTCTAGTTGAAGAAACATTTTAGTTGTTCTGTGGCATTCTATTGGTATGACTCTCCATTTTGTAAGGTTCCTCAAGGATCTGGTGAATCTAGTTTCACCTTGCCCCACCTCCCACCAAAAATAATTTAACAAAAACAAATCCTACCCATACTACCCATGTTTGTCATGTGTGTATGCCAATGCACAATCCTCATCACCTAAACATGTAGAAGCAAGTAGGGTCTCAAATGTCTTTAGTAACCTTTTCCTTGTTGTGAAAGTATCTCCATGATCTAGAAGTGACAACTCATGAGTCATAATTTGGTGTGTTGATCATATTTTCCCCAAGGTCTTCTCTATAAAATTTATGCAAAAGAAAGGTACATGTATCTCCTTTCATATAACAGAGGTTACAAAATAGGTTCTCTTACCTTGGTTGAAAGGCACAACCTAAAATAGTTAGGATCAGATCACATCCTTTTTAATGTGCTACCCACTCCCTTCAAGGCCTAAGTGCCCACAAGTCGAGAGATTGCTTTCCTGAGTGCCAACATACATGATTGTCTATATGATGTCCTCGTATAATCCATGATGTTGCTTGGTCTTTGAAGGAGGTTAAATTTGGGTACCAAAATAAGTGGCACCATTCCCGAGGATTGTTTTGAATTACTAGGAACTAATTTGCATCGCTGAAGACTAATTTGCTGATTCATTGCTAGCCTAT
Organism: Taxus wallichiana var. yunnanensis; assembly: GCA_018340775.1. Lineage (NCBI taxonomy): Eukaryota > Viridiplantae > Streptophyta > Pinopsida > Cupressales > Taxaceae > Taxus > Taxus wallichiana. The sequence goes on along the minus strand of CM031244.1, from coordinate 783,029,127 downwards.
ATCTATTTGGCTAAATCGATGCCAACATCATGGCATGTTGTCGGTTATTTGTTAATCTGGATTTTCATTGAGTTATTGATTTGCAGTCCATTCACATCCATTTGTCCATCAACAACACCAACATAAATGGCATCGTTGTCGAGGATTCTTAGTTCAAAATCAAGAACCTGGTAAAACACTTCTTGTATGCTCCAAGTGCTGTGTGTAGTTCTTTCATTTTCCACACCTAATGCACTAGCTTTCATTTGATAAATCTTGGTAAAGAAAGGGTTAGAATCTTTCCATTTCAATTTCTAGCATTGACAGAAATTTGACAGATCATATTTAGTGCATTTACACAACTAAGGTGGAAATCCTTAGTGGTGACTCCATGTTGATCTGATTCTTAATAAGTACTAGTGTCCTAAAACTCTGTCAAAATCAGATTTGTTACTAATATTTACAAAGATGAAAGGAAGAACTTCTTTCTTTGCTAGGATCCTACTAGACATTGTTTCTAAAGCTAGGAAAAGCAAAATCAGAAGGAAGAAAATCTTGGAGAGCTATTGGAGATCAACAGACAAGGAGAGGGATCTCCATTGATGAAAGTGAATGGCCTATCATTGAAGACTGCCATTCAAGTGACTTTGAATCAAGTAGCCTCTTTGTGGAATTGAACTCTCCAGTTGGAGAGGGGCCTTCATTTGATTTTGAAAGGTTTTCTTCACACTCTGCACCTGTCTTTTTTGAGGTTGATAGAGATTTCCAAGAAATAAGGCCTTTAGAGGGTATCCATTTTGAAAACTATACTCCTGTGTTCCAAGGACCCTCTACCCCTTATCAATTTGTCACCCTCCAGGGTCACCTTCTCGAATCAACATGGCCCAACCCCCACCTAGACCCCCTTTTGTTGTAAACACCTTTGGGCCTATAAATTTTGTGGGAATGGCTAGATATCCAAATGCAGTGCCTCAAGATGTAAGGAACAAAATGCCAAAGTTCTAAGGAAACAATGCTATTACTGGTGATCAACATCTAAATATTTTTATCAATATGATGGAAGATTTTGAGATTGAACATGAAGATGTATATATCAAGCTATTTATCCATACCTTGGAAGAGGATGCTAGGGACTGGTATAAAGCATTGCCAGATAACTCTATTGATTCCTGGAATGAGATGAGTAATGCATTCAGATTGCAATATGGTGATAGGAATGACCCTAGGTTTCTTTTGATAGAATTTGAAAACATCAAAAATAATCCTAATGAGTCAGTACATGATTTCAACACAAGGTTTAATAAGACCTTGAGGATGTTACCTATCAGGATAAGGCCTTGTGATGAGTCATGTTTGATCAAATATACTTATGCATTCGATAAAAAGGATGCATATTACTTAAGAGACAAGAACCCCACAAATTTGAGGTAGACCTTCACCATGGCTCTACAAATAGAGAATAACATCAAGGCAATTGGAAATCCTCCAAAGAGGGAGGGTGTAAACCTGGTTAACCTAGAAAAAACCCTCAAACAATACAAGGCTACTTGATTTGGAAGAAGTTTTGAAGACTTTGGTGAGGGTCTGTCAAAGAGATTTCCTCCAAACTAGCTCGGGATGAGAAGGGAATTGGGAAGATCTCACAAAGTCAGCATAAGCAGCAAGGCCAAGACAGATTTACAAATCATCATAGATCTAATGATAGAGGCAAGGGACTATTGGATTTGGAAATAGACAGTCCCAAGCTAGGGATAACAAAATGGTACCCGATCCTTTGGTTGCTAGAGTTGTTGTTGTGGAAGAGACAAATGTCATTGATTATTGTGAAAAATGTTTCATGCCTCATGCTCCTTGTGAAGAATATCAGCAAGAAGAAGAAGGAGATGATAATGATAATGATGATGATGTTTGCATGATGGGTTGTTCCACCAGCTCACAACAAGGGGAAAACTCAACTGAGGTGATAAGTGCTAGAACTGCTGCCACCTTTTGGGACTACATTCATAGGGTACCTATTCTTCCTCTCTCTCATACTTTAGAAGTAGATAATGTACAATATTTTGAATTGCCCAATAATGACTTTGAATATTTAAGGGCTTTAATGATCAAAAATTATGATGGAGGAATCCCATCTGAGGAAGATAGACAATTGTTGATGAATGTTGTTGTTGCTCAAGAGAGGGAATATAACACAAGAAGTAAGGTTGTCAAAGGCAGGGCCTCAAGCCAAGCCTAAATCTCCCTTACTTTCAAACATTCCTAAAGAGGCTCTAGGATAGATGCACATTCCGAAGCCCTGTAGTTCCAAACAAAAATCAAACCCTCCTCATGCCCAAGTTGTCAAAAATCTTGTACCACCTAATGAGTGTGTTGGTTTTCCTTCCAATACTGCCTTGCCAAAGAATGTCCCATATGATATTGCCCAAGTTTTGAGTCAAATCAAAGTCTTGTCCCAATTGTTGAGTTGCTTAGGATTCCTGAGCACAAAAAGAGAGCATTTGAATACTTGGGGTTGAAAGAAGAGAAGACTTCCCTAGGAAAATGTAAATATTGTGGAGACTCCTCCAATCATTGAAGAACCAGAAGCACCACTAGCATCAGAAGAGCTAGATGAACCACCTGAGGTCTATTTGGGGACATCCTTGGTGGACTCTCAAATGAATGTGGATCCATTCTTCACCACTTTGATCATAAAGGATAGACTGTTGCACAACTGCATGTTTGACTCAGGGGCATCATGCAATGTCATGCCTTTGGAAGTCATGAATGAGCTAAACATCAAAGTGACAACAGCATATGGGAAATGCACTTGTCGTGGACACTAGAGAAGTGTCAATGGTGGGATGTGTGAAGGGTTTGGTGGTGCAGCTTACAGCCTACCCAGGTAAAAATTTAAAACTTGATGTTGTCATTGTTGACCGCTAGCCAAGTGGGGCATGCTACTATCAAGAAAATGGGCTGCAAGTGTTGGTGGGAGTGTCCAAATGGATATGTCCTATGCCACCATTCTAATTGAAGGCAGCCTTGTCAGGTTGTATGGGGAAAAGAAAATGTTGCACTTATTGAGGATCCCAACAATGCATCCTATGAGGTATTGTACACAAATGTTGATGCAGACAACTTTGTGGGATTTGTTGATGGAAAGGAGCACAAGATTGAGGAATGAAATTCCTTGAACAAATGGGATCTCCATGGACTCTATTGTTTGATGGAGCTTGCTCCAAATTTGGAATGGTGTTGGTATTGTTCTACTTTCTCTTGGTCAGGAAAAATTTGTTTTTTCTTTCAAACTCAACTTTGAGTGCACTAACAACATTGTTGAGTATGAGGCATTGTTGCTAGGATTAATAATTTCTTGGAAATATGGTGTCAAGGACATCATTGTCAAAGGAGACTCAAAATTAATTGTGAAACAAGTCAGAAAATTGTATGCCACAAAAAATCAATGAATGAAATAGTATAAGCATGCAGTTTGGGATTTCATTGAGATGTTTGATTCATTCAACATTGTGCATCATGATAGGAAGTTTAATGACTTGGAAAAAGCTTGTAATGTTGGGGTCTCGGTTTGAAAATTGCACAATGTCCCCATATTGTGAATATGAGGTTGAGGTATTGACAAGACCTTCTGTTCCTAACAACATCAAGCATTGGCAGGTTTTTGATGATGATACTCAGATCAAAAGATTCCTACAAAACAAGGGAGAATTTTCTGATCAAAGTATTGATTGGGAGCCAATGGTTTGTACAATAGAAGGAAAAGAAACCTTGTTTGGCAAGGATATCATCCAGCTAAAAACAAATACCATTCCTAGAGGGTTGGTTTCTCTTGAGTCCAATTTTGATAATGTTGATCACATTGTTAATAGATGCATGGCAGCCTCAAGGGATATTAAGGAGCATGATCTTGGTACAAAGGAGAAGCCAAGGAAAATTTGGTTAGGCAGTAATCTCAGCAAGGAGGAGAAGTAGTCATACATCCAGCTGTTGAAAAAATACCAAGATTGTATGGCTTGGACCTATTCTAAACTAAAAGCATATAGAGAGGATTTGTTTCAACATGAGATTCCATTAGAATCTAATGCAAATCCATTTAGGCAGAAGAAGAGGCCCATCAATCCACTCTTATCTCTCAAGATGCAAGAGGAACTGAAGAAGAGAGAGATGGAGGGATTATTCACCCCACAAGGTATTCTTCTTGGGTTGTAAACCTTGTACCAGTCAAAAAGAAAAATGGTGATATCAGGCTATGTTTGGATTTTAGGAATCTAAATAGAGCATCAATGAAGGATAATTATCCTTTACCAAATATGGAGAACATGCTACAGTTAGTGACTAGTTCTGAGTTGCTTTCCACCTTGGATGGTTTCTTTGGTTATAACCAAGTCATGGTGAAGGAATCAGAAAGGATCAAAGATAGTCTTTACTACTCCATGGGAACATATGGTGTGTATGTCGGATTCCCTTTGGTCTGATGAATGCTGGAACCACCTTTCAAAGAGCAATGGATGTTTCTTTTGTTGGTTACATCAATGAATTTATCATAGTTTATCAAGATGATGTAACTATATTTTCTAGAAAGAGAAGTGACCACTTGCTGCACTTGGAGAAGATGCTGATAAGATGTAGAGAATATGGCATCTCACTCAATCCAAAGAAATTCCATTTTGGAGTGTAGAAGGAAATTTTTTGGTCACATAGTGTCACAAGAAGGAGTGATGATTGATCTAGAAAGAGTAGAGGCCATCAGCAAGGTCCCAATCCCAAAGACTAAGAAAGGAATTCAATCCTTCTTTGGGAAAATAAACTTCATTAGAAGATTCATATCAAACTTTGTTGAGTTGACCATTCCAATCACTTCCATGCTAAAGAAATACCAAGTCATCAAATGGGAGGAGGTTTCCATCCAAGCTTTCAATGGGATTAAAGAGGCACTAAAGGATGCCCATGTTTTAGCTGCTCCAGACTATAAGAAGTCATTCTAGTTGTTTTCCTTTTCTTCATAGAACACTATTGCTTTTGTCCTGAGAAAGATGATGAAGGGGCTGAAAGGCCCATTGCCTTTTTCAGTAAGGCCTTGCAGGGGGATGAGCTGAAGTACACTATCATGGAAAAGTAGGCATTTTCCTTAGTAAAAGAAACAAAGGTTTTTAGACCTTACATTCTAAGTTCTAAAGTGGTTTCTTATGTTCCCCACACCATGGTAAAGGACATCTTATCAGAGATGGAAGTCTCAAGCAAAAGATGTAGGTGGGTGAACAAGTTACAAGAATATGATATGGATATCCAAACCATGAAGTTGGTGAGAGGTTTGGGCTTGGCTAAGCTTATGGCTGAGAGCAACTTGCAAACTATTGAGGTAAATGAGGTAGAAGAAGAAAGGGTAGATGTTTTTCAAGCATTGATGAATTCTGAGTGGTATAAAGATGTAATCTTTTATCTCAAACATCTAAACTACCCTGAGCACTTAAGTAAGAACTAGAAGAGAGCCCTTAAGTTGGCTTCCCAAAAATATGTCATCACTGATTATGGGTTAGCTTGGAAGAACCCAGAGGGAGTCCTCTTAAGGTGCATTACTGAAGAAGAATCCCCAAGATAATTACTTGATCTCCATGGAGGAGTTTGTGGGGGAACTTTGCTTTGTAAGAGTCACAACACATAAGATCTTGAGGGCTGGTTATTGGTGGCCAACTCTTTTCAAGGATACAACCTTGTTGGTTAGAAGATGTGAAAGTTGCCAACGCTTCTCTAGAAGATTGAAAGCTTCAAGCTCCTTCCTTTGCAGTATCAATTGAAGCTCCATTCAAGCAATGGGGAATGGATTTCATTGGTGAGATTTCAGACCCTTCAAGTGCTGGCCACAAATGGATTCTTGTAGCAACTAATTATTTCACTAAATGGGTGGAGGCAATCCCCACCAAGAAGGCAACACACCAAGTTGTCATGGATTTTGTGTTAAACAACATCATCTGCAGGTTTGGGGTACTAGTCAAGATTATAGCTGACAATGCCATGAGATTTAGAGCTAAACCTTTGGTGGCAATGTGTAAAGAGTATGGGATCAACTTGACATATGCCTCCAATTACAATCCTCAAGGAAATGGACAAGCTAAGTCTAGTAATAAAAATTTGTTGAAGATCATCAGAAGAACATTGGAGCAAAACAAGAGAAGGTGGGGTGAAAAGTTGAAATTTTTTATCTGGGCAGATAGGATCACTGTCAAGAGGGTCACTAGAAAGAGTCCATTTGAGTTGGTGTATGGGACTCAAGCCTTGTTGCCTCTTCATATGCAATTGTCTTCATATCAGTTTATGCAATAATAGCTGAAGATCAAGAGGTAGGTCCTTATGATGCTCGCATTAACTAGATTGTTGAGCTTGAAGAAGAGAGGAGGGCATCCCACTAGAGGCATGTAAAATTCAGAGATAAACTGAAGAAGTTATTTGACAAGAAGGTCACTCCCAAAGCTTTCAATGTTGGAGATCTTGTGCTACTATGGGATAGCAGACATGAGGATAAGGGCAAGCATGGCAAGTTTGACTCATTATGGATGGGCCCTTACTCTATTGACATCAAAATTGGGAGCATACCTTCTTCCTCAAGGACTTAGATGGTGAACTACTCTTGAGTTTCCTATCAATGGCAAGCATTTGAAGCATTTCTTGGATTGATTCCCCTGAATCAAGGCATAAATCTTGTGTACAATGTATAGTTTGTCATTTTTTCCTATCCTTTTGTGTTTTTGCTCGTTCTGGTCCTCGGTGACCTATTTTTGCTTGGTTTCTCTATTTGTTTTTGAAGATGGCTTTGTTTCTCTACTCTACAAGATGACTCCATTTCCCAATGGATATTCTTGGCACTTGGTCTACCTTTGTTCTTGTGGCACTCACAGGGAGTGCCCATCCTCGAGTCGGAGCCTATGTTGGTGCTCAAAATGATCTCGCCCCAATTTTCCTTTGAAAATCTATCGATTTCCGGTCTCTGTCATTTTCTCCTTCCCCATGTTGAGCTTGGTCAGTCTTTGTTACTATTTTTAGGTAGTTCTTGGTCATAAATCACTTAGGGGTCCATGGTTTGATCCTTGTTTCTTTGTTCCTCTGGAAAGGGATCTATAATTTGGGTCCCCCATTCTCTGTTCATCAAAACTCAGGTTCCCCATGTTGTATGTTCTCCATGGTCAGGTTTTCTCCCTTATCATTTCTACCCTAAATACTTGAAGAAGAATGGATTGATGCATCCCTGAAGAATGTATTTGAGCCCTGTAACATTTCTAAACTTTCTGTCCTTGAAGAAAATTTCATTCCCAAGCTCAAAAGGTCATTTTTCTATATTTTATGATTTGATGGGCATTTCTCCTAGTCAAATTTACATCCTTGCATCTATAGGGGACGTGGCACCTTTTGGTTGGATGCGGCTTAGCTGGGTACTTAGAAAAATTCATGAAAAGCCTTAACTCAAAATTTGTCCATGTGGAGGCATGACGCTCATTTAAAGATCTACTTTTTGGTTTGGCCTTGGAGTAGTGCTGGGAGGACATGTGGAGACTTCACTTTTGCTTGGCCATACTTTGACAAATTTTTATGTAGTTAGAGCGTTTGGCGGGCGGGACACATGGCAAGATTACGCTCATTCAGGGTCTCTACTTTGGGCACCATCTTGAAGTTGCACCATGGAGACACGTGGAGGAACTCACACATGTTTGGGGACCGGCCCTTGAGTTTCATTCTTAAGGAGTGCCAGATGACATGTGGAGGCCTTCGCTCACTTTGCATTTTGCTTAGACTTTTCAATGACCAAAAGGAGACTACCTTAGAGCATGACATGTGGCGCTTTTGCCACTACGCTGTGTTGCATTGACAAACTTTGGTAGAAACAGAGCCACGTGGCGAGCCCACGCTCATTAAGGCATCAAATTTTTGGACCACCTCAAGGTGCACTATTGTGACATGTGGCAATGGCCCGATGAGGGAAAAGTCAAAGAGTTCTTCCTGGGGTGTCTGTGGGGCCATTGGAGGTAACTTGGATTTTTTTCCTCTTAAGGATTAAAATTTGGCAAGCCCGATGAGGAAAAATTCAATGTTTTTCCCTTGGTCAAAATGGAGGTGCGGCTCTTGGGGAAATTTCCTTTGAGAAACATTTCCTTTTGAGAAAAAATATGGAGAAAATTTGGAATATTTTCCCTTTTCCAAAAAGAGAAGTGGGAGAATCTGCCTACGCTTCCTATCCAATCACATTTGGACACATGTCGGGCTCGTTTCCCAGGGCGGAGGTACAGGGAAAATTTGAAAAAAATTTCCATTTTTTTCAAAAGTTGTAAAAATTCAAAATGAAGCCCCGGGTCTATTCTTAAGTTTGAATCTACCATGGGATGACCCAAATTCAAAGTAAAGATCAATGGTTGTTATGAGTTCTAAGTATGATTTTCCCTTCATTTCTCCGAACACATCTAGAATTGCAAGATCTCCATGATTTATTGGTCTTTTCTACACGCCAAGCAGAGAAGGAAGTTAATGTTGATATCTAAGTTTGGTGGGAATTTTTGGAGGACATCTTTCACCATTAAAATGGTCAAAAGCCCCTTGGATTTTCTATTTTTCTTCTCCCGAGCAAAGTTTGAATTTGATAGATGATAGATTAGGGTGGAACTAGTTGGAAAATTGAAGGAAAAGTGATCTACTAAGTAAGGAGTTGAATGCGGAGACATTTGATGAAATTTTCCCCCTCGAGCACCTAGAGACTTATTCCAGATTTGATTATGAGAATCACGAAAGAATCATGGCAAATACTGGTGCATTAAACATTTTTGTCTTTTAGGAGGAAGAGGCTCTATAGTAAATGCTATAAATGGCACAAATTTTTCGTGCAAATGGTTGGAAGTGGAGGTCAGAGTGCTAGAGGTCGAAGAAAATTCCCAAGAGGAAAATTTGACTAAGCCTATCTTTTGAGAATCCATCTAAGAAACTAGGTTATCTCTTTTTGTATTAAGATTTATTGTGTCAAGGTGGTTGCAAGTGTACAACCATTGACAAGCTTGAGACTGTTCTAGAAACTTTCCCCTGCTAATAGACTTAATCAAATTTGAGTTTTTTGTGTTGTCTTGAGCAAAATGTGTTGGTTTTATTTCTAAATGTATGCAAATAGTTTTTCTTTTTTCTATTGCAATCTTGTATTAAAATATGATTCAATCACACAGGCCTCAATCCTTGTGATAGTTTAGTGGCATCTGCAATTCCATTTCCCAGAAGAGCTTTCATTTGGGATTGGAATAAACGATTTAAAATCACTTTTCTCTCATTTGTTGATAGAGATTGTCTCAGTAGGCCTTTGAGTGTACATTAGGTGTGATTTGGCTTAGATCTTGATGCTTTTTGCATTTTCTAACTCGAGCCTTCATGATAGAATCTCGAGATTATGTGAAAGAGTCTAATCTGGGCCTCCATTGAAGCACATATTCTAGTTGAAGAAACATTTTAGCTGTTCTGTGGCATTATATGGTATGACTCTCCATTTTGTAAGGTTCCTCAAGGATCTGGTGAATCTAGTTTCACCCTGCCCCACCTCCCACCAAAAATTCATTTAACAACAACCAATCCTACCCATACTACCCTTGTTTGTCATGTGTGTATGCCAATGCACAATCCTCATCACCTAAACATGCAGAAAAAGTAGGGTCTCAAATGTCTTTAGTAACCTTTGCCTTGTTGTGAAAGTATCTCCATGATCTAGAAGTGACAACTCATGAGAGTCAGATCTGGTGTGTTGATCATATTTTCCCCAAGGTCTTCTCTATAAAATTTATGCAAAAGAAAGGTACATGTATCTCCTTTCATATAACAAGAGGTTACAAAATAGGTTCTCTTACCTTGGTTGAAAGGAACAACCTAAAATAGTTAGGATCAGATCACATCCTTTTTAATGTGCTACCCACTCCCTTCAAGTCTTGAGTTCCCACAAGTCAAATAGATTGCTTCCTGGCTATAAAATGACATACATGATTGTCTATTTGCCTTTGAGTGTCCTGTCTAATCCATGATGTTGCTCGGTCTTTGAAGGAGGTTAAATTTGTGTACCAACAAGAATTTGGTAGTTTTATGTATGCCATGGTGTGCACCAGGCCTGATATTTCCCATGCAGTGGGAGCGATGAGTATATTTATGAGTGATCCAAGTAGAGATCACTTGCATGCAGTAAAGTGGATCCTTTAGTATTTGAGAGGGACCATGGAGACAGTTTTCTACTACAGTGGATTAGACACCACTTTGTGTGGTTATGTAGATTCAGATATGGTTGGAGATGTAGATAGTAGGAGGAGCATGATAGGTTATGTTTACACTATAGGTGGGACAACAATAAACTTGATTTTAGGAATACTTGAAGCTTGTGGCTTTATCAACCACAAAGGCGGAGTATTTTGCTACCACAGAGGCAAGCAAAGAAATGATTTGGGTACAACAATTGCTTGAGGAGTTTGGGGCATAAGTACGAGGAAGGAAAGTTGTATAGTGATAGTCGAGTGTTATAAACCTAGCTAAGAACTCTTCTTTCAACTCTAGGATGAAGCATATATAATTAAGGTACTATTTCATCAGACAGCTTTGGAGGAAGAAAATTTGAATTTGGAGAAGATTCATACTAGTTTTTTTGGCCTTAAAATTTTCCCAATATACCGGAAACGTATTTTTCTCATATGGATGATATTTTTTCCCATATTGGTTTATGGGACAATTTTGGACCATGGTTTTGATACACTAGGGTTTTATAAAACTACTCATGTAGTTGTATACTTAACAATATATATTTTATGCATATGGTAGGTGTATGTGTACCAACATAATCATTATGTGTTTTGAATTCGGATGTGAATTTTGTAGAGTTTGTTCACCCCTATGAGCATAACTCCCTTGGTCCAAAGAGATCTCGGTTTTTATATTGAGAGAGCCTCAAAGTCCACCTCGTGGTTTTCTGTAATAAAATCCTTTCAAGATCCAGCAAGTGATTCTTTGTGGACATAGCCCAAATTGGGTGGAACCACGTTAAATAGTATTTCCTTGTGTCATGTTATTTTATTACTTCCTATAAGAATAATTTAATTTGATATCTCGTAGTATTTTTACATATTAGTTTCTTGACTCATTTTGTGATTATGTGAGGGGTTATTCCCCATATTTTATCCCTTATTTCTTAAAGCAAAATGCATTGAAGAACATACTCCACGAATGGATCTTGTAGATTAGGTGTTGATTGGACATTCTTACAGGCTAGGTGAGTAGTCATGTGAAGCATGAAGTGATTGTGATATGAATCTTGCCACTAGGAAAAGGAGGTAAACCTCCATAGGGGTGAATTGTGTGCATATATTTAGTACTACTAGAGCTTATGCTTGTTGATGTGAATTACTTATTTTTTTTTTCTTGTAAGGAAATACCTACAAAATAAGAGTAAAAGAGTATTGAAATTCCCTTATGTGAAATATTATTTTCCTCAAAATAGAACGTTATGTATATGTATGTAAAAATTGTGTAAACATAGTAGTTTCCCCAAGGAAATTTTGCACATGATATATGAGAGAATATAAGATATAAATTTATTCTATTTTCTTTGGATATGTTGTGGATTTTAGTGTCTTACTTCGGTAAGGTCGAGGTTTTGGATTTTTTTAGCAATCTCACACCAATAATGAGTTTTTTTGGGAAATCTCATCTCGATGGAAAGAGTGATTTTTTCTAACACCACTTTGACTAATCGCACGGTGATCTCATGCCAATGAATGATTTTTTTGGTGATCTCATGCATCTAAGAAGGATATTTTTCTAAATCTTATGCCAAGAACGAGTTTTTGGGGAGATCTCATGCTCAAGATATCATTTTTTAACCACCGTGGGGAAAGAGTTATGTTTTCTCTCCTTCCATTATGCTTTTTCCCTATCCACCTCTCTGGAAATATAAGTGCCGATATCACATGAAAATACAAATTGGCACGTTCCTATTTGTAACTAATTAATTTGTACACTATGTATTTTAACTATATTATAATAGCCAAAACAAGACCAAGTGTAACGATACTATATATATGTTCTGTGAAATGTTGGCAACTATTCTAAGCTAAGAAATTGTCTTATTTTTTATATAACAATAATAGATTAATAACATCTAGAAAACAAGTGCCCACCATTCCTATTTGATATTTGATGCTAGTGTCTTCTATATATTTGTGATCCAAGTTTGATTCTCGACAACTTCATTCCTATCGATGTGCCTTTTTCAATTCTTGATTGTGTTTTTCTCTAGATTTATGTGTTTTTGGAAGGGTGATTTTTTCACCCAATATTTATCCCCCTCATTTGGGATGCATGTCTAAAATATCGGAGGATGTGGCCTAAATGAGAGGACCTGAAATTGATATGCATATTAGATAATAGATACTTACATGAGCTAAGGGATGTGTATGGTAGAAACCAAGGTACATGGACATATTATAGGCTAGAAACAAGTGTTAGTGTAAAAGAGATAGCATGCAATAGAAAACAATGTAGTAAGCAACTATGAAGACAAGAGTTACCATGAAAATTGGGTTACATACATGGCACATCACTTACAATGTCACAAGAGAATAAAGGTGAAAGTGTCCATAAGTAAACAATGATTAAGTAAGACATAGTGCATATCCTACAAATAATGGAAAATAATAGAAACAAATAAGTGATAGATAACCATGGTTTTATATTATCTTTCAAGGCAAGTGCTACACATGAAGCACCCATTATCCTGTTAGAAAGATAATTAGTATGTCAAAGCATGTACATATCAACGAAAGGTAAGTGACAAGAAGTAGTAAATATTGCAATAATATGACTGTGATATGTGAAGTATGAGAGTAGCAAATTTCGATGCCCTAATAGCCTCAATGAGACTGGTAAAGAGCAATGTCTAACATCATGAATCTAATAAGAATTTGTAAAAATCATACATTCACCTCAAGATGCCACATGAATGTGCATATGTGTATTGAAAAGATAATGACATAATAAGAATCCAGCTCATATAGGATATAAAGTTTAACATGTAAATAGTATAAGTTAACAAGAGTAAGTGTAACCAAGATGTGTTGATTTCATGTGAATGTAATGGTGTGTTGTAATATGAAAGATATGTGGATGAGAGAGGGGCATGTTTCTCCCATCATATGTGTGTGATGTGATGTTCATTTAATAATTATCCCCTCAAAAATCAAGTATGAACCGTAGAACTAGAGTGCGTCCTCAAGTAATAAAAGAGTTTTATGTGATTGAGATTAGTTACTAGGAAAGATTTATCATGAAGCCAAAATCATGAGATATAGTAAATAAGCTATGAGAGAGAGATAAAAGAATGATGATGGAGGGGGAATAAATTACGATTCACCCCAATTGTGTGAGTGAGGTTCATTCAATTCCCACAATAGTCACATATGAACGTTGAGAACACGAGTACATCATCGGTAGAAAAGGTATTGTATGTGATTGAGATTAAATGTTATGACATATTTACCATGAAGCACAGAGTGTGAAGTATAAAAATAAAAGGAAGTAGATGATAGAGGTACCCAATAGTGATGGGGGAGAAATTTTGATGCCCCCCAAGTGTGTGAGTGAGGTTCATTTAAGAGTTACTCCTCAACACTCAATTACAAACCGTAGAACAAGAGTGTGTCATTCGGTAACAAATTTATTCTATGTGTATAGATGTGGCAATTCTCAAAAAGGTATAAATGAAGCACGAAGCATGAATAGATATAAAAAAATCATGAGGATGTGACTAGTGAAGGGGGTGTCTAGTGCCCATCTATTGTACATAGGTAAGGTGTAGACACCAAATATATGAAATTAGGTACATTTCTAAGTCCTAAAAGCATGTTATAATTTACATGATTACTAAGCAAGAAAACAAGTAATAAAAAACTCCCTTTAGTCTTTTTCATTGTCTTATGTACTTTCACTACCTTTATATATCTTACACTCTTGCCAAAATTTTACCGATTTATCTTTAAATGGACTCAAACACTAGCACCAGGAACTCTTGTCCTCATGGGAGCTCATTTCCCTTTTTACCTTTTTCCTATCCTTTTAGACCCCTTTCACTTCTTAATTACTTTTTACTACTTTGCATTGGCCTTTTAGTTTTCAATTACAAAATTCAAACAAGAGAATCATATGAATACACAGTATGTTTTCAAATCAAGGGACCAAGCACGAAGCATTACTTATTACCACCTAGGCTTGTATCAGAAAAGGAACTAAAACACTTCAAAGGAACCCATCTAGAACTCATACAAGGGACAAGGATTGCATCAATTCTACATATACTCTTGCATAAGATGGGAAGTCTATTATAATCCATCCACACATACTATACATCTTCTACATTCTAGATTTAGCCCGCTATGATTTATGCAACTTGCACAAGGGAATCCTGTGGCATCATTTCTATACACACATAATAACTACATGGTTTATGAGATGTAGTGTTGTGCTCGCCATTAAGTTCACTCCTCAAGTGATCATCAAGGTTTGTCCAACTCCCATTCTACATTTTACTTTTTAGGTTTTTATGTGGTTTGTGGGTATGTACAAATGAACTTATTTCTTATAGTTTATAGGTACCCTCAAAAATCAAGGAGAAAATATGAAGTGACAGAAAGGAACTAGATATAAAACCATTATGACATAGAATAAATCAGATCTTGAGTATTTTGATGGCCACCAATGCCAATATCCAATATCCAATTCCTAAATGGCTCCATCCTCCTGTGGGTACCCCTATCTTGTGTCATCCCTAAATTTTAGAATTTATATTAATCATTAGTGATGTTATTTCCATCCCATTCAAAGACTTTTACCTACCCGATCACTTCTAGATTTCTCAAAAATAAGCTAAGTATTCATATCTATCTTTCTTTCTTAAGGTTTTACATTTTACATCCTTTATTTCTTGTGTCTCACTTTATAGTAGCACTTGTGTATCATATATTATAGTAGTTACTCTAAAATCAGATTTAATTAAAAAAAATAAATCATTTGGTGAATGCTACTCGTGATCAAAAATTTTGATTCTTATTTCTCCTATTCTACCCGATCTTCTTTCATGGCTCCTAAAATTCTCTTATCTCCTTGCATGACTTACTTCAAATTCACCCACCTTGCAAATATGTTATCCAAAAATCCTTAGGATCTATGTACCTCCCTCTCACAATACACCACCTATACTTGTCAATGTAATTTTCAATTGTCTCTCTGATAACCCTAACCTTTGTGATACCCAAAAAAACCCATCTTATAGTCAATTTAAGATTTACATCATGATTTTCAAGATAAATTTCAAGTTATGGAAACCAAAAATACTTCTCATAAATTTGAAATCCAATATCTCAAGGATGTTGCTCAAAAAAATGCTAGTTATTTTGTTACATCTCTTTTTAATCCTATCACTACTACTTGTGCCCATATAAGTGAACCCCAGTCTTACCACTATTAGAGCCTCTCAAGTTTGATATAAATGTTAAGAAACATGATATTCTTCCTAAGCTCCTCAATCACCAATTGATGAGCTTGTCAACTACTCATTTCTACCCTCCTTCATCTTGTAAGGTATGAAGGTATACCATTTTGTAATTATCACGGACTTAATATACATCATGAAAATGATTGCTATGCTTTAAAAAAAATAATTAAGCACTTTGAACACCAAGATTTTATTTCATTTGCTTCAATTCACTTTACTACATCTCCAATTTCTAAATCCCAATGGTTTCTCATATTCGATCCTTCCATATCTAATGAGCATCAAACCATAATTACTAATGTTCCTTCTCTAATCAATCAAGAGCCACCTATCCAACCCATTCCAACTAACAAAAAACCTCTCAAAATCATTCATTTCATCCCCTCCTCCTATTAAGTCTTCTATTGTGTTACCAGTCCAACTAAGCAACCACCTCTCAAAATCCATCCTCCATCCCCTCCTCCTATCGAGTCTTCTACAAAATTACCAATTACAGCTAAAAACCCACCTCTCAAAACCCATCCTCCATCCTCTCCTCCAATCAATTAATATACAATGTTACCCATTCCAACTAAGAAACCTCCTTTAAAAATCAGTCCTCCCACAACCCAAAAACCAACCATCGTCGTATTCCAAATTCTACCACTCATTATGATAACAATATGGTTTCTTATGAAGCATTTCAAACTCCCTTACCATCACAATATCTATATTTTTTCATCACATATCTCTTCATCATTGGCATACTTGGGGGCATTGTACTCTCCATTCTAGCACTATCACTTGTTTCTAGCATATATTATCATACTTTACGCTCTATGCTTCATGTTTAATATTCTTAAGCACTCCTACACCTTTGGTACACACATTATATCATCATTACCCTATGATCCACTCTTTTGTTATGGTTCGCACTTTACTATTGAGGGATAATTCATCTATGTACCTCACATCATTCACACTCGCACTCTATGCTTCATGATGCATCCTTTCTAAGCTACTACTCTCACACAAGACACTCATTTCCCGATGACATACTCTTGTTCGATGGATCATTCTTAACTATTGAGGGATCATTTATAAATGAACCAAATATTATACATATCTATTGGGGTATGCATCTCGTTCCATATTCACAATTTTCATACCATACCATCACACTTTCACAGCATTTGCATATCTTGGTTGCATTTACTCTTACTCGCCTATACTACTTACATGTTTCATTTTTCATACTATGCTAGACAAATAATTAGTATGTAAATTATATTTTTCTATATACACATGTGTGTTCACTTGGTATTTGGAAGTGAATGAAAATATATTACATCTCCTTCCACATTTCATGATGCTCGATAATGTATCCCTTTCTAATCCCATCGAGGATCCCTGGGGAATCGACATTTACTACTCTCATACTACACACATTATAAAGTTATATTGTTACATTATTTACTACTTTTTATTAAATTCACTTTAATTTTTGCTTCTATATACACACTTTGACATACAATTTATCTTTCTAACATGCTAACAGGGTGCTTCATGTGCATCGTTTGTCTTGCAGGTACATACAACCATGGTTATCTAATACATTTTCCTTGCTACTATTTACTATTGTATGTTATTCTTTCTAGGATATGCCATGTGTCTTGTAGGCTCATTGTATGATTTTGGCCACTTTAGTTGTGATTGTCTTGTGACATTTTGAGTGATGTCCCATGTTTAAAACCCACTTTTGTGATTCATATTTGTAGTGCCCCGTCTCGGGACACCGAAACCACACCGAAATGTAACTAAAATTTTGGGTAATTTTTTTTGAAAGTAATTAATACGAACCCTAAACCGATCTCCATTATTATTTATTTTAACTAAATTAATTTGCTCAAACATTAAATACTCATTTTCCCTAAGTTATCTAATTATTATTATTTCTTTTATTGAGTTTACTAAGGTCATCTCAAATTTTCTACACCCCATTTGAGTTTTATTAATTTTCCCTTATGTTTATTTATTTTCATGAAAGATGCGGAGACAACATAATGGAGTGGAGGTCGCCAATGTGGGAGGTGGCATGGCAAAGGAAGGGCGGTGGCGACATGAGACCATCGTGAGCCAAGGACAAAGCAGGGACAGGGGAAAGGAAGCCCACGCAGGGAGTGGGGAGGGTTCAGCCCTCCCCAAATTTTGTTTATTATTTTATTTTTATTTTTTGGTTTAAAATTTAATACGATTTTTTTAATTAACTAATTAATATATATATATATATATATATATATACACACACATATCAAACTTACAAGACATATTTGTGTTACTATAATATTTTTAAAAAGGGAAAACAAAGTTTTATTGATTAAAAGTATTTACATTATAAAACAAAAACCACATTTGGTGTGCAATTACATTTCAACAACAAATTTATATACATTGCATGAGAATTATTTCTTTGACTTGAAAGATTTCAGGTTTTAGTTTATAACTTCATGAATTAGGAAGCTTAAAAAAATTCGATAACTATGTACATTAAGATGATTTTCCCTACTTTGAGATTGCAAATAATGAAACCAAATGAAAGACATTGACTAAGCTAACAAAAAGTGAGAGGGGTAGGAACATAAAATCTACTTATTTCATCCATTCAAATAAGTTAACCAAGAAGGAAAGTAAAACTAGTCTTATTCTATTCTCTAAATTTGTAAAAATTATAAGAATAAGTGTATTTCAAGAATGATATTAAATTTACATTTAAATTTTACAAAAATGAAATCTACAACAAGAATAAATGAACTATCCAATAACTCGTCTTTCCTTCAAAATGGAGTTTCCATTAATCCATAAGAATAACAATTATTTTACAAGCTTTCATTTTAAGAGCTTAAACTCCCAAATCCAATATGTTTCCACAATCCATGACATACTCAAGTGTCTTTATTACAAACTTCTTGACAAGAATGAAGGAAGGTTGTGCAAGAAAAAGTGATTCAAGTCTACAAGTAATACAATACAATATGGGAATTTTTACAAGACTTCAAAGCTCCCACAAAGGCATATTAATTATAGTTACATTCAGAGTGATTGCCACATAACTTGTAAATAAAGAGAGAAGCCAATAAATCAAGGACTTCAACCAGCTTCCAACTTGTTATCCAACTTCAATTTCCTTCAAAAAATCCAACATAAGGAGAAGAAGAGTTTGTTTAACCACCCAACCTTTAGGCATCATTACATGCCTTTCCAAGGTTGGAAGGCATGCTAGCCTCCCCCAAGCCCATGGGAAAGAGGACTACTATCCAAAACTTTGCACAAGAGTAAGGGTGAACAACCAACATTACATTCACATAAAACAATACAAATATTAAAACAAGACATCAATTTTGCAAGATGAAAAGAGGAGAAACCATGTTCTACCTCTAAAATGGGGAAGAGAAGAAAGGAGTTCTCCAAAAGTTGTAACCAACATTAGTTACAAAAAACCAAGAACTCCACACCCTCCTTATTCCTCCAAATTCATTCAAACCCTCCTTATTTCTCCACCCTTTCACCAAATCCTTCTTGGAAGGATTTTCAAACCCCAAAGGGGTTTCCTCACCAAGAATGGGGAAGGAGGTTCAAGCCATATGAACCACCTTCCCCACCTCAAACCATTTGAGGGGAGTAACATAAATCCTACAAGGCTTTCCCATCAAGCCATGAGGATTGAGAGGGAAAAATCCCTCTCTCTTCCCCCACAAACTCCAAAACTCCATCATGCCATATGATGGATGGAGCAAAATAAGTAAAACAACAATTAAAATCAACATGCAACAACACACATTTTAAATAACCAAGACTAATATCTAACATGATATAAAACACACAAATGAGCTCAAGGAGCCTACCTCCAAAAGCTCTCCAACTTCTAACTTTTCCACTTCTTGGCCCAAGCAAGCTCTAGCTCCAAAATCCACAAGCCTCCAAGAAAAAGCTCCCAAAAAAGTTCTCTTCTTTCCCCATGAGGATAATTTGAAGAGGAGCAAGTAATATCCTCACAAATGAGGGGGTGACATGTGTCACCCCTCTTCCCTCGAGTCAAATATTCTCAAAATAAAAGGAGAAAAGATAAAATAACTTTTAACCCTCTTCTCCCAAATTACCCAAAATGATAAAAAAAACAAACTTGTGCAACTTTTAACAAAGCACACTTACCCATCCACCTTACATGGATGTGACCAAAGGAAGGAAAAATGGGAGGGAAACTCCCTCTAAGCCTTGGAAATAAGCCCCCCTACCTATTAGGTAGGGTCCAAGGGCCCATTTTCATGCTAAGTGAACTCCTAAACTAAAAGGGTCACTAAAAATGCCTAAAATAGCCCAATTTCAGGTTTTGCACACTTGGGCACAAGGGTAGAGGGTGTGGGGCCACCCAAGGGTTCACATGTGACCCTAATCCCTTTTGATTAAACACATCATTAAACTAACTCAAAACTTAATGTAAGTGGGGCCATTAAGTCCCCAAAACAAGTTCTGACACAAACACACCTAAGAAAATTAATAATACAAGACATATTACATTACAAATGAGGGTCACTCATGGTGCCCAAAACAATAAACTCTAATACTAAGGCCTCATACAATAAACACAGTTAGGACTTAGCCCCATGGGCTACTTGTGCAAAATTGTGTAGCTGGCCTGAATCCCACGTTCTCCTGTGACCTGTCACCTGCACACTCATTGCACACATTAAACGCACATGTCTGATAAAATGTGAATCAACTACTCAATAAGATATCAATGAATTCTAAACTAGCATATCATCTTTCTGGAATCGAAAATGTGACAACGTGCACAATTATACACAATTCACCATAAGTTAGACATAATGATAAAGTGACATATATCCATAGAATCCAAACATGCAACTAACTGAGTATCCATCAATATAATTATGGTCCAAAACAACATCATATCAATTAGTATCCATGACATCATAAGATAATGTGACAACATAGTAATCAAGCTAAATTGGCGCTATACACCTAAATCTCCATACATGTCTAATAAGATCAAATATCCTAATGTAATGTCCAAAATATATCAAATCCCCTCTGTCAAAAACATGTCTATGAGAAAAAAATAACAAAAAATAAATGAGGCTATAAAAATGTGGGCACTACATCCCCCTCTACTAAAATTAGACTTCCTCCTGGAAGTCACTAGAAGAGATAGGGATATCTAGCCCTCAATGGTGTAGCATCCTCCCAGGTAGCTATTGTCTCATCATATCTGTCCCACACTCTAACCTGGTCCAAGTCTTGACCCCCGAAGGGCCAACCTCTGGTGCTCCAGTATGCGTACGGGCTCCAGTCTCCACTGTCCTCCATCCTCTACCTTGTAATGTCGACCAATCCAAAACATGAGAAACATCATGTACATATCTACGTAGTATAAAAACATGAAATACATTGTGGGCCCATGCAAGGCATGGTGGAAAGCTAGGTGATAGGCAACTAGACCGATGACCTCTAAAATATCAAAAGGCCCCACAAAATGAGGCGATAGCTTAGAACCCTTTCCATAGCGGATTGGGCTCTTATGAGGATGAACTCTCAAGAAGACTTTGTCACCCACTGAGAAGTGACGATCAATCCTCTTGGTGTCCACATACGCCTTTGCGTGCTCTCTATCCTGCTCAAGTCATTGTCTAATTAGAATAACCTACTGCTCTAAGTCCTGTAGATAAGTTGGTCCTAGAATAATCTTGTCATCTAGTCTGTCCCAACTCAAAGGTGTCTTGCAAGGTCGACCATATAAATCCTGGTAGGAGCCATACCAATGGAACTATGATAGCTATTGTTGTAAGCAAACTCAACTAAATGAAGATAATCTTCCCACTTCTTCTATTGGTCCATCACATACATCCTCAACATGTCCTCTAGTACCTGATTAACTCTCTCTCTGTCCATCTATCTCTGGATGATATGTTGAGCTGAAATTAATCTAAGTACCAAGAGTGGCCTGAAAGGAAGTCCAGAAAACTGAAGTGTAAATGGTATCCCTATCATTGATGATGGTCTTTCGAAATCATGCAATCCTAACAATGTCCTCCATAAATACTTTGGTGATGGCTTGTGCATTATAGGTGACCTTGGTTGGTGAGAAATACACAACCTTGGTCAACTTATCCATGGTGACCATAATGGCATCATGATGATAAGAAGACATAGGGAGTCTCGACTATGAAATCCATGGAGATCACATCCCATTTCCACTCGAGAATATCATGAGGATGTAAGAGTTCTCAAGGGATGAGAATGCTCTTGCCTTGACCCTCTGGCACTCCAAGCAATGTGTAACAAAATCTGCTATGTCCCGTCAAAGACTAGGCCAATAATATAACTCCCTCATATCAGCATGCATTTTCTTTACTCCTGGATGTGTTGCATATGGAGCTCGATGAGCCTCTATAAGGATGAAGCTACGCAGATCACCTGACTTAGGCACATAGATGTGCCTATGGAACCAAAGTAAACCATTTGCCTCTAAAATACACCCTAAATATCTTCCCTCTAATGAACCCTATGACTCCAACATCTGTCTAGCACCCTCATAAAACATGTCCTCTAGAAGATGCTCAAGAATCCTACCTCTCAAATCTAATAATAATGTCAATAAAGCAAGCACATGTCATCATCTACTAAGTGCATCTACAACAACATTTTCCTTTCCTTTGATATACACATGTGCCTCCATTTCATACTCACATAGGAACTCCATCCAACGCCGTTGATTGATGAGCGTTGAGGTTCGGTTGTGAGAAGATATGTTACTGTTATGATGATCATCCTCAAAATGAAAGGTCTACCCAAAAGGAAGTGTCGCCAACGCACAAGTGCATGAACAACTGCTACAAGCTCCAAGTCATGGTAGGATAGTTAAGCTTGTAGTCTTTGAGCTTACACGACTCAAAGGAAATCACCCGATACTCCTGCATAAGAACGGATCCCAAACCCTCTAGTGATGCATCAGTGTAAACAACAAAATCCTCTATCGGGTTTGGAACTTCTAAGATGGGCATCATGGTTAACCTTTCCTTAAATAACTGAAAGGCATGCTCACACTTTTCTGACCAATCAAACTTCTTCCCTTTTCTTTGCAGAGAAGTAATAGGGTGAGCAATCCTGGAGAAATCCTGGACAAACCTGCGGTAGTAACCTACTAAGCCCATAAAACTCCTCACCTCGGTGGTGATGTGAGTGTTGGCCTATTCCATCCATAGCTTGTATCTTAGAGGGATCTACTGAGATACCCTCTCCTGATATGATGTGACCCAAGTACTGAATCTCTGTCTAAAGAAGCTACATTTTCCAAGTTCCCATACAACTTCTACTCTCTCAAAACCTGTAGTACCTATCTCAAATGCTCCTCGTGTTCCTCCTCGGAATGAGAATATATCAATATATCATCTAGGAACACTAAGACAAAGTGATCTAGAAAGGTCTTGAATACTCCATTCATGAGGCTCATGAAGACAACTAGGGCATTAGTCAAACCAAATGGAACAATGGTGAACTCATAATGCCCATAACATGTGCGAAAAGTTGTCTTATGAATGTCTACATCTAATATGCACAACTGATGGTACCTTGACTTGAGATCAATTTTGGAGAACACTCTAGCTCCCGCATCTGATCAAACAAGTCATCAATCCTAGGGAGTGGATAACGGTTCTTTATTGTGACTTTGTTGAGCTTCCTGAAGTCTACACAAAGTCTGAGAGAACCATCCTTCTTTTCACAAAATATGACATGGCGCTCCCCAAGGAGATACACTAGGATGAATGAGACCCTTCTCCAACAACTCCTCTAACTAAGAATATTGAGCTCATGAAGCTTTGGAGTCGTCATCTGATAGGGTGCCCTAGAAACTGGTGCGGATCCGGCACTAAATCGATGGTGAAATCCACCTCTCTGTAGGGTGGTAACCTGAAGCTCACACTGAAACACATTGCATACTCCTCAAAACTACATGATCATCTAAGGGTGAATGCTCTGAGTGCTCTCTCTGATCGATCACTAATGGTGATAGTAAAACAACTAACACCCTCTCTTACATTCTCTCACTTGATTTAATTAGCCAAGATCATACGCAAAGAGATAGGCCTCTACATCCCTGATATCACAACTACACTCCCAAGATCATCCTGACACTCAATGACCTTATTTCTACAATCTACCTTAGCTCGATGAGCCTCGAGCCAATCCATACCCAAAACTACCTGATAGGATCCTAGAGGAATAACTCGAGGTCAGGAGTAGTGGAGAAGACTCCTAAATCAAGTACACAACTCTCCACATACGAGTCCACTGATGAGTTTGACCCCATAGGCCAACTCAACCTACTAATTATCTAGTTGCCTAGCCACCACTAGCCCACACTAGTCCACTATAGAAGGAGATACAAAATAATTTGAAGCACCTAAATCAAAAAGTACTGAGACATAAATACCCCTGATAGTACTTTTCATCTCAATGACTATGGCCTGATGCTCAACCTAATGGCTATCAACCATTGCATAAACACAATGGGCATGTCCCACGTCACCCACCATCTACTTGGATCTAGAGGCTCTCTATGTATCCATGGTAGTGGGTTTGTGTGGACACATACGCACATAGTGATCAAGGGACCCACAAATAAAACATCCTCCTGTACCCCTCTGAGATGGGGTCCCTCTTGTACTCTAGTGCACTGATCCTACCGGTCCAACCCTAATGAACTGCTGCATGTGAGCTAAATTTGCCATACCTGCTTTGAGTACCTTGTCTCTGATCCTAGCTCCACCAAAACCTCCTCTAGTGCCACCTCTCTTTAAAGCTCTGAGTCTATCTAGCCCTCTACTGCTGGGCCATGATGTTGCGTCTGCTATTGTGGGTGCGGTGGAGCCCTCGTGGCTGTTGGTGGAGGCCAAAATCCTCCTCTAGGGGGTGGTGTTATACCCCATGACCTCTGACTCTGAAAGGCCTGTATCCTATCCTGAAACTTGCTCTTGTTTCTATCTCGGTGCTCCTATGCCTTGGTCCTGTTCTCCTCAGCTAAGTAGGCCTTCTCAATGACGGCCTTCTCAAGCGTGGGAGGAGATAACATCCTAATTGCTCTATTTATATCTTCCCTAATAAACTTTAACCTGTAATTTCTCATCTTGCAGGTAATCCACATGCTGCGTAGAAGATCCACAAACATGCTCTCATCTTGTGCGCGATGAGATCCTGTCGTAAGTCATGAAACTCATCGATCCTCTTCTGCACAAAATGCTCTAACATATAGCGAGCCCTGAATCACTCCTCGAACATCTCCCAGGTCACTGTCTCTTGAGTCAAATGGAGCTTCCACTCCTCATTCCTCCACCAAATGCTTGCTGCGTCTCTGGAGGAGGTGTATGGTGAACCTTGCCTTGACATTTCTCTCGTAAGAGTGCAAGCCAAAGTAACTATCCAAGCTAAGGAGCCATGACTCAGCCCCAAAGCCATCTGTAGAGCCGGTGTAAGTAGGCGGCTGCAAGTGAAGAAGATCTCTAATCACACTGCCTATATCCCGATCCTGGCGATGTAAACCAACAGGTGAGTGGGGTCACCTATCCCCAAATGGTCCCTCAAGACTGTGTGAGCAGCTACGATGGTACAAGGCTACCCTCTCATGATGAACGGAAGGGCTACGTGACC
The DNA here is from genome assembly GCA_018340775.1 of Taxus wallichiana var. yunnanensis. Classification (NCBI taxonomy): domain Eukaryota; kingdom Viridiplantae; phylum Streptophyta; class Pinopsida; order Cupressales; family Taxaceae; genus Taxus; species Taxus wallichiana. The sequence continues at coordinate 783,003,908 of CM031244.1, read as the reverse complement.
TCTCCCACCTCGGGTATCATGCTCTGGCAGCTCACGGTGTATGTCATTTACTATCGGCTCCTCGACTCCTAATGGAATCTCCTCCTCTCTCACCTCCTTTGGTGGTGGAAGACGCTGCTGCACAATGTCAATCAACTGCTGAAGAGCCTCTAAGATTTGAGGTCCTAGCTTGGGTTCTGCGGTTTGGGCGTAGGTGAACTACGTCCCAAACCCCTAACAGGTCATCATCTCATGGGTTCATCCAATAAACGAGGTATGAAAATGGTTATTAAATTATAATGGTTTACATGAATGTGGTTTAATTTTTTTTATTAATATTACTAAATATTTTATATTTTTTTAAACTAATTAATTAATTACCCAGAGTGTCCACGTGTGCGAACCTACACTCTGATACCAAATGTAGTGCCCTCGCCTTAGGACACCGAAACCACACCGAAAAGCGAGACTAAAAATTTTAGGTAAATTTTTTTTTTTTTGAAAGTAATTAATACGAACCCTAAACAATCTCCATTATTATTTATTTTAACTAAGTTAATTTTCTCAACCATTAAATACTCATTTGCCATTAGTTATCTAATTTTATTTTTTTTAGTCTACTAAGGTCATCTCAAATTTTCTACACTCCCATTTGAGTTTTATTAATTTTCCTTATGTTTATTTATTTACCCACACACACCACATAGGTTATTTTACATTCCCATAAAAGTATCATGACTTAAAGTATGTAGGATTGACTTTAGGCCATTGGATCAAATCTAATTTAACCCTTGATTTCAAATAACCCTAAAGTTGCCCTAGATTTCTCTATGTTTTCTTTTCTCTCTTTCCGGTTTTCATTTTATTTTTTTCTTGCAGTTTTCTTGACGGTGGAGGAGCTGGAAGTTTGTTTTATCCTTATTGTTTTTGTTTGTGAAAACCCAAACACAAAACTAATATAGAGATGTATATATTTTTAATCACCTAGTGTGGCCACATTTTTTTTTTTCTTTTGATGAAAGTGCAACGAGGAGGTGGAAGGTGGTGGCTGGGAGGGAATTTAGCATGGAGGAGGAGGGAATTTAGAGCAGATTGGGAGGAAGGGAGGGGCATACGTGGAGGAGGGACAGCACATGGAGGAGGGAAGGGGGAAGAGGGGAGTTAGAGGCCGTGAGGTTTGGGCGTGGTGGACAATGTGGAGAGGGGGGTTTGGTGGTGCGAGCGGGGCGTGCGTGGGGAGGGGGAAACAATGGTGGGAGTGGAGGTCAATGGTGTGGGAGGTGGCATGGCGATGAGGGGGTAGCACACAATAGCGTGGCGAGCCAGGGGACAGCGGTGGTGGGGATAGGGGAAAGGAAGCCACAGAGGAGTGGGGGGGTCGACCCTCCCCAATTTTGATTGTTTATTATTTTTATTTTTATTTTTTTTTTTTTTTTTTTTTTTTTTAAAATTTAATAAAAATTTTTATAATTTATATATATATACATATCATATTACAAGATATATTTGTGTTACTATAATATTTTTAAAAAGGGAAAACAAACTTTTATTAATTAAAAGTATTTACATTATAAAACTAAAACCACATTTGGTGTGCATTATATTTGAACAACAATTTATATACATTGCAGAAATTATTTCTTTCAACTTAAGATTTTCAGATTTAGTTTATAACTTGGCAAAGTAGGAAAGATTAAAACTTTTCGATAACTATGTAATTAATATTATTTTCCCTACTTTGAGATTATATAAATAATGAAACCAAATAATTTGAAATACATATTTGACTAAGCTTAACACTTAGTAAGAGGGGTAGAACATAAAATCTACTTATTTCATCCATTCAACTAAGTTAACCAAGAAGGAAAGTAAAACTAGTCTTATTCTATTCTCTAAATTTTCAAAACTTTATAAGAATAAGTGTATTTTAAGAATGATATTAAATTTTACATTTACACAAGTTTCAACATTTTACAAAATGAAATATACAACAAGAAAAAATGAACTATCCAATAACTCATCTTTCCTTCAAAATGGAGGTTCCATTAATCCATAAGAATAACAACTATTTTACAAGCTTTCATTTTAAGAGCTTAAACTCCCAAATCCAATATGTTTCCACAATCCATGACATACTCAAGTGTCTTTATTACAAACTTCTTGACAAGAATGAAGGAAGGTTGTGCAAGAAAAAGTGATTCAAGTCTACAAGTAATACCAATACAATATGGGGATTTTTACAAGCCTTCAAAGCTCCCACAAAGGCATATTCATTAAAGTTACATTGAGAGTGATTTTCACATAACTTGTAAACAAAGAGAGAAGCCAATAAATCAAGGACTCCAACCAACTTCCAACTTGTGATCCAACTTCAAATGCCTTCAAAAGAATCCAACACAAGGAGAAGAAGAGCTTGTTTAACCACCCAACCTTTAGGCATCATCACATGCCTTTCCAAGGTTAAAAGGCATGCTAGCCTCCCCCAAGCCCATGGGAAAGAGGACTACTATCCACAACTTTTCACAAGAGTAAGGGTGAACAACCAACATTACATTCACATAAAGACAAGACAAATATTAAAACAAGACATCAATTTTGCAAGATGAAAAAGAGGAGAAACCATGTTCTACCTCTAAAATGGGGAAGAGAAGAAAGGATTTCTCCAAAAAAAGTGTAACCAACATTAGTTGTAAAAACCAAGATCTCCACACCCTTCTTATTCCTCCAAAGTCATTAAAACCCTCCTTATTTCTCCACCCTTTCACCAAATCCTTCTTGGAAGGATTTTCAAACCCCAAAGGGGTTTTCTCACCAAGAATGGGGAAGGAGGTTCAAGCCATATGAACCACCTTCCCCACCTCAAAACCATTTGAGGGGAGTAACATAAATCCTACAAGGCTTGCCCATCAAGCCATGAGGATTGAGAGGAAAAATCCTCTCTCTTCCCCACAAACTCTAAAACTCCATCATGCCATATGATGGATGGAGCGAAAATAAATTAAAAAAAAAAATTAAAATCAACATGTAACAACACACATTTTAAATAACCAAGACTAATATCTAACATGATATAAAACACACAAATGAGCTCAAGGAGCCTACCTCCAAAAACTCTCCAACTTCTAACTTTTCCACTTCTTGGCCCAAGCAAGCTCTAGCTCCAAAATCCACAAGCCTCTAAGCAAAAGCTCCCAAAAAAGTTCTCTTCCTTCCCCATGAGGATAATTTGAAGAGGAGCAAGCAAAAATCCTCACAAATGAGGGGGTGACATGTGTCAACCCTCTCTTCCCTCAAGGTCAAATATTCTCAAAATAAATGAGAGAAAAGATAAAATAACTTTTAACCCTCTTCTCCCAAATTACCCAAAATGATAACAAAACAAACTTGTGCAACTTTTAACAAAGCACACTTACCCATCCACCTTACATGGATGTGACCAAAGGAAGGAAAAATGGGAGGGAAAATCCCTCTAAGCCTTGGAAATAAGCCCCCTACCTATTAGGTAGGGTCCAAGGGCCCATTTTCATGCTAAGTGAACTCCCAAACTAAAAAGGGGTCACTAAAAATGCCTAAAATAGCCCAATTTCAGGTTTGGCACACTTGGGCACAAGGGTAGAGGGTGTGGGGCCCACCCAAGGGTTCACATGTGACCCTAATCCCTTTTTATTAATTACATCATTAAACAAACTCAAAACTTAATGTAAGTGGGGTCATTAAGTCCCCAAAACAAGTTTACAACACAAACTAAACACCCTAAGCAAAATTAATAATACAAGACATATTACATTACAAAGGAGGGTCACTCATGGTGCCCAAAACAATAAACTCTAATACTAACGCCTCATATAGTAAACATCAAGTAGACTTAGCCCTGTGGGCTACTTGTGCAAGATTGTGTAGCTGGCCTCGAATCCCACGTTCTCCTATGACCTGTCTTGCACACATTAAACGATAAAATGTGAATCAACTACTCAATAAGATATCAATGAATTCTAAAGTAGCATATCATCTTTCTAGAATCAAAATGCGACAATGTGCATAATTATACACAATTCACCATAAGTTAGACATAATGATAAAGTGACATATATCCATAGAATCCAAACATGCAACTAATTGAGTATCCATCAATATAATTACGGTCCAAAACAACATCATATCAATTAGTATCCATGACATCATAAGATAATGTGACAACATAGTAATCAAGCTAAATTGGCGCTATACACCCAAATCTCCATACATGTCTAATAAGATCAAATATCCTAATGTAATGTCCAAAATATATCAAATCCCTACCGAAACATGTCTATGAGAAAAAAGAACAACAAATAACTGAGGCTATAAAAATGTGGGCACTACAATATTTTTACACACTTGTTTGTTACATTATCTTCTATTGCATGTTATCTTTTACTACTAACACTTTTATTAGCATAATTTGTTTACATGTGCCTTGGTTTTAACCATGCACTTACCCTACACCCCGTAGGTATTCTTTATCAAATATGCATATCAAACTTCGTCCTCTCCTTTGGGCTGCATTCTCCTTCTATCGTCGTATGCACCCCAAATGAGGGGGGCATACATTGGGTGAACAAATCACCCCTACAAATTCTCAAAGCTACACAAGATAGAAATAACACAATAACACAAGCTACGTAACGACCCAAAATTTTACTTGGGTCCAAAACACGAGTAGATACTAGTTCCCACTATCGATAGTAGCGTTTGTTTGTTTTGTGTACTCCCATGGTCATTAATGACCTAGGGGCAAACATAATCATTTTCTCATTATAACACAAATACAACAATTTATAGAGAAGTTATATATAGTAACAAGGACTTTCCTTCAATCACAAAATGTATTCTATCTCCTACAATCAATACAATCGAAACAATTTAGAACTAATCGAAACTAATTGGGACAAATGAACAAATCAAGATGTATCATCTATAGTGGTGCTTATTGGGTAGAGTTTTGTAAGGAGAGTAAAACAATACCTCTCCCCCCAACACTTTCTCTTTGGGTTGATATCACCCAAGAAACTTGCACTTGGTGAGATCACCCAAAACTTCACACTCTGCGTGAGATCACCTAAAAACATTTCACTCACCTTGAGATCTCCCAAAAACTTTCTTTTTGCATGATATCACCCAAAACACTCACCATTAGCATTTAAATCTGCAACTTTAAGCAACATTACAAACTTTCTTTCTCATACTCTATTTTACATATTAGGTATGTCCTTAATACACAACAAGGATTACCCTACATCAGCAAATACAAGCACAACAATAGGTACAAGCTACATGTACGCTTAACCCTTAAGGTCCACTTCTCTTTTTTTATAGTCTCCATGCTTCACTTTGCAATCACTTCATACTTCACTTGTCCACTCAGCACACTATCCACCACACTCTCTATAGATCATAAAGTACACATCTTTTGACTACTTTATGCTATCGAGTATTCACTCAACAACATAAAGTGGGGTAAAATGTAGACACAAAATCTATGCACTTGGGTACATTTCTAGGTCCTAAAATCATGCTATAATTTACATGATTCCTAAGCAAGAAAAATAGTAATTGACAACTCCCTTTAGCCTTTTACTTTGTCTTCTATACTTTCATTGGCTTTATACATCTTGCACTCTTTCCAACATTTGACTATTTTATCTTTCTATGGCCTCAAACACTAGTGCCCAGTTGGGACACTAGATTTAGGCACGCGATATCCTATTCGGTGCTCATATCCTATATGCACTTTATTTTTCCTATCCTTTTTGACCCCTTTCACTTCTTAATTACTTTTTACTACTTTGGGTCATCCTTTTAGTTGTCAATTAAAAATTCAAACAAGGGAATCATATAAATATATAGTTATGTTTTCAAAATAAGGACCAAGCACTAAGCATTACTATTACCACCTAAGATTGCAACCAAAGGCACTAAAACACTTCAAAGGAATCCATCTAGCACTAATACAAGGGAAAACGGTTGTATCACTTCTACATATACTACATAACAGAGGAATTTGATTCTATTCCATTCACACATACTATACAAGAGTCTTTTATTTTACCAAACATCCCAAGGCATGCATTGACACATCACCTAGACAAATTTGACTTCTCACTCGAAGCACGCAAGGGTACCAGTCCCTCTTTATGCAAGCCTTGTCAAGAAGTTAACTGATGTATACATACATGTAAATCATATCCATAATAATAATACAAGTATAAACCATAAGTATATCTAGATTATAACCACATGCAATAATAACTTATACAATAATCAAGATTAGATTTACCATACAAGATCTAGTCACGAATATGTCAACAACCAATATCCAACCACAAAGATCCATTTAATTAATTACTATAAAACACATAATTTTTATATATATAAATATTAATTTCATCATAAGTCATGTGGGCTCATAACCAACAACATAACTATAAAAAAATTAGGATATGATCATCCCTCTCAATCATATAAATTAGTACATATATAGGAGTGGGGACTTTCCCTTCACCATATAGGAATCCTCAAAATAGGCTACATACTAAAAATAAACATGCTCCACTAAAATATAACCACAAAAGCATGAAAATTTTTCTAACAATACAACATCTATAGATAAATCTAGTTCACATCCTATTATTAGATCAAAACTATGCATGTTGTTTGATCTTCCTTTTATCCCAAAATAACCTTGAGTGACTTCCAAGTCTTCTCACTATTGTGTGCTCTTCACTCCATGTCTTTAATTAGCCTTATGCAAAATAGCTAAGTCTTTACACCATGATTTTACCTAGTGTGCCCCTTTCTTGCCAAAATTCGCACACATCCGATTCCTTCATGTCATTTTCTTCCATGCCTCTAATACTTAGCCATATTTTGTCATCCCAACATTACCCCACACTAATTTCATTTCCACCCTCAGAAATGGGTAATCATGCCTTGAATTCTCCATAAATAAAGAATAAGGAACAAAAGAATAATTATACATAAAAATAAATAATACATTGGCGTGTTACCCTTTAGAAGGAAGAATCAACTCTGGATATTCACTCTTAACTTCTACTTCTAAGTCATTCCAATCATTGAGTGCCTTACTTTTATTTTCGTGGATGTTTACAAGTACTCCCTCCATTTCATCGATTTCACACTCTCACTTTCGTTCTTAAATACACTAAGAATGTTGGCTAAACTAGATACCATCCCTTCCATCACATCCATTCACCTTGCAATGAGTTTCCCAAGGTCCTTGATCTTCTCCTCATGAGTTTTCCAAGATATCAAGTGCATCATGCTTTTCTTCCAATAGAATGAGCTTCTCCTCATGCATAAGTGACTCATCATGTTTCACCGCAAGGACTACATCTTCTTCCACCAAGTTCCTTGTCTTGATGATTGATTCAGATCCATGCAAATGTTCAATTCCATATCCACCTTTTTCATTTCATCCTTTAAAGTCTATAACAAAGACTCATAACTTATAATCTTGTTTCACTATCATTACCTTAGCTCTCTCTCTTTAAGATTTACCATCCTTCGGCTTTAGCATTCACATTGGACCCTCATCTAATTTCATATGAACTAGTTGTAATTAATCCAAAGTATATGGAAACATATCTACCACTCTTTCTTCCAAATATAACCTCTAATTCAAAATCACATCACCTATCTACTCGCCATATAGTAAGTTTTGTACACACCTTATACTCAATTATCTCTTTTTCTTCTCTAGACACTTAATATTTATATCCTTATCCTTTTTATCTTCCAATAGATCACGAATAGTTTCCTCTTTATCAATGTTTATGCATGCAACTTATGCATATAGCTTAGTTAATACATTTCTTACGTGGTCATTTAACATCTATGTCGGTTTTATCAAGTTATGTGGCATGAATGCAAACTTTCCTCATCCTCTTAGAAATGTAAGATTCCTCACATACATCAAAATCAGTTCATCCATGTAGTCTACATATTCCATGAACATTGTTTACAGGTGCGTGTAGTCACTATATCTAGATCCATCAACTCCCATCCATATAATTGTTCACTCGCAATAGTGCTCTAGAACCTGGTGTAAATTATATTTGTCACATGTCATCAACATAAGCCAAGGTTCTGCGTTCTTACCACCTCATCTTCCTTGGGTTCATTGGTTTTCTCACCTACGTTCTCTTGTGTTTCAGCCCCACATTATTTATACTTCCTCTTCTCCATCGCCATTTTCCTTACGTGACATTTTCTACCAATTATGTGTCTCACCAATGAAAATTTCCTCTACATGTCCCTACACACTTATACCGAGGACTTACTCCTTGAACATAGGTTTCTCGCCACCTATCTCCTCATCTTCTCGCACTTCCAAACTAGGTGTTGGAACCACTTCTTACGGACTTCTATGTGAATATTTTTCTTCATCACTATCCTTAATAGGAACATACTTCTAACGCCTCTTTCTTTCCTCTACATTTTTCACCGATGTTACATGCAGAGATCTCCTTATTGGTTGTGATGGTCCAGCACTAGTGTTTTTTCCCATACACCTTCTACGTAAAATTCTTCTAGTATGATATTGTAACACCCACAAATTGTTACCCACAAAACCCAAGACAACCAACACTAAATTTAAAAAAATTACTAAATACATTTTTATTTTTTTAAAACAAACGCAATTTTTAGTTCCTTTCTCTATTAACAAATAGTCATTTTAATTAATTATTAAATTATAATATTCAATTTCCAATTTGGCTTAAAATGTCATTTAATAATTTATTATTTTAGGGCTAAGTCTAATTTTCCTTTCCATTCAAACAAGACTATAAAATTTATTCCTACTTATAAACATTGTCCAAATTACTAAGGGAAGCATTTCTTTTAATTATCACTAGGTCATGGCCTCTATATTTTTTTAAAAAGTCATTAAATAAATCATAAAGGATTACAATTTAGAGTTAACTTATACACCACTTAAGTGGCCCCATTTAAACTTGACCCATGCATTCAAATGATAACCTCACCTAACTCCCACCTAACATTTGTAGGGAAGAATCTTGGCCATTGGATGAAATCAATCTAGGCCATTGGATCTAAGAAATTCCAAACAACCCTAAACATATCTATGGAGTCTTTTATTCATTCATTGACTTATTTTTTTCATTTTGTTTTGCAGGTTTAAGGGAAAGAGAGGAAGCCATGGAAGAGGAAAAGGATCTTGGGATGGATACACACAACTCCAAGCTTATTTGATTTTCTTTGATTGTTATTCTATTCTACCCTATCCTAGGTTTGGTTGTAAATTCCATTATTTTTTGTAAATTTGTTTCAATGTAAATACCCATTTGGGTATATGGCATTTTCCCAATAGATCTAAAAAATTTTGTAATATATACACTCTTTTAATTTGAGTATATATACTTGTGTATATCTCCAAACCTACGAATATATATATTTATATTTATAAAAATTATTTAACACATGATATGGTCACAGTCTACAACAAATGTCTGTGTTAAAAATGTCAAATGGTTGCTTGATATATAAAAACATGGTTTAAATTAGTTGGTGGGGACTCCCCCACCACCCACATTGTGTTTAATTAATATAGAATAGGGAGAGGGGTCACCGACCCCGCCCCGTCCCATTAACATATGGGGTGGGGGTGGCGTCACCGACCCTCCCCACCCCTTTTCCACTCTAAAACAATAACCATGGCCGCATTGGGTAAACAAGTAATTTTTTAAAAAAATTAGAAATTTTATTTATTAGAAGGTTTTATTAATACATATATTAATAATTGTTTAAATATTAATAATATATATATATATATATATATATATATATAATTAATATTTTCACTTCATGTTTATTATTAAATTTCAATAATATTAATATGTTAATAAAATAAAATAATTGAACTTGTAAATAAATTCTTATATATATATATATATATAAGAAAACCATAATTAGCTCAATGTATATAAGAGAAATTATCATAACATCCCTATATAGTTAACTTATTCATAGTTACATTTGAATATATATGTGTATGTATATATTTATTCACTTGCACAATTATATGAATTCTTTTTGTTTAATTTTATCTAAGACTAAAATTGGGAGAATAAAAGGATTTCTTACACAACTCATTCTACAAAATGATAATGGTAAGAAGGATGTTTTCACTTATTCTAAAGATTTTAACACTACTTTCCTTCCTACAACTTGATTAAGAATGTAACAAAACTTCTATATTCTTTTCATCCCATAAAACAAGAGTAAATAATCCTTTTCCTATTTTCAACAATTAAATGACAAACAATTCACTTAGCAATGCATTTTAACAATACTCTCATTTCTCCTAAAATGAAACATATCACCCTTTTTGGAAAATAATGAAACAATTTCAATTAAAGGAGATGCCTATCCATTTTCAACCATGTCATGTTTTCTATTTCACCTAACCATGTAAATTTGATAGTTTCTTTTTTACAAAACTAACACATTTGAAAATGTAAATTTCTCATACAAACACTCTTAGAAGAGTTTACAAATTATAGGGATTTCCAAGTGATAGAATAACTTTCTTTCAAGCTTACAAATTTATAATCATCCACAAAAAGTGGGAATAATAAAATGGACAATTTACAACAAAGGGCTATCAACAAGGCCAAATATACAAGTCTCCAATTTCCATGTCTTCTCCCCAAATGTAGCTCCAATCTACCTCACTTCAATCTTTCATAACCAAATGGAGCAATTACTATGGGAAACCACCTCCTTTTACCTCCCAATTGAAGTGGAGTTTCACCCTAAGCATCAAAGTACACAAAACAAACAACACAATATCCTTATCTCTCCCTTGCAAGTATGTAACAATATGACCATGATTTCCTTTTCACTCCCCATAGGTGAAACTCCCAATCACACTCCCACCAAATGCATGTCTCACAAACTCCCTTTTCCCTCCCAATGGTCCTGTGAGTCCTTCTCCCACACCCAACTTAAGGCATACTACCCAAATGCACAAAAGCACATTCACAAAACATAAACAAACTCAACAAGCACTACATTTTTACATCCAAAACATAATAAACAAAATAAAAAAGGTGGAGATCCTACCTCTCCATCAAGTTCCAAGAATCTTCACTCCACAAGCTTTGACACCTTCAAGCCAAGAACACTCCAAGAAATTCCAACAAGATTCTCCCAAATCCAAAAGTGCATAAGAAGAAAAATGAACAAGTAACCCCATTCCAAAAAAATCCATCAATAAATAGAAATGGAATGTGAGAATGATGAGGTGGATCCATGTAGGATGTCACTTCCTCATTCCTCCATTCCCACACTCAATTCAACACACCATGCCCAAGACAATAAATGAACATGTAAGAACTATGACAACCCACATGGCACACAAACTTGCACACCATGCCTTCTAAGGACAAAAATTATTGTGACAAGAAGAAGGTGCAATAATTTTTCACTCTTTTACACTCCAACAAGGATAAATAGGTCAAAAATAAAATCCCCAACCCATAGGTAGGGTTGTTGGTAAATTTAAGAGGCATGGAACAAGCTTAGCTTGTCCCAAAAGCTTCCAAAAGGCCTCCCAAGTCAAAATCTGAATTTTTAAGTTGGGGTGGAGTAAAACACACAAAAATCAACATAAATCTTACTTACAACAAGGACCACCTAACCCCATAATTATCTATTTGTCACATCTCTATTCTAGTTAACCAAATAAGAAGGATTAGCTTAATTAAGACACAATTATAAATGTTAATAAAGTGACAACCATTTCCAAAAATTAAATACATAAAACACAAATAAAGAACATACAAAAATTAAAATAAAATAACATTACCCCCATGGCCACACATGTGAGGTCAACCCCAATGGGAAACCTCCTAACTAGGCATGCAACAACAATACAACATAACATTACAAAAGTTGTAAAATTTGGCCACATTTCTCAACACCTAATATCATCTTTGTGGTTGGTCCCCTATCCCCTTTTGATGTATGTGATAAAATGTCTTCAAAACAAAAAAATACCTCTCTATCCTTTCATCCGTATTAACAACATCAAGATAATATACATATAAAATCAATAATCATCATTTGACATTAGTAATTCTATCATCTAGCATCATATAATTAATTTGATTTTGGCATCCATAAAATCATAATTCTACTCAAAACATCCAACATAGGTTATGCATCCAAATTACGACATGTTAGTACAAAATCATAATATCACAACTCAACATATATAACTATCTATCATCACCATCTAGTGCATCATAGTAAAATGTAAACCACATAATGTCAATAGTCTAAATATCTACATAGTCCATCATCTACTGATCAAAATATAATACTCAAATGTCTAAGTATCAGTCCAACAATAACAACATCAAAATGAAATAGTGTTGAAGAGGAGTGGGCACTACATCCCCCTCCCCTTAGACTTGACTTCCTCCTGGAAGTCACTTTGGAATAGCTAAGGAAACTGGGCTCGCAATAAAGTGGCATCCTCCCATGTGGCTGCAGTCTCATCATACCTATCCCAACGGAAACCGAACCTAGTCAATCTCACAAAGATTGAAGGCCCGTGGTCATCCACTCTATGATGCAAATGGGCTCTACTAACACCTTCCCTATTCCTACACCTGTAATGAAATCCAATCCAAAACATGACAGGGATATAGAATATATCACCTAAGTACATAAACATGAAATACATCGTGGACACGAGACAAGTTGGGTGACAATGCTAGACGATAGGCTAAAGGACCGATACGCCCAAGATCTCAAATGGAACCACAAATATAGGAGATAACTTAGATATTTTTCCATAATGGATAGGGTTCTTATGAGGCCTCGCCAGTGCCCACCTCAAAACTAGGATATGTCCTTTTCTTATTTTCATATTTCTTTTTTCTATCTTGAGCCTCTTGTAGTCTTTGTCAAATCATGACAACATGTTGTTCCATGTCCCATACCCATGTCCTCTAATATATACCAACTCAAGCGGTTGTCCTGTACTCCTCGCCATAGAATTCTTGGAAATGGATCCATACCAATCGAACTCAAAACTTTTGTTATAGACAAAAATCCACTAAATAAAAGTAATCCCACCTATAATGACGGTCCATGGCATACATCCACAACATATCATCCAAGATCTGATTCACCCTCTCTATCTTCCCATCTGTCTCTAGATGATAAGTAGTAATAAATTTGATACTCATCCCAAGGGCACGTTCACAGACTAGAAATGAGAAGTGTATAAGGGATTGTGGTCACAAATAATCTTCCATGAATCCCGTAGTCTACAAATCTCACAAGGTATACTCACACCAATCCACTAGTTGTATAGGTGGTCTTCACCAGAGAAAATCAGCCACTTTTGTCAACTTATCCATCGTGACCATGATGGCATCATGGTGGTATCTCGACGTCGGTATCCCTACTATGAAATCCATGGAAATGGTGTCCCATTTCCACTCTAGGATATCATGTGGGTAAAGAAGGCCAACTAGATATTGATGCTCAGCCTTCACCCTCTAAAACTCTAAATAGTGTGATACAAATTGAGCTATATCTCTCCATAGAAATCTCCAATGGTATGGTTGTCTCAAGGTGGTGAGCATATTCTTCACCCCTAAATGGGTTGAATAAGGTACACAATGAGCCTCTACCAAGATATCCTATCTCAAGCCTCTATCCCTAGGTACATAGTTCTCCTCTATGTATAAGAAGACCATATATCTCTAATGAAAATCCATCAAAATTCCCCTGGGGGTCTCGAGACTTAATCCCCGATCTGGATGCAAGGTAGAAACTATCATGTGGAAGTTGCTGCAAAATCTTGCTCCATAAATTTGTACCCACTGAAGTAGCCATAACCAAATGTCTTCATCTACTCGAATGTCTGAACCACATTCTCCTTCCCTTCACATGCTCTATCTCCATGTCATACTCACAAAGAAACTCCATCCAATGCCGCTGACAAGCATTGAGATTGGGCTACGTGAAGAGGTGATGAAGACTCAAATGATCAATCCTAAGAATGAATCTCCTTCCTAAAAGGAAATGTCTCCATCAAACCAAAGTATACACAATTATACAAGCTCAAGGTCATGATTTGGATAATTGATCTCATAATCCTTGATTTTTTGAGACTCAAAGGATACAACACATCCTACATCAATACACCTCCTAATCCTACCAAAGAAGCATCTGTGCATACGAAGAACTCTCCCTGAGGATCTGGCACTGTAATAATGGGTGTTGTCATAAGGCATTCCTTCAATGTCCTGAAGGCCTGCTCACATCTATCTAACTAGATGAACTTCTTCCCTTTCCACCGCAAAGGGAAGTGATAGGGTGCGTAATACGAGAAATTTCTCGAACAAATATCATGTAGTACCATAGAAACCTCATGATATTTTTGACCTTAGTCACACTAGTAGGTGTTGATAATCCATAATGGCTCTAATCTTGGAAGGATCAACTGCTATACCTTCCTAGAAATGATGTAACCCAAATACCGCACCTCTCGATCAAATAATGCACACTTCTCCAAAGTTCTCAAAAAGTTGTTTCTCACAAAGACACCAAAGAACCTGACATATGTGATCATTTTGCTACTCATGTGTATAAGAGAAGATCAAAATTTCATCAAGGGATATGAGGGAAAAGTGGTGTAGAAAATTCATGAACACCCCGCTTCATCAATCTCATGAACACCACAGGGGCGTTCGCTCGACAACTATGAACTCATATGGTCATATCTCATCGTACAAAAATTTGTCCCGTGAATATTTGCATCTGCAATCCTCAATCGATGGTATCCTCGACTTAAGGTCAATATTAGAAAACACAAGGGCACCTTTCATATGATCAAAAATATCATTGATGTGAGGAAGGGGGTAATGATTCTTGATCGTTACTTTGTTCAGCTGACAATAGTCCACACACAACCACAAGGATCTATCCTTCTTCAAAAACACCGTGCACCCCAAGGGGATACACTAGGATGGATTAGGCCTTTCTCAATAAGGCCCTCTAGTTGCAACTTGATCTCACATATCTCGTGTGTGTCATCCTATCAGAGAACATGCGATAGGTTCCACTCCTTCAACTAAATCAATGTGAAATTCTATCTTAAGTGGGGAGGAATTACTTATAGCTCACTAGGAAACACATCAGAAAAATCCTGCAAAATGGGGTGGTCATCAAGTGAAGGTCTATTACCCCCATACTCCAACCTATCACTAACTGTAATAGCATACAACATACAACCCCATCACGCACACCGATTCATCCACATAGTAGAAATAGTTTGAATAGAGATGGGTCTCCTGACTCTAACAATCACTAACTCCACTACCAAATCATTTGCACAAGATATAACACTGTTGTTGTGGAAATCAAATTTAGCTCTGTGCACAGATAACCAATCCATGCCCAAGATAACTCCATACGAACCCAAGGGAAGGATACGAATATCCAAAGTAGTGGTAAAGGGTCCTAGGTCCACTACATGCACTCCTTGACTAAGGAGTCTACTGAGATCTTGGCTCCAGAAGCCATCTCGACATCCCAACTAAGGCCCTACCTAACTTTCACCAGCCTACAACGCTCTACTAAAGATGGAGAAATGAAAGAATTTGATGAGCCTGAGTCAAATAAGATAGGGGTAGAAATACCACCAATTCTACTTGTGGTCTCTATCACCATTCTCTGGTTCTCTCTTCCGTGGTTCTCAAAAGTTACATATATCCTGTGGCTCCTAGACATGTCACCAATCGTACACTTAGAAATTAGTGCCCTACCTTGATTAGTAGGGTTATGAGGGCACTCTCTCCAATGATGTCCATGCACACCACATCCATAGAAAGTACCTAGTCCTCTCCACTGAGAAGATAGTCCTCTAGGTGGCCCAATAGTACGTGTTGAAGAACCTAATGATCCTTTCATATATCTCTATGGGTGTTGCAATGGACGTACTCTACCGATTATGCTCAAGGTGGAGCTTATTTCCTATTGGGCCCCCTAGCTAGAGGTCCCATACTATTCCCTATTTGAGCATCATGATGTTTTGGAGGTCGAAAGGACAGCTGAGTTTGTTGATGTTACTGCTAAGGAGGTGGAGGAGGCTAGAAAGAAGACTATGTTGAAGTGTGTCTACCACGAGGAGGAGGAGTGGATCCCCTCGATCTACTATCTTGTAAATGTTATATGCAACTCCTCACTCTTTCATGAGCCTACTGAGTCTCCCCCTTGGTTTCCTCTACAATATAGGCCTTCTCCACGGCTTCTGATAAAGTCTATATGTAGTGAATTCATATTACCCCACCCAAGTCTAATTTTTGGCCCCTGGATGAACTCGTGAACTCTAACCTACTTGTCTGCATGTAATCCACATACTTGAAGAAGATATAAAACCATCCCTCATACTCTACCACTGTCATGGAAGCTTTTCACAGATCATAAAACTCATCGATTTGTTGTTAGATGAATCTCTTAGATATGTATCTACTCCTAAAACACTCCTCGAAGAGCTCCCAAGTAACTATCTCTGAATCCACATGGAGCTTCTACTCCTCAGTCCTCCACCAAACTCTAGCTTCGTCTCTCAGAAGGTGGATGGAAACATGAGATTTCATGTTGCTAGAACAAGGGCATAGCTTGAAGCATCCACTCAAGCTAACCAACCATGCCTCATCCTGAAATCCTCCTATGTCTCTAGAAAAATGAGGTGGGTGTAACTTCAGTATCTCTCTAATGTGATTTATACTACTATCGACTATCGAACCCTAGGTCTCTTTGCATGATCATTTCTCAGCCTAGGGCTCCTATACCTATCTCTATGTCCCGTAGCTCTATCTCTGTGCTCTCTAGGAGGTGACCCATGTCTAACCAACTCCACGTGGGAGTTCTCTACCCTATCCTCAACACTATGATGTGAAGGTGCACGAGCCTCCACTGATGGCTCTCTGTCATGTCTGCTAGGTCACCCTCCTAAATATCCTCCGCATATAGTGGCATTAACATCCTGTAGTGTCTGCAATATCTGAGGTAAATTAGTTGTTATAGCCTGATCTGGGGGTGGTAACTCTAGGTCCATGTGTAACAACCCCCATCTAT
This sequence comes from Taxus wallichiana var. yunnanensis, assembly GCA_018340775.1. NCBI lineage: Eukaryota > Viridiplantae > Streptophyta > Pinopsida > Cupressales > Taxaceae > Taxus > Taxus wallichiana. The sequence goes on along the minus strand of CM031244.1, from coordinate 782,986,745 downwards.
TCCATGCCTCCTACACATGTACTAATATGGGAGTTAGTTTATCATCATCTAAGTTTTTTTCAATTTTCTTAGTTTTCTAAATTCTCAAAAAAAATAAGGCAATGATTTATGTTATAGGTTTAGAGTGGCGCTAGGTTTATTTTTTTATGTTTCATGTTTTCAAGTGTGCCCGGGGTCCAAGCATTGAACACTCATCTCTGATACCAATTGTAACACCCATAAATTTTACCCACACGAAACCCAAGACAACCAACACTAAATTTATAAAAATTACTAAATAAATTTTTATTTTTTTAAAACAAGCGCAACGTTAGTTCCATTTCTTAATTAACAAATAGTCATTTTAATTAATTATTAAATTATAATATTCAATTTCTAGTTTGTCTAAAAAGGCAATTAATAATTTATTATCTTTATGGCTAAGTCTTATTTGCCCCTCCATTTACACAAGACTATAAAATTTATTCCCTAGTTATAAATGTTGTGTAAATTACTAAGGTAAGCATTTATTTTAATTATCACTACATCATGGCCTCTATATTTTTTTAAAAAATTCATTAAATAAATCATAATAGATTACAATTTACAATTAAATTCTACACCACTTAAGTGGCTCCATTCAAACTTGACCCATGCATTCAAATGATGATCTCACCTAACTCCCACCTAACATTTGTAGGGAAGAATATTAGCCATTGGATGAAATCAATCTAGGCCATTGGATCTAATAAATTTCAAACAACCCTAAACATCTCTATGGAGTCTTTTATTCATTCATTGAATTATTTTCTTCATTTTTGTTTTGCAGGTTTAAGGGAAAGGGAGGAAGCCATGAAAGAGAGAAAAAAGAGCTTGGGATGGATACACACAACTCCAAGCTTATTTCATTTTTTTTCTTGTTATTCTATTCTACCCTATCCTAGGGTTTGGTTGTAAATTCCATTATTTGTTGTAAATTTGTTTCAATGTAAATACCCATTTGGGTATATGGCATTTGCCCAATAGATCTAGTTTTTTTATATATACATTCTTTTTATTTCGAGTATATATACTTGTGTATATCTCCAAACCTACGAATATATATATATATATATATATATATATATATATATATATATATATATATATATAATTTAACAAAGTATATGACCGCAGTCTACAACAACATCTACATTAAAAATGTCAAATGGTCGCCTTCATATATATAAAAACATGGTTTAAATTAGTTGGTGGGGGCTTGGCCCCACCCCATTATTATGTTTAATTAATATAGAATGGGGGAGGGGTCACCGACCCTAGTCCCCATCTCATTAACATATGGATTGGGGGTGGTGTCAACAACCCCTCCCACCCCTTTTCTACTCTAAATCGATAGCCACACAATGCATTGGGTAAACAAGTAAGTTTTGTTTTTTTAATTTAAATTTTATTTATTATAAGGTTTTATTAATACATATATTAATAATTTTTTCATATATATATATAATATTTTCACTTATGGCTATTATTAAATTTCAAAATATTGATATGTTAATAAAATAAAATAATAGAACTTGATGTATATATATATATATTTGATAGAAGAAAACAATAATGAGCTCAATGTATATAAAATAAATTTGCAAAACATCCCTATATAGCAAACTTATTCATAGTTACATTTGAATAGGGATGTGTATGTATATATTTATTTACTTGCACAATTATATGAATTCTTCTTGTTTAATTTTATCTAAGACTAAAATTGAGAGAATAAAAGGATTTATTACACAACGCATACTACAAAAATGATAATGGTAAGAAGGATGTTTTCACTTATTCTAAAGATATTAACACTACTTTCCTTCCTACAGCTTGATTTGGAATGTAACAAAACTTCTATATTCTTTTCATCCCATAAAACAAGAGTAAATAATCTATTTCATGTATTCAAATATTAAATGAAAAAAATTCACTTAGTAATGCTTTTTAACAATAATCTCATTTGTCCTAAAATGAAATATATCACCCTTTTCGGAAAAAAAAAAGAAACAACTTTAATTAAAGGAGATGCCTATTCATTTTTCAACCTATTAGAGTAGGTATTTACCTTAGCTCATGTGCACCTAAGTACTTTATTTACCTTTATTGTATTTATCTAAACCCACTTATGTGTGTGGATATTTCTTTTTATTTATTTAGATATTAGGGGGATATTATCTAGTTTTTAGGTATAGTTCTTTCCTTTATCTATGGTATTGACAAGTTATTTCCCTATCTATGGTATTGACTAGTTCTTTGATGAAAAGTTATTTCCTTGATTTATGGATTGATCTACGACCTTGAATGGATCTTATATTTTTATTCCTCTCCTATATAAGCAAGGCCCATTCTCATTGTATTTCATTGAGTTCCATAATAATATGATGTTTTTTCTCATTTTTTGTAAATTTTTATGTAAAGTTATTCTAGCAAATTTATTTCAACTTATTCATTGTGTTATTTTATTAGCATTTGAGTTCTTGGCTTGGTATGAT